>JAMPIV010011000.1:50000-80811 GCA_024509875.1 Oreohelix idahoensis
TGTACGGAACTATTGTATCTACACTACATTATGAACTATTATATCTATACTACATGATGAACTATTATATCTACACTAAGTAATGAACTATTATATATTACACTGAGTAAAGAACTATTATGTCTACACTATATAATGAACTATTATATTTTAAACTACGTACTGAACTATTATATCTACACTACATTGTCGTGTGAAATTCTAATCCACATATATAAATTAAAAAGTAAATGTAAAGCCTAACAAATAACTTCAATAAAAGGAAAGAAGAATGGTAAAGAACAGTGCTGTCACAATGACTGTACTCGAAATCCCCCTTGTTTTCTACTTCGTCTGCAAATTGTAACGTTTCACGTTGATAGTAAAAGCCTACTGCATCACTACCCGCTTTCTTCAATGAAACGTGTACTGCATTTCTAAGAAAACCTTGAGCTAGGCACCCTGCGTAATGACCTAAATTAATACTTCCATTTATTTCATTTTATACACGGCGTGATGAAAAGACAGATGAACTTAGGATAGAGAGAAGGGAGGGCTGAAAGCAGGAACGCATGCAACACTAAACACGCGTCTCGCTATACAATTAAAGCCATCACGCGTGTAAGGCCACTAGCACTAACTTTTTTCAAATCGACAGTGATAAAAAACACTACCCATACGAGAGTTAGGTTTTAAAACTTACAAAATGCTTATTAGGAAATATGACATTATACTGTTTTATGTCTGAAAACATGACAGTACCCAGACACCACATCGATCGAAGTGAACAGGAGGTAGAAGAAAATGCACATTTTGAACACAGCCACCTAGCTCCCTTAAATTTGTATATTTGGGTTCTTTAGGACTTGCTGACAAAGAATATGTTAAACGTTACGCAAATAGTCTAGGAATTAACAAATTATAGCCAAAAGAAATAGTGAGGGTGTCAGACAACACCAAACTCAGAATCGCTCAGTGGCAGATTTTGACACCACCATTGTACGGGAAATAGGTCCCCATGTTAAATCCTATTTGATTGGAGCGCAATAAATGTAAGGCTAAACACGATTAGTCGGGCTACAAATACTATCTTTTGTTGTTAGGGGAGACGGAAGGAAGGGTACTTTTTTTCAAACGCATGTGTAAACATATCTCGATTGGTTAGACCCGCCAATATAGTCAATTAGGAGCGTCAGGTCAGCACCACATTTTCAAATAAACTTTCTAAAGCAACAGTGCGTTGAGAGTCAGCTTCTATTTTTCTAAATAAAAGCCTGAGACAGTGGCAGGTCGGATTTTGTGCCTATTCATTGCCAGTCAACGTAATTCTGTTTTATTTCCATGAATTGTGGTAAGCTTGAAATATTTGATATCTTTTTAATGAAAATTGAATGTAAATTGATAATTTATGTCTGTATATGTGTGTGGTTCAGTAGCGAACATGAGGCAAAGCCTATATATTGCTCCAACCTGAACAGAAGGTGTCGGAGAAAAGTAAAACTGCGTCGAATTGCCTAACAGTACACTGACACCTATCTTATTGACTAGAAAGAACTTATGCTGGAATTGCAGAGGCGTAGTAACCATTAGGGAGGAGTATACTGGTGAAAATTGTTTCAGATGAAGATAGCAGTTGGCCTACCGCTCTGAACTCAGTGTTTGTTATGTATTGTGTTCAGTCTGGACATAGATTATAAATTAGTTATGAAGTAGGAGGTACAACCTTCTTGTTTCAGGGACTGTGGTCCTAAAGTTATTGAGCAGCACCTGGTCTGAGCTTTGCTGAATCTGGAGGCTGACAGCATACTCCTGGGTCCAGATAGCGACTAGTGAGGTGTCTCCAGAACACAGGGAAGCAATCGAGCAGAAGAGTCTTTTCCTGCCACTATCACGAAAGTTAAGCCTCTGTGGCCAGTGGAGCTCAACATTATGTGTCCCTTCAAAAATTGACATTTTAGTAAAAAAAGAGGGACAATACCTTGTTTAAATTGACAGGAACTGTGAACTTTTCCCCCATACTATTTCTCAGATAAACAAACACTTGAAGTCATGATGACAAATAACAACATAGCTTGAAAAACAAAACCAGTATTACCTCATAGTACTACTACACAACTGACACACATAGGATAATATTAATAAAATATGTCACTGTAAGGTTCATATTTATAAATTATGTATATATAAATTGTGATTACAATTGATTGGGATTCCTGGTTCACTTTGTAGTTGAATCAGGATATATAATAGTGAAAGTAATTAATACATATATATTTGAAACTTTTCCAGTGACTTATTTAAGATAGTCTTATAGAGTGTTAAATGTGTGTGAGTGTCACAGTGTTGTCAAGTGTGGTGGAATAAATTAAATTGTTTATCTGTCTGTTGTTGTTGTGAATTACACTTCATCATTTACATAACCCTAGACATTTAACGTAGTCATCACAATATTCCAGAATAATTCTGACTGAGGTATAATGTGGTAGCAAGTAAGGTTATCTGTAAAACACTACACCTATTAGATACAGATACCTTCACAGCTGACCTCAGTCAGTACACTAAGTCCCCTATAAATATTTATAACATCCCACTTTACCACATATATTGGGGGCTCGTCCGGGATTTTGAATCTTTCCCTATTAAAAATATTGGGGGTAATTCACTTCAGGGAATAATAGAAATTAAAAAGGTATCCTTGGGTGAAAATAAATAACGTTGCGCTCTCAGTGCCTGTGGTGTCTTTGGATAGGTAATATCAGATTGTATTGTTTAGTTAGACATTATATAAATTTACCTGTTTGAAAATGGCGGACCTGGCCAAATATCGATCTGCTGCTGTACAGACTGCAAAAGAGTTAGGAATGGACGGGCAAATTATGATTGCTTATGTCACTGCTGAATGTGACAAATATATTGAACGGGAAGAAAGAAGATTAGAAAAGGAGGCCGAAAGAAAATTAAAGGCTGAAAAAGAGATTAAGAGGCTGCAGATTGAGGCTGAGGCTAAGAGGCTGCAGATTGAGGCTGAGGCTAAGAGGTTGCAGATTGAGGCTGACAAAGAGGCTAAAGCATTGGAGGCAGAAAGAGAAGAGAAGAAATTAGCTGCAAAAAGAGAGGAAAGAAGATTGACTGCAGAGAGAGAAGCAGAAAAGGAGGAGAAGAGATTACAAAGGGAACATGAGTTACGACTAAGGGAGTTTGAGTTTCAAGGCCATGCTCCTGAAAATGGTGCCAGTCCCTTTGCCTCTGATGCCACTGCTAGCCAGGGAGCCTCAACCTCAGCTATGAACTTTCATTTAGATCATTTTGTTGAGAAAGACGATGATATTGAGAGCTATCTAAATAGATATGAACTATTAGCTACCACGTATGGGTTAGAGAGAGAAAGGTGGAGCTTAAAGTTATCTCAAGGACTTCGTGGTGCAGCTTATGAAGTTTTTGCCAAAATGAGCAGAAATGATCAAGAAAATTATGACATGCTGAAGCAGGCTCTTTTGTTAAGATATGAAAAGAATGGAGAATTTTATAGGAAAAAATTTAGGAATGCTAAACTACTGTCAGGTGAAACCTATCACCAGTTCTCTGCACGGTTAGAGACATACTTGGAGAAATGGACTTCTCTGGGGAAAACCCAAGATCTTAAGGAAATGGTCCTTATAGAGCAATTAAGAGAGTCCATGGCTCCAAACCTGAGAAAGTTTCTCATGGAACAAGGTGCAGAGAGGCTGGGTGAGTTGCTAAATGTTGCAGAAAGGTATCAAGCAGCTCAGGCAGAGGTATCAGGTAATAAAAAGAAACAGGTGGATAATTTTAGGGCACCACAGAACTTTAATAAATTTGATCCTAGAGATCAAAACAAAGGTAAGCACCAATTTGATAGGCCACGGTATGACAATAAAAATAAAACCCCACAATTCGACGAAAGGAAATATGATGAAAGAAAATCTTTCAACCAAGGGAAAAGGTGGTGTAAAAATTGTAAGATGAACAATCATGACACTGACCATTGTAGAAGGAAACCTCCTCATTGTGCTGCTATGACATCTGGGAAAAAGGAAAAAAAGGTCAAACCTGCAGAACTACAGGAACCATACCACCCCCCAGTGTGTGAAGATGTCACCTGTAATGGTGTCACTATAAGGTGTTTATATGATACCGGTTTAGATTACGATTCCGTTGTGAGTTCTCACCTGGTGCAGGCAGATCAATACACCACAGAAACAGTGGAGATTCAAACTGCAACCAAGGATGTAGCTACCATGACACTTCCCGTCGCCCGGATAAAGGTGAAAACGCGATATGTGGAAGGAATCATAAAAGCAGCAGTGATAAATGAGCCAATCTACCCTCTGATATTGGGGTGTAGATATGTCTTCTTGGGGAATCCCAAGAGACCTGTGATATTGGCAACAGTGCAGACCAGATCACAGTCTAAAAAGGAGGAGGATAATCCAATAAATACTCATTCAGATGAGATGAGGAAGGCACAGGCTGAGGACAAAACACTCAAGCCATGTTTCAAGAAGTTGCCCAAATCTCATACACCTCCAGGCAAGGGAGAATTTTATATGAAGAACAAACTGATTTATAGGAAGGCTGGATCTGAATCCAATGGTCACGGACAGCTGGTCCTTCCCACTTCATATAGGACTAAAGTGTTGGAACTAGGGCATGCGATTCCCTTCAGTGGTCATATGGGGATCAGCGCAACAGGACAGCGTATAGCTTGTCACTATTTCTGGCCAGGGATAACTGAAGATATCAAACGATATGTAAAATCCTGTCCAGAGTGCCAACGAGTAGCACCTAAACATTGGACTGCACCAGCAACTCTGGGGGAAATGCCCATAGTGGGAACACCCTTTGAGAGAGTTGCCGTGGATCTTGTGGGACCTCTCACCCGAACCAAGAGAAGGAACAGTTACATTCTGACTCTGGTGGACACTTGTTCTATGTGGGGAGAGGCGGTAGCCCTGTCATCGATTGATTCTAAACATGTGGCAGAGGCATTGCTCACAATTTTCACAAGGTTAGGCTTTCCCAATCAAATCTTGACTGATAATGGCTCTCAGTTCAAGGGGAAACTAACAGAAGAAGTTTTCAGGATCTTCCAGGCCAAACACTTCCATTGTAGTGTGTACCACCCACAAGGGAACGGCCAAGTGGAAAGATTTAATGGCACGTTGATGTCGATCCTGAGAAAGTTGGCACACGAAAAACCAGATACGTGGGACCAGTACCTTCACGCCGCCCTCTTTGCTTATCGGGAGGTACCCCATAGTTCAACCGGTATGGCCCGGCAACATTATTGTTTGGAAGGCCAATAAAAGGTCCACTCGAAGCTCTGTTAAGAACGTGGACTGATGAAAAAGCAGAGGAAAATATTACATCCTCATACCAATATGTGAATGAGCTGACCACTCGTTTAAAAACTGGCTGGAAACTTGCCAATGAAAATTTGAAACAAGCCAGGAAGAAACATGCTGCCTATTATAACAGGAAAGTTAAAGACAGAGATTTGGCTGTGGGAGAGAAGGTACTGCTTCTTCTCCCCGGTAGTCAGAATAAGTTACAAATTGGATGGCAAGGTCCATATACAGTTCTAGAGAAGGTGTCTAGAACCAATTATAAGATAGATAAGAAGGGGAAAGAAAAAATCTATCATGTGAATCTCCTGAAGAAATATTTGGAAAGAGAACATCAGGAAGAGACACACTTGTTGACCTTGTCTATTGCCATGGAGATGAAAAAGGAACCACTTTCATCATTTGAATATCCATTACACCCCTGTGAGACAGCGGCACAGGTGAAAATCAGTACACATTTAACGAAAACTCAGAAAGAGAGAGTGCAACAGGTTCTAGATACTCATACAGAGGTGTTAACAGACCGACCAGGGCATACAAACCTATTGGAATATGATATGAAACTGATAGACCCCACACCTGTCTGTATGAAACCCTATTCGATTCCTTTTGCTAAGGAGAAAGCTTTGAAGGAAGAGATAGACTATTTGTTGAAGGAAGGAATTATTTCACACAGTGAATCTTCGTATAGTTCCGGTGTTGTACTCTTAAGGAAACCCTCTGGAGAACATAGACTCTGTATAGATTACAGGAGACTGAATGCTATTACAGAAGGACAGGTGGATCCATTGCCGGATACAAATCAGTTGTTTGCCAGGCTAAATAAAGCTAAATATTTCTCAAAAGTGGATCTGAGTAAAGGATACTATCAGATTCCAGTAAAGCCTGAGGTTAGACCATACCTAGCTTTTAGTACCTCAGAAGGACACTATGAGTTTAACAGATTGCCATTTGGATTGAAGAATGTGCCTAGTGTCTTCTCTAGAATGATGAGAAAATTATTGGACCCTCTGAATAATCCATGTATCACAAATTTCATGGATGATATCCTTATAGCAACAGAAACATTTGAGGAACACATTGACTCTCTGAACATGCTGTTTAATCGACTTAGGGAAGCGAATTTAACAGCCCGACCAACCAAATGTTGCGTTGGATGTAAAGAATTGGAATTCTTGGGACACACAGTTTATCAGGGAAACATGACCCCTGACCCAAAGAGTTTAGAGAAACTAAAGAAAGCCCCGAGACCACAAACCAAGAAAGACGTGAGATCCTTTGTCTCATTATGTGGTTTCTACCAGAAGTATATCAAAAACTTTAATTCCATATGTGCACCGTTAACTGATTTGACACGTAAAGGAAACCCAGATCGAATTACATGGACACCACAATGTGAAATGGCTTACCAAGAATTGAAGGAAAAGCTCACAAGTAAACCTATTTTGAAATTACCTGACTTAAGTCAAGAATTCATAGTAAGGACGGATGCCAGTAATATTGGGTTAGGTGCAACTCTGCTACATAAATCAGATGCATTGGATGGGGAATTAAGCCCAGTGGCATATGCTAGCAGAAAGTTGAATAAAGCTGAAACCAATTACTCAACTAGCGAAAAAGAATGTCTTGCAGTAATATGGGCGATAAAGAAATTCAATATTTATCTGTATGGGAAGGCATTTAAGTTGCAAACGGATCACAAACCCTTGTTGTTTCTAGCGCAGGCTAGACATGAAAATTCTAGATTACTCCGTTGGTCATTACTGATGCAGCCATTTGAGTTTAGCATAGAGTATATAAGTGGAAAAACAAATCTGGGAGCGGATTTTTTAAGCCGCCATCCGTGTGATGAGAATCACCCTAAACTCCAGGAATAATAATAAATTTCTCTATGTGTATATAGAATTATAGACTGACATATAACGTCTGTTTTAAGCGGGGAGAATTTGTCGTGTGAAATTCTAATCCACATATAAAAATTAAAAAGTAAATGTAAAGCCTAACAAATAACTTCAATAAAAGGAAAGAAGAATGGTAAAGAACAGTGCTGTCACAATGACTGTACTCGAAATCCCCCTTGTTTTCTACTTCGTCTGCAAATTGTAACGTTTCACGTTGATAGTAAAAGCCTACTGCATCACTACACGCTTTCTTCAATGAAACGTGTACTGCATTTCTAAGAAAACCTTGAGCTAGGCACCCTGCGTAATGACCTAAATTAATACTTCCATTTATTTCATTTTATACACGGCGTGATGAAAAGACAGATGAACTTAGGATAGAGAGAAGGGAGGGCTAAAAGCAGGAACGCATGCAACACTAAACACGCGTCTCGCTATACAATTAAAGCCATCACGCGTGTAAGGCCACTAGCACTAACTTTTTTTCAAATCGACAGTGATAAAAAACACTACCCATACGAGAGTTAGGTTTTAAAACTTACAAAATGCTTATTAGGAAATATGACATTATACTGTTTTATGTCTGAAAACATGACAGTACCCAGACACCACATCGATCGAAGTGAACAGGAGGTAGAAGAAAATGCACATTTTGAACGCAGCCACCTAGCTCCCTTAAATTTGTATATTTGGGTTCCTTAGGACTTGCTGACAAAGAATATGTTAAACGTTACGCAAATAGTCTAGGAATTAACAAATTATAGCCAAAAGAAATAGTGAGGGTGTCAGACAACACCAAACTCAGAATCGCTCAGTGGCAGATTTTGACACCACCATTGTACGGGAAATAGGTCCCCATGTTAAATCCTATTTGATTGGAGCGCAATAAATGTAAGGCTAAACACGATTAGTCGGGCTACAAATACTATCTTTTGTTGTTAGGGGAGACGGAAGGAAGGGTACTTTTTTTTCAAACGCTTGTGTAAACATGGCTCGATTGGTTAGACCCGCCAATATAGTCAATTAGGAGCGTCAGGTCAGCACCACATTTTCAAATAAACTTTCTAAAGCAACAGTGCGTTGAGAGTCAGCTTCTATTTTTCTAAATAAAAGCCTGAGACAGTGGCAGGTCGGATTTTGTGCCTATTCATTGCCAGTCAACGTAATTCTGTTTTATTTCCATGAATTGTGGTAAGCTTGAAATATTTGATATCTTTTTAATGAAAATTGAATGTAAATTGATAATTTATGTCTGTATATGTGTGTGGTTCAGTAGCGAACATGAGGCAAAGCCTATATATTGCTCCAACCTGAACAGAAGGTGTCGGAGAAAAGTAAAACTGCATCGAATTGCCTAACAGTACACTGACACCTATCTTATTGACTAGAAAGAACTTATGCTGGAATTGCAGAGGCGTAGTAACCATTAGGGAGGAGTATACTGGTGAAAATTGTTTCAGATGAAGATAGCAGTTGGCCTACCGCTCTGAACTCAGTGTTTGTTATGTATTGTGTTCAGTCTGGACATAGATTATAAATTAGTTATGAAGTAGGAGGTACAACCTTCTTGTTTCAGGGACTGTGGTCCTAAAGTTATTGAGCAGCACCTGGTCTGAGCTTTGCTGAATCTGGAGGCTGACAGCATACTCCTGGGTCCAGATAGCGACTAGTGAGGTGTCTCCAGAACACAGGGGAGCAATCGAGCAGAGGAGTCTTTTCCTGCCACCATCACGAAAGTTAAGCCTCTGTGGCCAGTGGAGCTCAACATTATGTGTCCCCTCAAAAATTGACATTTTAGTAAAAAAAGAGGGACAATACCTTGTTTAAATTGACAGGAACTGTGAACTTTTCCCCCATACTATTTCCCAGATAAACAAACACTTGAAGTCATGATGACAAATAACAACATAGCTTGAAAAACAAAACCAGTATTACCTCATAGTACTACTACACAACTGACACACATAGGATAATATTAATAAAATATGTCACTACAAGGTTCATATTTATAAATTATGTATATATAAATTGTGATTACAATTGATTGGGATTCCTGGTTCACTTTGTAGTTGAATCAGGATATATAATAGTGAAAGTAATTAATACATATATATTTGAAACTTTTCCAGTGACTTATTTAAGATAGTCTTATAGAGTGTTAAATGTGTGTGAGTGTCACAGTGTTGTCAAGTGTGGGGGAATAAATTGTTTATCTGTCTGTTGTTGTTGTGAATTACACTTCATCATTTACATAACCCTAGACATTTAACGTAGTCATCACAATATTCCAGAATAATTCTGACTGAGGTATAATATGGTAGCAAGTAAGGTTATCTGTAAAACACTACACCTATTAGATACAGATACCTTCACAGCTGACCTCAGTCAGTACACTAAGTCCCCTATAAATATTTATAACATCCCACTTTACCACATGCGTAATGAACTATTTTATCTACACTACGTACTAAACTATTATATCTACACTGCATAATGAACTTTTATATATTACAATGCAGAATGAACTATTATATATTAAACTACACAATGAACTGTTTTATCTTAAACTACGTAACAAACTACTATTTATTAAACTACATAATGAACTATTATTTCTTACATTACGTAACAAACTATTATATCTTACACTATATAATGAACTATTATATCTTACACAACATAATGAACGATTATATATTACACTATGTAATGGACTATTATATCTTTTACTATGTAATAAACTATCATATCTTACACTACGTATTGAGCTATCATATCTTGCATTACATAATTGTGATGGCATTCTTAATTCATTAGTTAATTTTTTTCTGTGACGTCTATGCTTTACTCCACTCTGTCAGTAATGTCTGATACCCATCCCTTTAATAGACTCCTTTATGTCACTATTCACTGATCATAATTTTATTTGAACATCTTCATCTACCAATAATTATCTTATCCTTGGATTGACACTCCCTAAAAATCATTATGTATTTTACCAGCTTATTTTACCAGCTTGCCACATTTCGGAGCTATGTATATATATATATATATATATATATATATATATATATATATATATATATATATATAAGCATCAGGCGGCTTCCACTTTCCTCCACCATTTCATCTTCCTCTAAGTTTTACTCAATCCCATGAGCATAAAACTCTGACCCTGATGAAAGTGAGTTTGGAGATGGAAAGAATGCCAATGACTTATATTTTCTTGACAAATCAACTTTATTCATTTTAACACTGTTGATTACATATTTCAAAAATAAATATCTTGTTATCTATGTAAATATAAATCTTTAGTTGGGGTTTATAACTTGGTTGAGTGAATTTGATGTCTGCTCCCTGTATGACTCATTTTTCAAAATACTTATGCACATAGCTAAATAATACAATTATTACTTTGCTGAATTATCCTCAGCTGACGGCTAATTAAATACAAGTCAAGTGTTACATCATGACACACACTTTCTTTCTCACAGAAGTGGGCGGGTGAAACAAGTTTACAATCAACTTAGAAGACGCAGTTGTTGTATTTGCCATTCCACAATCCCTGTGAGAATCCCTGAAATAGGAGCACCATTCTCATATTTACATATCTGTCAAGATAAATCTTGAGCGAAGGTTTCTACCTTCTGAAAACCCATCCTTTTACTTGAATTTTGGCGATTAGTGGACCACTACTGCATAGCAAGAGAAACAACTCGAAACAGTAATGAAATACCATATCTTACACAACGTAACGAACTAACATATCTTAGACTACGTAATGAACTATTATACGAGTATATTACACTACATAATAAACAATTATACCTGTCACAAAAAGTAGGGGATATTCTAAGATGGTATGTATTATTTTACAACAGAGTGGATTTCGTATTTTAATGGTTGTATGGACATATCGAGCACGCTCTTCTCCACTCTCACGTGCAATATCATGTTGACCTGGTGACTCGTGATGAGTAAGCCAATCCCAAGAACAGAGGTGGGGCTCATCGGTAAAGTTCACACATTATTCTTTTTCACAAAAATGCGTGTATCTCGGGTGTAGTGGTTTTGATGTTATTGCGGGGTTGTTATGTTACCTAGTGTCCTGGATGAGGTCAGCTGTGAAGGCTCCTGATGATAACAGTTTATGTGAGTTACAGAAGGCCTTTCTGCTACCACTTATGACCTCAAACAGACCTATTCTGCTATTATGTATGTTAGCTACGTTAAATGTCTAGGGTACTGAATTGTGATGTGTAGGTAATTAAATATACAGACACGCACATGTAAATACTAAGTCTAATACTAAGAATAATAATCTCTATGATAAACTCAACTAACACTGTCTTTAGAAGTTTAGATTGTCAATTTTTTAAATTTATTTAGTCCTGTACCAAATGTTTCTTCTGGTCAGGACGTATGAAATAATATGTATGTATCAATAAAGGTGCATATATATTGAACAATCAAATGAAAATTTTATACATAAATATATTGTTACATTGGGTAATATTCATATTGACTACAGTGTCTTTGGAAGAACTAGCACTGGATGTTTAGTTGGGGTGGTGTCATCATGCCCAATCTCTGTTTTATAATGTTCATGTCTTTGAAATATAGACCTGCAGTACAGTTTTTATCAACACGATTTTGGTTTATTTATTTATTTGTGGAACCAGTGTGATGAATTTACAGCAGGCCAGGTTTTCACTTAACTGGCCGGTGACGATGCAGTACAGAATTCTAGTAGCCCACTCCTCACATTAGCTGGAGTAAAATGTTAGGCTGCTTCGGCATCCACTCTTGTACTTCTACAAAAGCATCTGGTACTAGCGTAGTGCCAGACCAGAAACTCTGAAACCAAAATTTGTGCCATGTGTCACACACTGCTTAATGCACCAATTTTACACACACAACAAAGCAAACAGAACTTACAAAGATTGAGTCAGATCTCTCTGACCAGCTCAGCACATCTCACCCAGGTGGTATCAAATAGTACCAGTTTCCAAAGACTGCATTGCATCCGAAATATGTTCAATAGTTTCCTCTTCAATCCAATAAGGTGGGTGTTATGTTCCCACTGATCTCAAATATAGATCTGTCTTCTATAGTCTTTGATATGCTTTCTATTATTATGTGTTTGTCTCTAGGCCCTGGCTGTCGCTGGGGACCTAGAATAAGCACTCACTTGTCGTAATCATTTTTCATGATATGGCAGTATCAATCACTCAAAATATTAAAAGTTAAATAAAAGGGTTAATGAATTTTTCTCCTTACCACAATTCAAAATGTGAAAACACAGTTACGTTGTACTAGCAAAACTCAGCTGAGCTGCTGGCTATAGTATGGCGTCCCACTGATAATATATAATATCTTCTGGAAAACACTCATTTAGCAGTAACGAACTGTGTTTAAGGACAGTCTTTTAAAAATGGCACAAGCGTGCGTCTCTTTTTCAATAAAATAAATGCTTTTGTCCAATCAACGGACTTCCCCTCTACCTTTTTCAAATATTCAAACTAAAAGTCCAGTTTCAGTCCAATCTCAGTCTAGTGTGTAGTATTTTTCTGTCGGTCCGTCTGTCTCAACTTGTTTTTTTCCCAAACTTACACTTGTTTTTTGGACTAACTACAAGAAAAAAACTACACAAATCTGCCCCACTTACTTATACGATTTCTATGCTAAGTTATTTTTAGCTACTATCCTCCTACTTTGCCCCTAGTCCACTGCAGTTTGTTTTTATGCGTTCGGCTCAAGGACGCGTAAAAATGTAACTTTAGTGAAAATATGCACAAAAAACTGTTCGCTAGTCTGTATTGAACAATACAGTCTTTCGTCAATATCTTCCGTGTTATCTGTCCGTCTGTGTAATTAAAAGTATATTATTTGTCAGATTAAGATGGGCTATCAAACTAGCTAGTTTTTATTCTCCTAACTTTATTATTAAAGAAAAACCTACTTTTCTCAAGGTTAGTTTTGAAATTTGTTTTTGAACCTTCGTCCACGGCGTTTGCCGCTATATTCAAACAAAACAACCAATTACCGTAAAACGTCCAAGATACGACTGTTTCTAACAAGAGCTAAGGTCGTTTTTCTACCAATTCCTTACATTGTGTCAACTAGTGGCGTAATTTTTTTCTTTAAAACTACAAATTGCGTCTTTTTAGCATTTAGATTCAAACACGTGTTCCGACCGTCATATTTTTTTTCTTTTATCTCCGTTTCCCTCCCGTCTAAAAGGGTAAACCGTTTAGTCTGCATGTTCTAACTAGTTAATGTTCAATGACCCTAGAAAACGCTGGCGTAGGTGAAGAAGCCTCGGCATATCTTGCCTATATTTTTATCCCTACATGTTATTTTACCTATTATCTTTATAATTCGAGGAATTTTAACGTTGCATCACTGTAATTTCACCACATCGGGTTTGATGAACACTACTCACCATGGACAGGTATAAAAAGACTCTGCAACAGATACAATTTCTTTTCTTCGTCATGGAACGTTTGACAGAACAGCAGAGATGGATAGGCATAGGCATGTTGCAAACCGGAAGTCGGCAAGTGGATGTTGCTCGGAACCTCAATGTTTCACAGTCAGTTGTCAGCAGACCTGTGGAACAGGTATCAAAATTTCCGCACAGTGACTGATCTGCCTCGAACTGGCCGCCCAAGAGTCACTACACGCCGCCAAGATCAATTTCTTGTTACTCAGGCCTTCAGAACTCGGACTCTCAATGCTACTCAACTTCAGCAACACCTTCAACAGACCACTGGGATCCGGGACTCAACTCAGACAGTGTGAAACCGTTTGCACCAAGTGCAACTGGCCTCACGCAGACCGTTTGTAGCTTTGCCCATGTCACCACAACACAGGCGAGCAAGAATGGATTGGTGCCAACGTCATCATCGGTGGACCAATCAACAATGGGCATCAGTGAAGTTTTCTGATGAGTCCCGTTTCGTTTTGGATTTTCATGATCGTCGAATACGTGTCTGGCGACGGCGAGTTGAGCGTTACCAGCCTCCTGCAACTGTTGCACACAACCGTTATAGAAGTGGCAGTGTAATGGTGTGGGCAGGCATCTGTATGAATGACAGGACCGACCTTCACATATGCCAGGTCAATATCACAGGGCTCTACTACCGTGACAACATCATTGAGCCTATCGTTGTGCCATTTGCTCAACGACACGGACCAGATTTCATCTTCCAGGATGACAATGTACGTCCTCACCGTGCTCGCGTCGTCCAAGATCACCTTCAGATGCAGCATATCCGAACGTTACCATGACCGCCAATGTCCCCCAACCTGTCTCCTATTGAGCACTTGTGGGACCTCCTGAATAGACGCGTCCAACAACGTCCAGCGGCTCCACAGACTCTTCAGCAGTTAGCCCAGGCCCTTCAGCAGGAGTGGCAGAGAATTCCTCAAGACAACATCAGAAGGCTTATTTGCAGTATGAGACGTCATTGCATTGCATGTTTAGCGGCAAACACGTTTTTAGAAATATTGGAATATTTTTGTGTAAATGAAGTACCTACCCCGCCTTGGTTGCCAGTGCGACTAAAATCATGTGAGTAAACCCATAACACTTTTTATACCGCAAATGTCTTGTTATGATGCTCAAATTTACTTGTACGAAGGAATAAATGAACTAATTTGAAATATATTGTCTTTGGATAACTCTTAAATTCAATATCCCCTACTTTTTGTGACAGGTATATATCTTACACCGCATAACGGACTATAATATCCGAAAACAATCTAGTTCTGAAAGTGCCCAGCTATACCGAGCAACACACCTCTTGTCTAGTAAATTCCATCTTTACGTTGATCTTGATCATTTTCCTGTGCAAGTCCTTTTGGGGCAAGGAGTCACCATTGTAGTTGGCCTGCTTGCCAGAAGTCTGCACTAAAGCATTCAAGTAGCAATTAGTGTTACCATGATGAGATTGCCGGTCCCATGCATCATCATCTCAGTAGCTTTGTACGACATGCCTGATGTGGCAGTGCGTATATTCTTTCTTTGTCTCCTCATACATCACCTGAAACGACATGGACTTCTTTATGTTACTACAGGAAAACGAAAAACGTCTGTAGAACATGCGCCCTAATATAACCGACGAATTTGTGTCTAAGTTGAACAGGGCAAAAATGAGGCGAAACTCCTAATTTAAAAAAAATATTCTGCAGAACTACAGCTGCCATTGAGAACATGTAAATTAAAACACAATTGGATTATTGACAACACAAGCATTATCAGTGCACTGTCAAGGCTACGAGGCTTCACGGATTCTAGTTCTCTGTTAAGTTTGGTGCTTAGTGATTTCGTATAAAAACAGGACAAATAGAGGTCTTTATTAAAATCTCCTTATTGGAGTTACTAATAGGAAATTCTAACACGCAATTATGAAAAACGATCTGATCATAAGAAACGTTCGCCTTTCAAAAATGTTTGGCCCGTTAACTTCTTGACACGGGCAAACTTTTATATTTCTAACATATTAAAACAGAACGAGTGAGACAGAAAATTCGTCATGAAATGTTATATGCTTCTTCTTCTTCTTTCGTTCGCTTGAAATATATTGTCAATACCTGCAATGTTGTTTCTTGTATAAACTTCACTGTCTTTTGTAATTCATATAGAGGTCCGTATAGTTTTGCTTCCAGTGTTGTTTCTCTGGGCCAGTGGGTTTGCCTCAATATATCATATTCGGGGCAATCTTGAAGTACGTGCTCCGCAGTCTGGGGTGCCTGTCCACATGTACACATGGCTGAATGGCCAATCTTGAATTTTGTATACATGTGGCTGCGGAGTCGGTTGTGTCCTGTTTTGAGTCGCAGAATGACAATTTATTCTGATCTGTTCATAGCTTGGTAGTCATCCTGTGTTGGTGTTGGTGGCTTTCTGATTGATTTGATGTTACATGCTTTTAATATTAGACATCTTGAAATTGAAAAGTGTAGTGATGGCTAAAATGAGCTACATGGCCAATATCAATGCTTAAAACACCCCCAGTTCAAACTCTGTTGTCCTGCATGTATTGAAGTTTGGCAGTTTCATTTTTCAAAACAGCGACTTGTGCCCTGAGTTTCAAGTTTTCTTGCTCTTAGAACGCAGCCCGTATAGCGATTTCTTCTTCCTTTTGACGCCTGACATCCGCGACCTTTTGGCAGCCTCGTTGAGACAGTAAAATATTCCGTCCAATCAGTCCGTCCGTCCTTCTTGAACGGAGGATCAAAAAGGAAAAAATATGACTGGAAAGATTGCGTAGCAAGGCTAAAGAGACGCAATTGGGGGGGATGGAGGAAAGAAAAAATTCTCGTCCCAAAAATTGACACGAGGTACGGAATGGACGCTTTTGCGATACCAAGCTTTTGATTTGAATTGAGCGGCAGAACGCGGATGGTTGGAAAATTACAAAAATTTAAAAAGTAATTTTTCTTAATATTAATGTTAGGAATATAAAAATTAGCTGGCCGGATGGCCTATTCTGAGCAATGAAATAATAGGGTCTTAATTTTACAGACGGATAGATAATAATGAAAATAATGACAAAAGACCGTGTAGTTTACATCATTGACAGACTGCATTGAATAAAAAGTGTCGTTATTTGCACACAAAAACACGACCTTGGGGACGCAGGTGTTCAAAGTTACTTAAGCATAGAAGTGAAGGGACATTGGTGGTAGCTGTGTCTAAATATAACTTTTAACGACAAAAAATTTGAAGGGGAGAGAAAAGGTTGGTTCAAAAATCAAGTACATTTAGTAGAAACACAAGTAGAGACGGACAGACCAACAGATAACCATCCATACTTGACTGAAGCATGACTGATATGACTTTAGTGTAGGAAATTTGAAAAAAATAAAACCTAGGCAGTGATTGGCCACAGATAATCATATTATTAGCTCCTGAGATAAAATGTAGTTGGGAATTGTCAGAAGGCGTTTCTTGCTACCAATAGTTGTTCATTTGATAAACACAGATTTTAAAGTGTGGTGATTCCCATAGGAAAGAATTTAAAAGAAGTTTAGGGACGCCATACTAGAGCCAGCAGCTCAGCTGAGTTTTGCTAGAAATTCTGTGTATTTATTCATAATCTGGTAAGATTGAAATTATTTCCTTATATATTTTGAATATTGTTTCATGTTCGAGTGATTTGATACTGCCATATCATAATCTAGCCTTACAAACAAGTAGGGATTTTGCTCTAGACCCCCCGCCCTAGTCAGGGTCTAGGGACCAACAGTGTACATAAACGCCAGCAAGTGTTAGGCAAGACAGATCAAGTGTTGAGAATAAGGAAACATATTACCTATCCTCTTTTATGGCAGACAACTAATAAATAATTTTCAGAATCTATGGTCTGGGAGGATCTAGCTGATGTAAACCCACCATGGTAAATGTGCTGTTTGGTCAGAGAGATCTGACCTGTCTGTATGATGTGGTTGTTGTGTCAGTGTGGTGTCCAGACGTGGGTAGAGAATAGATTTTGACACATGGCCCATACTTTGATTGCAGAGCTGTGAGTTTTCTATTGACAACAAAGCAGTGTCTCTACAGTTGGTGACTTACTAGAGTGTATCTGTGCAGTTCTTGTGACAGAGACCACCATTATAGCCCGCCAGCACAGAGAGGTGGGATCACCTGATTTCAGCACCAGAGCTACAACTACCAGATGAGTGAGCCTCTGGTCTGCTGGACATTCACCAACGTTGAATAGTTATTAATAAACCCCGTAAAAATTCCCACCATTTTCTGGACACTGTGTAGTCAATATAGACAGGTGTGATGAGGCCACCCCAACAGCACAAACAGGAATATCCTCCCAGTAGATGAATACTCGAACATTTTAATAAAACTAACTAGTATAGTACAGATATATGTACACTATTGTATTTATGATATAATATTCCATGCATTTTTTCATAATTTCTAAATCCTTTTAAGTTCTGGTCAACCTAAAAAATTGATCCAGAACAAAATAAATGTAATATAAGTTTATCAAGAAATTTTACACACGTGAGTTAGTTCAGTGTATTTTAATATTTATTAATATTATTAGTCTTGTTAAATATCTGTGGGTATATCTATAACATATTACACCACACTACGTAGCATAACCCTAGACACTTTACGTAGCCACATTCATTACAAACAAACAAAAAAAAAATTAAGTGTGAGGTCGTAGTGGTAGCAAGAAAGGCCTTCTGACAATTCCCAACTACATTTTATCTCAGGAGCCTTCACAGCTGGCCTCATACAATTACAATTAGTAATATCACCATCATACAATACCATCAACACCACTACATTCCTCCGGTCCCAATAGGCGTCGTCTTTTTGAACCTCAGCAGAAGTTTTTTCTTTTTTATCCTCATCACTGCCAGATGAATCCTCTATAGAAGTGGCGTTAGAAGTACTTATGTGGGAAGTTTCGATCCCACAACCTTCACTAATGCTATCGCCTCCACTGCTGCCGCAGCTGCTGCTTTTGACATTTGAACTACCAGTGCTTGTCGCGCCAACGCCGGCTGTACTGTCTCTGTTCTCTGCTCTGCGCTTTCTCTGCAGAATGTGGGATGTGAGCGACGTCAGAGTTAAGCTTGGGAAGCTAGTTGGAGAAGTAGTATCGTACAGAGAACGTAGATTAACGGCCGGGGACGAAAGTGCTTCAGTTGCATTCGGCATTAAATTATTGCTATAGACGTTAAATGGACCCACTGGGTACATTTTGAAAGGTCTGATCGGTGTTACGAGAGTATCAGAGATTCTGTCTGCAGCGGGAATTGTTTTTGCGCCACCGTTTCTGGAAGCTGCTTCTGCCTGTACTAGAGAATTCGGACCCAAACGAATACCCACGTGACTCATGTGTGAAGATTGTGGGGGGCTAGTAGAAAAGCTGGCTCGTCGCTGAATGTGTTGCGAAAATTCTGGCAGGTTCTGGAATGGGACAGGTGGATAGAACGAAGAAGGTCCGAGGGTACGGGCTCTACTAGATATGCTTTCCCCGGAAAAAGAAGGTGGTGCTGACGTGGTGTGGAAAGTCCTAAGGTGAACTTTGGCGTTGTCGTGAATATTGGATACGAATACTTTCTTTTCTGATGAAGCCACTCCGGAGTCTCTACAAACAGGATCGCAAAGACGGGAGGATGTCTTTGGAGGGCCATTGCAAGATGGTTTGCTCAAATCTAAAGCTTCCTCAAACATTACCACAAGCTTGTCTGAAAAACAAAATAAAACATTCTTATATGATTATGATGACGGTATGGTGAAAATGCAAAGAAAAGACACAAGAGGAGGATTGAGTAAAACAATATAAAACGATTAGGTTAACGAAAATAAGGCCATAAAAGGTCATAAGATATACACCACGCATTATCTGGAACAAGAAAACTCTAAGGTTCCTACAGAATTGAAGGATCCAGGCGAAAAGACCTAAGCACCTCAGAGCGAGGAAAAGTACGTTGTAATAACTTAGTCCACTCACGGGATTAAAAGAAAACATCGTAAACACTAACACACATTATCTGTAGCATCTCGAATAATCATACATCCTACTAGGCCCTCAGAGAACTCAGATGAGGCCTAGACCATTTTATACTGAGGCCCCTTCATAGTTTAGGAAGAGGATGAACAAATATTATAACATAAAAAAGGATCTTGCATCGCTGGCTGAGGCAAGGTCCGCCTGTGAGGTGAGGCCCAGGCCAAATGGCCTTGCTTGTCCCGCCATTTGCAAGGCCTCCAATGTACCAAACTTAATGGTGCATAGCACCTGAAATGCGAGGAAAAATAAACTATGAATACTGCACCGTCGCAGAAGAAAGAAAACACCACAATTACCAATGTACATCATATATGTTACTACGTGGAAACCGTCCGATTGTTGGCTAAACGGTTAAAGCGCTCGCTTCTAGCGGCACAATTACCGGGTTACGGGATTGAAACCTGACAGTATCGCGCCCCAATTGACCAAGCTATAAACGGTAACCTGACCAGGCTCTTAAGTTAAGGAAGGCAAAGACAGCTAGAAAGGAAACTAGTAAACACACCTTATAAAGCTGAGATCTAGTTATAGTAAAATCTCTAACACTTCACTCCTCACGGTAGTATCTGCTAAGAAATTGCCTTGACTTTTTACCTTTACGTGAAACGTAAATAGCACATCACATGAGATGGCAATGGTCTGGCGCTCTCTCTTCCAAACCTCTACACCTCAAGGTAGAAGGGGAATGACTAAGTAAGTAAGTAAGTATGAGATGGCAACTGACAGATCTATACTGTATACCGTAGGCCCTTGACAAACTTCTCCTACTCATCGGGGTACGTGTAACGTAATCACCAAAGTTGGAAACCCCTGGGTTAGATGTATTTTGTGTCATTGTGTATATTATTAATGTTCTATTTTAGTATTATTATGCCTTATTTCAATATGTCTTCGTCCACATATGACGTCACGCAGTGAGGGGGAGGGGTCAAAATTGTATGACGTTGCCCCCTCCCAAATCCTGCCGGGGGAGGGGTAAGGGTTGGGGGGGGGGGGGTTGGAGACATGTGGCGTGACACATAAATATATGAGTCACACTCGCTTCTTTCATATTTTTTTTCCCTTAACCAGCGGCACTTGGGCTTTCAGCCCTTCGGCCCAATGACATGTCATTGCGACGCTGGGGAACCTGAGGACTTTCCTTCCAACCCGGTCAGGAGCTTCGCTCCTTCCCATCCACAGAGGGTTTATCACAGGAGCCGTTCAGGTTATTCAGTCAAATTTCCAGTTGTAAACATTTCTTCAAACGCTGACGCCCGGGTTTGAACCATGAACACCTGGTCGCCAGTACAACGTCGTAGCCATTACACCAGCGTGGCTCTCTCGCTTCTTTCATAAATGATGTTTCTATTTTTGTCGGTCATAGTTAACTTTAATTCGCAATAGTTAACTTTTATTCACAATAGTTAACTGTTATCCAAATAGTTAACAACCCCTCGTGGACGACTTATAATAATATTATAATCCCAATGGAAATATTGGATAATTGTTATAACCTTTAACTGGTTTAAATTGTTTTTAATTATATTACTCTTTTTTTAAATAATATAATACACGCCTTAAAAACAAAATGCAGACTAAATAAACTTTACAGTGTAAAATGAGATTTAAAAAATAAAATAGTAACAAGTTATCACCATCGCGACAACAGCTTGTTGAGATAAAAGACATAAACGCTTAGCAAGTTGAACCAACTGGTGTAAACATTTACAATCTGTGAGCGTATGTGTGTGCGTGTGTTGGAATAAAATGCACATGCATTAAGCTTTGAACGGCTAAGGTTGGGCCCTGTCTTATGCTGGGACGCAGCACATGAAAGGGAAAATCTTCGTAAAAGCCCTATTAATTAAACACTGTTTTATGTAAAAGATTATTTTGTCTACCTAGTTAAAGCACAGTTAACAATTTCGCCGAAGAACTGGCTATTCTGTACATAACCGTAATCAGATGCAAAACAAAGCGCAAATGCTTGATGATAGGTCACAGCTTGTGGGTCTGAAAATACACAGGGAGAAAACGAAAATATGATAATAAATGTAGGAAGCGATAGCAATATTGCACGTGAAGAAACAGCACTTCAAGATGTAGAACCATACATATACCTTGGCTGCAATATAGACAGTGGGGGGAAAATCACTACAAGATGTAGAACCATACATGTACCTTGCCTGCAATATAGACAGTGGGAGGAACATCACTACAAGATGTAGAACCATACGTATACCTTGGCTGCAATATAGACAGTGGGAGGAGCATCACTTCAAGATGTAGAACCATACATATACCTTGGCTACAATATAGACAGTGGGAGGAACATCACTTCAAGATGTAGAACCATACATATACCTTGGCTACAATATAGACAGTGGGAGGAACATCACTTCAAGATGTAGAACCATACATATACCGTGGCAACAATATAGACAGTGGGAGGAACATCACTTCAAGATGTAGAACCATACATATACCGTGGCAACAATATAGACAGTGGGAGGAACATCACTACAAGATGTAGAACCATATGTTACGACAGGTTTTATGATATTAGCCACTTTTATAGTGTGCTCTTTTAAGTTACGCATTAAAGGGTTTAAAATGCTAGATATAAATATTATGTTTCGCGCTTCACGGTAATTGAACGCGAATCGGTAAAGTTGCTTAGATTTATCATGACGTGTTGCGTTGTTAGGCTAACACGTGACGACACTATAAGTGTACCCTTTGTATTTTATATTCCGTCCTAGAGAGACGCGAATTTCAACGCTCCCGTTTATAATAGTAATGGTGTAGAGGTTTTCAGTATTATATGGCACTAGGGTCTGCAATCGTGTTTTCGAAGAGGGTGTGTTGTCACACAGTGAAGACAAACACAGGTCAACTCGACCTAAGCAATGGTGTATTGTTTTGGAGTGAGGATACAGACAGTACGCGAATGCTGGAAAATGTTCTGAGAGTTGACAATAGGGCAATCTCACTCACTCGTGACATGAAGTGTAAGACGAACTACTGTTTACGTTTTCTTGCATTTAATGGACACACACTTCGACGACACAGGAACAGGAAACATCAGACAGGTTGGCATAAATCATCATAATAATATTGATCAATGCAATGCACTATCACCTGGGCATTCATGTTGTATAACAGTTCAATGTAATGTCAGTAGACAAGCACTCAGTATTTCAGCACATCTGTATAATCTCAGGCCCTACTGACAAATCGCGTCAGTTAAGAACCAATGTTTACTCATGGTTCACTATAAGAACCTCGTCTAAGTCTTTCAGGCCGAAAATTCAGTAAATGAATTTATGAATACAATTTCTAACCACCAGTAGTGGGTTTTCATATAATAGTATGCAGATCTCGATATCATCGTCTGATATTAAGGACATTCCTGTTCTCGATCGATGATTTTATAAGATTGAAACTTGGAGTCCAAAGATGGCTCCATCTTTGACTTTCGCTCACAACAAAGATAATGACGAAGCATGATCATAGGCTCTGTTCCTTTCATAAATATATGTAAATTAGACTCTGCATATCCTGTTCAATCATGTTGCACATAAAAATGTATATATATATAACTGCAAGCAAATATGTCGTCTTAACATCGCTAATCAAACGCCTGTGCAGACGATAGCATGTCGACCTAGCTGAATATGACGAAAGGTTCAATATGTCTGTTTTACCTTATTTCTCAGGAAAAACACAACAGCGAATAACGCGAATAACGCACGCCATTCCTTGGCGTCAAGAATCAACACTGGGGAAGAATATCTGATAATTCAATCATAGAGATAAACAATCTCCTTTCCCCAAAAGGAACCACAGAGCTCAAGACAAATCTTCAGACCGCCTTCATCTAGGTCCAACAGGGCGGAACCTTCTCACCCCCCTTCTTAGCCACACATCCGCCGAACAACCTATGACCCCAAGTTCGACACCAAAGATATAGTTCGACTTAGACATACAAAGATATTAAGATAAAAGACATACTCGTCCTACCTAGACAAGAACTACACATAGATTCGGGTCATAGATATTCTGAAGCAAGAACAATCTATTTCTAACCAAACAAAGAATAGATCTCTGCAAACCTAGATTTCTACGCTATTCGATATTCAGCAAAGATACACGAACGGATAACTCACAAAATGAATACACATCGCCAAATCTGAGTTCTGTCCCTCTAGACTGGAAATCGTGAATTCAAAGATAAATATATTTTTATCAGACAAATAAATACATTTTTCATTTGTATGCGTAATCTGTGAGCCACACAAAAGAATTTGTGCGCAACAGACTACCACACCCCCCGGGAAAAAAATGAAAATCATTTTTTTTTCATCTGAGAGCAACATACAATAGGCTCACAACGCACAAATACTGCGCAGATGAGAAATATCTGGAATTTATAAGCCAAATTAAGGCAAAGTCGAAATATAGATCGACTGGTGAGAATACATCTCAACCTCTCAGAGAAAGCATTTCTCTTAAGCATAAATGTTTCCAGGGAGGTGTCACCAACGCATACTACTATACTTGCAATGACACAATGCATATAACAATTTCATATTTAAGCATTATAAGTACATGATTTACAAAAAAGAAAAATCATCAACGAGTACCGGTGAATATATATATCAATGAACGTAGTGATAGTAGTGATACAATCACTATATTACAAATCACAATGTGTATCTATCTTGATATAGAAAAGAAAAATCTGTTGTTGAGTTGGAAGTGTTAAGAAGTCCAAGACTAAACAGTTAAGTGGAATCATGTGGGCATCTAGACAGAATGTCTGCCATCACATTATCTGATCCACGGATAGCTCGTACCGAAAAATGAAAAGGTTGAAGAGCAATTGCATATCGAGTAGACCTCGAGCTCTTCAAATTTTTACTCTGTATAGCCGTAAGAGCTTTCTGATCGGTTTCTACTATGAAATGTGCGCCTAGAAGGAATCTTTGTAGTTTGAGTATTGACCAAACCATAGCCAATAGTTCACGGTCTAAAACCGAATAATTCCTTTCTGCAGCATTAAGTTTTCTGGAGATATACATTACAGGATGCAGAGTTCCAGAGTACTCTTGCATTAGTGCCGCTCCAATCCCAGTGGATGAAGCGTCACTACGAAGAACAAATGTCTTATCTGTAGTAGGTAACACTAAAATAGGTGGTGATGAAAACAAAGTTTTGATCTTATCCAAAGAGGATTGGCATTCTTGTGACCAGTGGACTATATTAGGCGACCCTTTCTTTAGTAGTGTAGAAAGAGGTGCCATGATAGAGGATAGATTCGGAAAGAATCTTCCATAAAATTGAATAAGACCTAAGAGACTTCGCACTTGCTTTTTAGCTTTAGGAATAGAGATGTTAAGTATCTTAGTGATATTATGGTCCTCTGTCTTTAGGAAACCATGACCCACTCGATGGCCTAGGAAAGAAATTTCGCTAAAACCAATGCAGGCTTTAGAGGGTTTCGCTGTCGGGTTATACTCGCGTAGAGTAGATAGTAATTCAACTAAACCTGAATAGTGATTTACCCAAGTATCGCTGAAAAGACAGATGTCGTCTAGATACGCGATGACATCTGACCGATAAGATAGAATTCGACGCATCATGCGTACGAATGTAGCTGGTGCGTTCATAAAGCCGAAAGGCATGAAATTCCATTGAAAAAGGCCTCTAGGTGTAGAAAAAGCCGTAAAAGGTTTGGCGCGTTCAGATAAAGGAACTTGCCAATATCCTTTAAACAAATCTAGTTTAGTGAAAAAATGAGATTTAGAAAGCCTAGTAAGTAGCTCTTCTAGTAAAGGCATAGGTTCAGCATCAAACTTCGTAACTTGATTCAATTTGCGATAGTCAACGCAAAGACGTATGTTATTGTCTTTTTTTCCGAACAATAACCATCGGCGAAGAATATGCAGAAGTGGATGGTTCAATTATTTTTAAATCTATCATCTCATCCAACTCCTTCTCAACCTGTGCTTGAAAATGTATAGGGATAGGATAAGGTCTGACTCTAATAGGATTATGGTCAGTTAGAATAATGTCATGTTCAATGACATGAGTTTGTCCAGGGATGTCAGTAAGGACATCCTGAAATGTTTGTAACATAGCCGAAACTTGTCGCTGTTCTCCTAAAGACAAATCCGGAGAAACAGTAACGTTTTTCCATGATTCACTAGAATGAAGTGGAATCATCGGAAGCGGAAGATTAACATCCGAAAAACTTGTTTCCTCATCCTGTATTACGGACAGTGATGAGTAATGACCATGTTGGACTGGTGAATCGTCCGTTGCCTGGAAAATAGGCTGTAAATAATCCGGACGTTCATGGAATTTCGTAAGCATATTGATGTGGAAGGTTTTATGCTTTCCATCAATATCGACAATGTAGTCAACATCGGAAATTTTCGAGATTATATCGTACGGACCTTTCCAAGAAATAAGAAGTCTGTTTTCCCTACAAGGTAGTAAAACAAATGCTTTGTCACCAGGACAAAGTTGTCGTAAGGTTCTTTTCTTATTGTCAAAAATGTCTTGCCTTCTGCTTAGCAAATTCAGAAGAAGAAGTTGCCAATTTGCATGCTTCGATAATCTTTTGTCTCAGCGCGATGACATATTCGTAAGAGGATTTTGTGTCATCGGTAATATTATCAGTGGTTATGAGATCATGAAGTAAAGACATAGGGCCGCGCGGTCGCGCGCCAAAGACAAGTTCAAAGGGAGAAAATCATGTATGTTCATTGGGGACCTCTCTGTAAGCAAAGAGGGCCACGGGTATTACCCTGTCCCAATCTTGAGGATGATCCTCAGTTATCTTCCGTAGCAAGTTTTTGAGTGTTCTATTTAGCCGTTCGACCATCCCATTGGACATAGGATGATAGATACTACTCAAAGATCTCTCTATCTGCAGAGTCGACATCACCTGAGACATGGTATCCGATATTAGTTGGGTGCCATGGTCTGATAATATTTCTCCGGGGAATCCCAGACGAGAAAATATAAGCCAAAGAGCATCTGCAATGTCAGCAGTAGTAATGCTCTTCAGAGGAATAGCCTCTGGCCAACGTGTGCACATGTCTACACACGTTAAAATAAACTGATGTCCTCTAGCAGATTTGATCTTAAAAGGACCAATGATGTCTATCGCCATTTTCTGAAATGGTCGAATAGGAATGTCTGCAGCCTGAATAGGTGCAGCATGGCGTGGACCTTTGGATTTGACTTCTTGACATACTATACAAGATTGTCAATAAATCCGTATGTCTTTGTTCACAAAAGGCCAAAAGAAAGCCGCAAGAACTCTTGACTTTGTACGAGAAAAACCCATATGTCCAGCACACTGAGAGTCGTGAGCGTGCTGCAAAATTTTAACTCTCAAATTCTTGGGAACAAGAATCTGAGAATGACTTGACTTAGCGGAGTCTTGCACCATACGTACAAGTACGCCATTCTTCATTGTAATCCAAGATTTACGCTTTGTATCTTTCTTCGGATCACCTTTTGTTGCAAGAGTGAAGAATTTCTTTAGAGTCGGATCATCTTCTTGCTGTTTAATAAATGAGTCACGAGAAATTACCAAAGGATCGTCTTGGTTATGCACTTCATTATCTTCAGTAGATGAAGTTTGAGGCATATTAAGAGCCTGAGCTCTAGTGACTACAGCATTAGCAGTTTGCATATTTAGTTTTTCCCAAACGGAAATTTGTTGCGGAGTGCATTCTTTGACTCCGTGAATACGACCGATGATAAGATCAGCGATCGGATTCGGCAGAAGACATGCGTGTACATCTCCTGTACAGAAAGGAGTAGCAATCCTAGTGATAGCAGTAGAGTATTTCTCTATTCATAATTCATAACCCTCCACTCCCAAAGGAGCATAGGCCTTCAACAAACACATGCCAAGTCCTCCTGTCCCGTGCCATCATCTCAAGTTCTTTCCATGTTCTCCTCATCATTTTCACCTCTGTTTCCAACTCTCTTCTCCATGTACTTCTTGGTCTTCCTCTGCCTCTCTTGCCATGGGGGTTCCAGAACAAGGACTGCCTTGTAATGCTATCAACAGGTTTCCTCAGTGTGTGTCCTATCCATCGCCATCGTCTTCTTCTCATCTCTTGTTCCACTGGCACTTGTCTAGTTCTTGTCATCAGTTCCACGTTGGTAACCTTGTCATGCCATTTTAATCCCTCTATTCTACGCAAGCACCCATTTATGAAAGTCTGTAGCTTTTTGGTTGTTGTCTTTGTTGTTCTCCATGTCTCCGAGCCATACAATAGGACTGACTTCACATTTGAGTTGAAGATTCTTATTTTCGTGTTGGATCCGATTTCTCTTGATCTCCATATATTTCCCAATGCAATGAAAGCTCCTCTTGCCTTTTGTATTCTTATTTTGATATCGCTGTCTGTCCCTTCAACTTTGTCTATATTACTGCCAAGATATGTGTATGATTCTACATCTTGAATTGGTGTTTCTTCAAGTTCAACCCTGTTATCATTACCTGCATTTATTCTCATTATTTTTGTCTTTTCCCTGTGCATTTTCAGACCCAATTGCTATGACCTCTCATCGAGTGTTTTCAATTTGTCCTGCATCTGATTACGGTTATGGGACAGAAGAGCCTAGTCATCAGCAAAATCCAGATCATCCAACTGCTTAGTCAGAGTCCACTGGATTCCATTTCTGTTGTGTGTTGTCGATGATCTCATAACCCAGTCTATTGCCAGCAAGAAAAGAAATGGAGACAAGAGGCATCCCTGTCGCACTCCTGTTCTTATCCCAAACGGTTCTGTAAGCTGTCCTTCGTGAAGAACTCTGCATGTCATGTCTTCATATGTTTTCTTTATTAAATTAATGATCTTCAGGGGAACTCCATAATGCCTCATCAATTTCCAAAAGTGATTCTCTGTCTACACTGTCAAATGCCTTTTCGTAGTCCACAAATCCGATGTATAGTGGTGAATTCCATTCCAGACTTTGTTCAACTATTATTCTCAAAGTGGCTATCTGGTCTGTACATGATCTGTTTTGTCGAAAACCTGCTTGTTCATCTCTCAGTTTCTTGTCTATGGACTCTTTTAATCTCTCAAGGATAATCCTGTTTAATACTTTTCCTGGCACTGATAGTAACATTATTCCTCTATAATTTGTGCACTCTTGTAAATTTCCCTTCTTAGGCAACTTAACCAGATATCCTTCCTTCCATTCTGCTGGTATCTCTTCCTTTTCCCAGACTTTACCAAGTAATTTATATAACATCTCTGTAGCCGTGTCGATATCTGCTTTGATGGCCTCTGCTGGAATGCCATCAGGTCCAGACGCTTTTCCCTCTCTTAGAAGCTTTATGGCTTTCTTTATTTCTTCCTTCGTTGGTCTTTCACCGTTAATTTGTAGCTCTTCTTCTGCTGGCTGGATGTCCGGCGGGTTTTTTTTGGAGCTGGTCTATTGAGAAGGTCCCCAAAATATTCTGTCCACCTCTTCATTTGCTCTTGTATATTGCTGAGCAGTTTCCCATTCTTGTCTTTTATGAGGCAACTTGTTTGCTTGTATTTCCCTGTTAGCTTCTTTGTGCTGCTATACAGTTCTCTCATATTTCCTTTGGCTGCAGCATCTTCTGCCTCTCTTGCCAACTCCTCAATATACTTCCTCTTGTCTCTTTTGATACTTCTTTTTACTTCTTTGTTTGCTTCTGTGTACACTTCTTGAGCCTTGGCTTTGGAGCTTCTAGTTTTGCTTGTGTTTAACTCTGCTTTCTTGTTTTTTCTGTCTTTTATCTTATTGATGGTTTCTGTTGTTATCCATGCTTTTTGTTGTCTTTCCCTTTTCCCCAGTATTTCTTAACATGTCTCCTTCCATACTGTTTTGACCTGCTGCCAATAGTCTTCTGTATTCTCTACATCTTCCAGCTGTTGGAGCACTTGGAATTTGTTGGATACTGTGACCGCAAATTTGTCTCTTGTTTCTTGATTTCTTAGCTGTCCTACATTAAACTGTTGTCTATAATTTTGCATTGTTGCATATCTCTTGAGTTTCATTTTTACTTTGGCTATCAGAAGATGGTGATCTGATGCCACATCTGCTCCTCTATATACCTTTACATCCTGCAATGATGATCTAAACTTCTTGTTTATGCATATATGATCAATCTGATTTTCTGTTCTATGGTCTGGTGATATCCATGTTGCCTTGTGTATTCTCTTATGTGGAAACATGCTTCCTCCTATAGCCAGTTGATATGAAGCACAGAAGTTTGCGAATAGCTCTCCATTTTCATTCATTACTACTAGCCCATGTTTTCCCATGACTTCTTCAAATCCAGTGTTGACTGTACCTATCTTTGCATTCATGTCACCCATCAAAATTGTGATGTCTCTTCTTTTTACTTTATCCATAATTTCCTGTAGTTTAGTATAAAATGCTTCTTTCACAGACTCTTCTTTGTCATTAGTTGGTGCATAACATTGGATGACATTTACATGAATTTTCTTTTTAGCTGTTTTGAAAGAAGCTGTTATTATTCTGGGTCCAACAGCTTCCCATTCAATTAGTGCTTGCTGTGCTTCTTTAGATAACATAAGAGCTACCCCTTCACTGTGGTGTGAACTTTCGTCTTCATGTCCTGAGGACAGCACCAATTCACCTGTGATGAGTTTCTTCCTGTCTACCCCCTTCCACTTTGTTTCACACATTCCCAGAACCTCGATTTTGTATTCCCTCATTTCTGCTGCTACTTGCGCCACTTTCCCTTGTTCGTTTAATGTCCGAACATTCCAGGTGCCAAATCTGGAAGTTCTCCTAGAAGAAAGAAGGTTAGTCAGCAACACAGACTCCTTTCGGCTTTCTCTGTGTTGCATCATACGCCTCCCCGCGAGAGGACCTTCCCCTGTCTTGGATGGCTGTCTTTTATTTTCTTTATTTGACTTGTCCATATTTGTTGAAGTTTTTTGTGGTTTAAATTTTTTTACAGGATGGTGTAACCGGCCCCATGCCCAACCCT
>JAMPIV010011001.1:0-42500 GCA_024509875.1 Oreohelix idahoensis
GCTGGTATGTCGTAAGCATCCAAGGCATGAAACTAGCCATGATATTATATTGGGGACTAACAATTAAATGGTTATGCTTCCTGACGAGAATGCCCGGTGCTGCAGAGTGATATCTCTTGGTTAGCGTCAGATTCCCTTTTTTATTATCACTCTGATACATATCAATGCAGAAATAAAAATCTGCAATGTAAGAATGATTATTAGTATCATACATGATATGTCTTCTCTTTATTTAAACTTCTATACCCTTGTTAATAGGATTCTATAAGCTACGCAGTCTTAGTGATCTAATGACGCTGACGGATCTATACTGTTGTTTGCTTGAATGTTAATTGCCCTGCATTGCTTTGCAGCGTGAAAAAATAACTTAAATTTTCTTGCCTACGTTATGCTGTTCTATCCAGTTTCTACACGTACTGGGTTTTCTGGTGATTTGCGTACTGTGTGGTTGGAGTGTTTTCATGAAACGCGCACAGCTCATGTCCACTGTATATTTTCTGTGTCTTTGCGCAGTACGAGAAACCAGCCACCTCCTATTACCAGTCCAAAAAGTATTTTCGAATATTAATTCTCTCTGACGCGGTTTAGAGGCTTAGATTTGAAGCAATCTGTGTTTTTCCTGTACTTGTTTTTTCTCATCTGTTCACTACACACTTATACAATTCTTCCGTCCTTCTATGTATCATTTCCTTTTCCCCATATGAGGCATGATTTCATTCCATATTTAATTTTATACAAATCCGCTTTAGGCTTGTTAGTGTAATAAATTTTTAAAGTTTATTAGCTAACTTTTAGCCGATGTGTTGAATGTTGAAAAATATTAATTATCTTTAAAACTATTTAAATTTGAATAATATCCTTTTGAATTGGGATATAATTCTAGTCTATCTCCTTTGTTGAGTTATATTTATTTACATATTATTCCAACCGGGGCGTTCTCCGGTAATTAATAATTTAATTTGCTTGTAAATGCATACTTTTAAAGTCCGTCATACATTCCTATATAGCTATTTCCTCATTCTTTAGTAATATTGTCTGGCTTCAACCGTAATTCACATTTCCGCTGTCTACAAACTTTAAAGAAAGACCGCTGCGCTGACCTTGCTCTGGTGTGTGTGTGTGGGAGTCGCGCTACACATTTTTTTTCCCCACAACAAAGCAAGAGGAACCAAATTTCGCTACAGAGCCCTCTTCTTTAAAACAGTGCATGCACAGTTAACTTTTTGGTAACTCATGCTGCCGTTTCTCCTTACTTATCTGTTTTCCTATATCTCCTTTGATAGGATGACGACTTAAAAAATCGGGTCCAAGATTGTCCCGTCCTGGAATGTATCTCACATTGAACGAATATGGAGATAACAGTAAACTCCACCTTAAAAGTCGTGAATTTAATTTTTTAGACACTGCTAAAAACATCAATGGCTGGTGATCACTTTCCACAATGAAGTTTTTCCCGTAAAGAAAAGGGGCAAATTTATTGATCGACCAGACCAAAGCGAGGCATTCACGTTCAACGGTAGAATAATTTCTTTCAGCTGTATTTAACTTTCTACTGGCAAACGTTACTGGTAATAGCATATGTGGCGGTGTGTCTGCCCGCTGTAGTAATGTTGCTCCGATGCCGTGTGAGATCGGGAAGGGCAAGGATAGGTTTATTTGTCAGCTTATTTTTCAACTCTGTATAAGCCTGTTCACACTCCGCAGTCCATTGTATTTTATCCGGCTGACCTTTTTTGGTTAAGTCGGTTAATGGCGCGCACAATGAGTTAAAATGGGTATATATTTCTGATAAAACCCGCACAGTGACACAAAGGATCTTACATCCTTCTTAGTTTGTGGTCTTGGTGCTTTTCTCATTTTCTCTACATTCTTTGGGTCCGGAGACATTTGCCCTGTAGAGATAGTGTGACCTAAAAATTCCAATGTCTCACATCCAATATGACACTTAGTTGGGCGTGCTGTCAATCCCGTTTCTCTTAGTCTATTTAACAACATGGAGAGTGATACTACGTGTTCCTCGAACGTAGTGGTAGCAATCAGAATATCATCCATGAAGTTGGTGATATGAGGATTTTGTAATGGTTCCAACAATTTCCTCATCATTCTGGTGAAGATACTTGGAGCATTCTTTAAACCAAATGGGAGTACATTGAACTCGTAATGTCCATCCGGTGTACTAAAGGCTAACAGTTTCCTAACTTCTGGTTTTACTGGTATTTGGTAGTATCCCTTGCTTAGATCTACTTTCGAAAAATACCGAGCCTTACTCAGTGTAGCAAACAACTGATTGGTGTCAGGTAATGGGTCTACCTGAGATTCAGTGATAGCATTTAGTTTCCTATAATCAATGCATAACCTGTGTTCACCACTAGGTTTCCCTAATAGCACCACACTTGAGCTGTAGGGAGATTCAGACTTTGAAATAATTTTCTCTCTTAAGAGATAGTCAATCTCATCCTTGAGTGCCTGTCCTTTAGCATAAGGTATAGGGTATGGCCGCATACAAACTGGTGTAGGGTCAGTAATCGTCATGTCATACTCTAACAGATTAGTACACCCCGGCTTATCTGTGAGTACATCAGCATGGATTTCTAACACCTCCTGAACCTTTTTCCTCTGCTCAAGAGTTAAATGTTCACTCACATTAACCTGAGCATAGCTTTCCGTAGTTGTTAGGGGGTATTCCATGGAGGAAATTGGTTCATCCTGCATTTCTGTTGCAATGGCCAGGGTCATGATATGTGCAACTTCTGATGCTTCCCTGTCATAATACTTTTTTAAGAAGGTTGACATGATACACCTTCTCCTTTCCTTTCTTGTCAATCTTATAGTTGGTCCGGGAAAGTTTTTCCAATATGACGTAGGGTCCCTGCCATCCAATTTGCAATTTATTATTGCTGCTGGGCAACAGTAACAGAACCTTTTCTCCCACCTCAAGTTCCCTATCTTTTGCTGTTTTATTATAGTAAGCAGCCTGCTTCCTCCTGGCCTGTCTCAAGTTATCATTTGCCAGTTTCCAACTTGTTTTCAATCGAGATGTCAACTCGTTGACGTACTGGTATGAAGAAGTCACGGTTTCTTCTGCTTTTTCATCAGTCCATGTCCGCAACAATGCTTCCAGTGGACCTTTGATTGGTCGTCCAAACAACAACGTAGCTGGAGCCAATCCTGTGGAGTTATGTGGGACTTCCCTATAGGCAAATAGTGCTGAGGGTAAGTATGTGTCCCAAGTTTCAGGTTTCTCACTAGCCAACTTTCTAAGGATTGACATGAGCGTGCCATTGAACCGCTCTACTTGACCATTCCCTTGGGCGTGGTACGGGCTACAGTGATAATGTCTAGCTTGAAATAACCTGAATACTTCTTGTGTTAGCTTTCCCCTAAACTGAGAACCATTGTCAGTCAATATTTGATGTGGGAAACCTAATCGGGTGAATATTGTTAACAGTGCCTCTGCCACATGTTTCGAATCTATCGATGACATTGCTACTGCCTCTCCCCACATAGAGCTAGTATCGACCAATGTTAAAATATATGCATTTCTCTTCTTGGTCCTACTGAGGGGTCCAACAATATCCACGGCAACACGTTCGAAGGGCGTTCCCATGATGGGCATTTCTCCCAGTGTTGCTGGTGCAGTCCTATGTTTAGGAGCTACTCTTTGGCATTCTGGACAGGATCTCACATACCTCTTTATGTCCTCTGTGATCCCTGGCCAAAAGTAGTGACAGGCTATCCGTTGTCCAGTGGCCCCTATTCCCATATGTCTACTGAAGGGTATAGCATGTCCTAGCTTCATAACCTGCTCCCTGTATGATTTTGGCACTACAAGCTGTCCATGTCCTTTAGGTCCTGTTCCAGCTTTTCTATATAATAGGCCATTTTTCATATATAAGTCTCCTTTCTCTGGAGGGTTATGACTTTTAGGTAATTTGCCAAAGCAAGGCTTCAATGTACTGTCAGCAGTTTGAGCCTTTCTCATCTCTTCTGGGTGAGTATTGATGATAGTGTCCTCCTCTTTCTTAGAGCTTGCCCTGGTCTGGACTGTTGCCATCACTATGGGTCTTATAGGTTCTCCTAGAAAGACATATCTACATCCCAGTATTAATAGGTAGATAGGGTTGTCCATCACTGCTGCTTTGATCTCTCCTTCCACATAGCGGGATCTTATATTGATTCGGGCTATGGGCAGTGTCATGGTTCCTGCTCCCTTGACTGGTCCTCTGATTTCCACTGTTTCTGTGGTTATCTGTTCCGGACTCACCAGAGAAGAGCACATTACTGAGTCAAAGTCCAAGCCTGTATCATATAAGCACAGTACTTGGGTGCCATTCAAGGTCACTTCCTCACAGACAGAGGGATGATGGAGGTCCTTCTGACTATCTGCCAGGTCCTTCCTTCCCTTGTTCTCTGTTGTAAGGCATGCAGCGTGATGAGGAGGGTTTTTCCGTCTGCATTCCGCAGTATTGTGGTTACTCATTTGGCAAGATTTACACCACTTTCCTTCCCTTCTTGGAGGTTTCTTTTCTGATCCTAGAGGGTTTTTGTCTTTATAATCAGTTCTGTGTTTGTTCTTGTTGGAATTGTCCCCGCGTTCATAGTTGGTAAAGTTTTGTGAAGGTTTGAAGTTCTCACCCTGCTTCTTCTTATTTCCTGACACTTCTGACTGAGCTGCTTGATATCTTTCAGCCATGGTTAAAATATCTTCCAATCTCTCTGCTCCTTGCTCCATAAGAAATTTTCTCATTTCTTGAGGCATGGATTCTCTCAGTTGTTCCATCATGACCATTTCTTTTATATCTTGACATTTTCCTAAGCTAATCCATTTTGTCAGATAAGTTTCTAATCTGGCAGAAAACTGGTGATAGTTTTCTCCTGGAAGTAGCTTAGCAGTTCGGAATCTCTTTCTATAAGATTCAGAATTCTTTTCGTACCTGACCAGTAAAGCTTGTTTTAAGATTTCATAATCTTCCTGGTCTTCTTTTGAGAGTTTTAAATAAACATCGTATGAAACTCCCCTCAACCCCTGAGATAGCTTAAGGCTCCATTTTTCCTTTTCCAATCCATAGGTAGTGGCCAGTCTCTCATATCTATCCAGGTATGACTCAATGGCGTCCTCCTTCTCAATAAATGGATCCAGGTGGAAACTCATGGCTCCATTTGCCGTGCTATGGTTGGAGCTACTCTCAGAGTGAGGTGAGCTAGCACCATGATTGCTAGCTGCTCCCTGGAGTTCAAGTTCCTTTAAACTTAACTCATGAGCTCTTTGTAACCTTCTTTCTTCAGCTTCAGACATTAGTCTCTTTTCTTCTCTCTCTGCTTCCATTCTTTTGGCTTCTCTCTCTGCTTGTAGTTTCCTAGCTTCAGCCTCAACTTCAAATCTTTTGGCTTCTCTTTCAGCTTCAGCTTCCATTCTTTTAGTCTCTCTATCTAAATATTTATCCACTTCAGTTGTGATATGTCGAATTAGAGCATCTCCTGTCATACCCAAGACTTTTCCTTCCTGCATAATCGCAGCTCTAAACTTCACCAATTCAGCCATGATGCTTACTTACCAGAGGGTATATAATTTTATCTTCACTAACCAACTAACTTAATTAAAATCAATTAATTACTTTGAACAAGACAAATCCTTAAAACCCTGTGAGCGTTTCCTATTTCCTTCGTACTCAATGGTACTACTATTACGAAAAAAATTTCTAAGTTTTAGAATTTTTCAAAAAAATTTATTTTTACACACTATTTGTGGCTCAAGATAGAAGAATACATAGATAGTGGCTCAGGATACAAAATAGTACCCCGCGAAAGAGCCCCCAATGTAGCGAAAGGTTTTCCTATTATGATGATAGTGGTAGAGCAGAAGTAGAATCTCTCTCCAGAAAGTATGAAGTTCCAGCGCCCGAGAAGTACACTGGTATCACAAGTGAGTTACAGCTGTGAATACTCTGAGCTGGACAATAGATTTAGGCTTCAGAAGTATAAGATGCTACCTTCGCTATCGTAACCCTATGTGATAATATAATTAAATTTGAAAAGGTAACTCAAAATTTTAACAGTTAAAAATTTAACAAGTCAGATGAGTACAATTATCCAATTTATTATGTACATCTATATATTCTTGTAAGGATAAATGGGTGTTGGAAGATGGTAAAATGTATGATTATTTACAGTTACAAATTAAAATAACTAATAGAAAAAGTCTTGGATTTATCTTCCACTGAATTTACAACAAAAGGATTGTCACATTATCTCTTGCCATCTAGTGTCATCATTAGACCGTCGTTTTAGAAACTGCTCACAGGATTTGTTGGATGGATACATATAAACTCATCTTTAGCCACGTCTGCTCGAGGTTCCTCCGACACACTGGAGTACGGAAGACTTTCCTTCAGCCCGCCCTATAACTACGGGGGACTAAGGTGTTGAAGTTTGGTTGACCTCTAGGCTTCAGTGAGCTGGATCAACTTCTTCAAGTCTTTAGTTTCTCGATCAGGAATGATCATAAACATTGATCATAAAAACCTGGAACAAGAGGTAATAGGTGGCCATTGTTCCAACAATCTCACCACCCACTGCTGTTCATGATGCGACCATGTCTTCAGTGTTTGTATATAAATGAATGAATCATGGTAGTATGTTACAGAGATAGCATGATAAGATAATGTATACTGTGCAGAATTAACAAAATACATGAATAAATCATATGTTATGATACATGGGTACGATATAACCTTTGCCTTCCACTTATGGATGTCAAGTCACTTATGTACTTGCTGGTATGTCGTAAGCTTCCAGGCAAGAACTAGCCATGATATATTTGGCTAACCCATTAATGGTTATGCTTCCTGACAATGCCGGTGAAGGTTATCTCTGGTTAGCGTCATTCCCTTTTTTTTTTATATCTGCTACAATCAATCAGAAATAAAATCTGAAATAAAATGATATTATTCATACATATATCTTGAATAAACTTACATACCCTCTTAGGATTAATACGCTCACGGTGAGACTGTATTGGCTTAATTTAATCTGCCCTGCATGCAGCGTGAAAATAGAACTTTTCTAGCAGATGCTGTCTTCCAGTTTCTCACTCTGGCTTCTGGATTTAGTGTGTGATTTCCAATGCGCCGCTCTGTCCTTATATTTCAGTCTCTCGCGCGTACGAGAAAGCAGCTCCCAAATTCCCCAAAAGATTTTAGTTTCATCTCCTGATTTGAGGCGATTTGAAGCAATCTGTGTTTTTCCTGTACTTGTTTTTCTCATCTGTTCACTACACACTTATATTCTTCCGTCCTTCCTATGTATCATTTCCTTTTCCCCATATGAGGCTTTCATTCCATATAAGTTTTATACAAATCCGTTGAGGCTTGTTAGTGTAATAAATTTTTAAAGTTTATTAGCTAACTTTTAGCCGATGTGATGAAGGTGAAAAATATTAATTATCTTTAAAACTATTTATATTTGAATAATATCCTTTTGGATATAATTCCTAGTCTATCTCCTTTGTTGAGTTATATTTATTTAATATTATTCCAACCGGGCGTTCTCCGGTAATTAATAATTTAATTTTCAGTAAATGCATACTTTTAAAGTCCGTCATACATTCCTATATAGCTATTTCCTCATTCTTTAGTAATATTGTCTGGCTTCAACCGTAATTCACATTTCCGCTGTCTACAAACTTCAAAGAAAGACCGCTGCGCTGACCTTGCTCTGGTGTGTGTGTGTGTGTGTGGGAGTCGCGCTACACATTTTTTTTTCCCACAACAAAGCAAGAGGAACCAAATTTCGCTACAGAGCCCTCTTCTTTAAAACAGTGCATGCACAGTTAACTTTTTGGTAACTCATGCTGCAGTTTCTCCTTACTTTTCTGTTTTCCTATATCTCCTTTGATAGGATGACGACTTAAAAAATCGGGTCCAAGATTGTCCCGTCCTGGAATGTATCTCACATTGAACGAATATGGAGATAACAGTAAACTCCACCTTAAAAGTCGTGAATTTAATTTTTTAGACACTGCTAAAAACATCAAAGGCTGGTGATCACTTTCCACAATGAAGTTTTTCCCGTAAAGAAAAGGGGCAAATTTATTGATCGACCAGACCAAAGCGAGGCATTCACGTTCAACGGTAGAATAATTTCTTTCAGCTGTATTTAACTTTCTACTGGCAAACGTTACTGGTAATAGCATATGTGGCGGTGTGTCTGCCCGCTGTAGTAATGTTGCTCCGATGCCTACATTGCTAGCATCCGTTCTTAGTACGAATTATTTGTGTGAGATCGGGAAGGGCAAGGATAGGTTTATTTGTCAGCTTATTTTTCAACTCTGTATAAGCCTGTTCACACTCCGCAGTCCATTGTATTTTATCCGGCTGAACTTTTTTGGTTAAGTCGGTTAATGGCGCGCACAATGAGTTAAAATGGGGTATATATTTCTGATAAAACCCGCACAGTGACACAAAGGATCTTACATCCTTCTTAGTTTGTGGTCTTGGTGCTTTTCTCATTTTCTCTACATTCTTTGGGTCCGGAGACATTTGCCCTGTAGAGATAGTGTGACCTAAAAATTCCAATGTCTCACATCCAATATGACACTTAGTTGGGCGTGCTGTCAATCCCATTTCTCTTAGTCTATTTAACAACATGGAGAGTGATACTACGTGTTCCTCGAACGTAGTGGTAGCAATCAGAATATCATCCATGAAGTTGGTGATATGAGGATTTTGTAATGGTTCCAACAATTTCCTCATCATTCTGTTGAAGATACTTGGAGCATTCTTAAAACCAAATGGGAGTACATTGAACTCGTAATGTCCATCCGGTGTACTAAAGGCTAACAGTTTCCTAACTTCTGGTTTTACTGGTATTTGGTAGTATCCCTTGCTTAGATCTACTTTTGAAAAATACCGAGCCTTACTCAGTGTAGCAAACAACTGATTGGTGTCAGGTAATGGGTCTACCTGAGATTCAGTGATAGCATTTAGTTTCCTATAATCAATGCATAACCTGTGTTCACCACTAGCTTTCCTTAATAGCACCACACTTGAGCTGTAGGGAGATTCAGACTTTGAAATAATTTTCTCTCTTAAGAGATAGTCAATCTCATCCTTGAGTGCCTGTCCTTTAGCATAAGGTATAGGGTATGTCCGCATACGAACTGGTGTAGGGTCAGTAATCGTCATGTCATACTTTAACAGATTAGTACACCCCGGCTTATCTGTGAGTACATCAGCATGGATTTCTAACACCTCCTGAACCTTTTTCCTCTGCTCAAGAGTTAAATGTTCACTCACATTAACCTGAGCATAGCTTTCCGTAGTTGTTAGGGGGTATTCCATGGAGGAAATTGGTTCATCCTGCATTTCTGTTGCAATGGCCAGGGTCATGATATGTGCAACTTCTGATGCTTCCCTGTCATAATACTTTTTAAGAAGGTTGACATGATACACCTTCTCCTTTCCTTTCTTGTCAATCTTATAGTTGGTCCGGGAAAGTTTTTCCAATATGACGTAGGGTCCCTGCCATCCAATTTGCAATTTATTATTGCTGCTGGGCAACAGTAACAGAACCTTTTCTCCCACCTCAAGTTCCCTATCTTTTGCTTTTTTATTATAGTAAGCAGCCTGCTTCCTCCTGGCCTGTCTCAAGTTATCATTTGCCAGTTTCCAACTTGTTTTCAATCGAGATGTCAACTCGTTGACGTACTGGTATGAAGAAGTCACGGTTTCTTCTGCTTTTTCATCAGTCCATGTCCGCAACAATGCTTCCAGTGGACCTTTGATTGGTCGTCCAAACAACAACGTAGCTGGAGCCAATCCTGTGGAGTTATGTGGGACTTCCCTATAGGCAAATAGTGCTGAGGGTAAGTATGTGTCCCAAGTTTCAGGTTTCTCACTAGCCAACTTTCTAAGGATTGACATGAGCGTGCCATTGAACCGCTCTACTTGACCATTCCCTTGGGCGTGGTACGGGCTACAGTAATAATGTCTAGCTTGAAATAACCTGAATAATTCTTGTGTTAGCTTTCCCTAAACTGAGAACCATTGTCAGTCAATATTTGATGTGGGAAACCTAATCGGGTGAATATTGTTAACAGTGCCTCTGCCACATGTTTCGAATCTATCGATGACATTGCTACTGCCTCTCCCCACATAGAGCTAGTATCGACCAATGTTAAAATATATGCATTTCTCTTCTTGGTCCTACTGAGGGGTCCAACAATATCCACGGCAACACGTTCGAAGGGCGTTCCCATGATGGGCATTTCTCCCAGTGTTGCTGGTGCAGTCCTATGTTTAGGAGCTACTCTTTGGCATTCTGGACAGGATCTCACATACCTCTTTATGTCCTCTGTGATCCCTGGCCAAAAGTAGTGACAGGCTATCCGTTGTCCAGTGGCCCCTATTCCCATATGTCTACTGAAGGGTATAGCATGTCCTAGCTTCATAACCTGCTCCCTGTATGATTTTGGCACTACAAGCTGTCCATGTCCTTTAGGTCCTGTTCCAGCTTTTCTATATAATAGGCCATTTTTCATATATAAGTCTCCTTTCTCTGGAGGGTTATAACTTTTAGGTAATTTGCCAAAGCAAGGCTTCAATGTACTGTCAGCAGTTTGAGCCTTTCTCATCTCTTCTGGATGAGTATTGATGATAGTGTCCTCCTCTTTCTTAGAGCTTGCCCTGGTCTGGACTGTTGCCATCACTATGGGTCTTATAGGTTCTCCTAGAAAGACATATCTACATCCCAGTATTAATGGGTAGATAGGGTTGTCCATCACTGCTGCTTTGATCTCTCCTTCCACATAGCGGGATCTTATATTGATTCGGGCTATGGGCAGTGTCATGGTTCCTGCTCCCTTGACTGGTCCTCTGATTTCCACTGTTTCTGTGGTTATCTGTTCCGGACTCACCAGAGAAGAGCACATTACTGAGTCAAAGTCCAAGCCTGTATCATATAAGCACAGTACTTGGGTGCCATTCAAGGTCACTTCCTCACAGACAGAGGGATGATGGAGGTCCTTCTGACTATCTGCCGGGTCCTTCCTTCCCTTGTTCTCTGTTGTAAGGCATGCAGCGTGATGAGGAGGGTTTTTCCGTCTGCATTCCGCAGTATTGTGGTTACTCATTTGGCAAGATTTACACCACTTTCCTTCCCTTCTTGGAGGTTTCTTTTCTGATCCTAGAGGGTTTTTGTCTTTATAATCAGTTCTGTGTTTGTTCTTGTTGGAATTGTCCCTGTGTTCATAGTTGGTAAAGTTTTGTGAAGGTTTGAAGTTCTCACCCTGCTTCTTCTTATTTCCTGACACTTCTGACTGAGCTGCTTGATATCTTTCAGCCATGGTTAAAATATCTTCCAATCTCTCTGCTCCTTGCTCCATAAGAAATTTTCTCATTTCTTGAGGCATGGATTCTCTCAGTTGTTCCATCATGACCATTTCTTTTATATCTTGACATTTTCCTAAGCTAATCCATTTTGTCAGATAAGTTTCTAATCTGGCAGAAAACTGGTGATAGTTTTCTCCTGGAAGTAGCTTAGCAGTTCGGAATCTTTTTCTATAAGATTCAGAATTCTTTTCGTACCTGACCAGTAAAGCTTGTTTTAAGATTTCATAATCTTCCTGGTCTTCTTTTGAGAGTTTTAAATAAACATCGTATGAAACTCCCCTCAACCCCTGAGATAGCTTAAGGCTCTATTTTTCCTTTTCCAATCCATAGGTAGTGGCCAGTCTCTCATATCTATCCAGGTATGACTCAATGGCGTCCTCCTTCTCAATAAATGGATCCAGGTGGAAACTCATGGCTCCATTTGCCGTGCTATGGTTGGAGCTACTCTCAGAGTGAGGTGAGCTAGCACCATGATTGCTAGCTGCTCCCTGGAGTTCAAGTTCCTTTAAACTTAACTCATGAGCTCTTTGTAACCTTCTTTCTTCAGCTTCAGACATTAGTCTCTTTTCTTCTCTCTCTGCTTCCATTCTTTTGGCTTCTCTCTCTGCTTGTAGTTTCCTAGCTTCAGCCTCAACTTCAAATCTTTTGGCTTCTCTTTCAGCTTCAGCTTCCATTCTTTTAGTCTCTCTATCTAAATATGTATCCACTTCAGTTGTGATATGTCGAATTAGAGCATCTCCTGTCATACCCAAGTCTTTTCCTTCCTGCATAATCGCAGCTCTAAACTTCACCAATTCAGCCATGATGCTTACTTACCAGAGGGTATATAATTTTATCTTCACTAACCAACTAACTTAATTAAAATCAATTAATTACTTTGAACAAGACAAATCCTTAAAACCCTGTGAGCGTTTCCTATTTCCTTCGTACTCAATGGTACTACTATTACGAAAAAAAAATTCTAAGTTTTAGAATTTTTCAAAAAAATTTATTTTTACAAACTATTTGTGGCTCAAGATAGAAGAATACATAGATAGTGGCTCAGGATACAAAATAATATCCCGCGAAAGAGCCCCCAATGTAGCGAAAGGTTTTCCTATTATGATGATAGTGGTAGAGCAGAAGTAGAATCTCTCTCCAGAAAGTATGAAGTTCCAGCGCCCGAGAAGTACACTGGTATCACAAGTGAGTTACAGCTGTGAATACTCTGAGCTGGACAATAGATTTAGGCTTCAGAAGTATAAGATGCTACCTTCGCTATCGTAACCCTATGTGATAATATAATTAAATTTGAAAAGGTAACTCAAAATTTTAACAGTTAAAAATTTAACAAGTCAGATGAGTACAATTATCCAATTTATTATGTACATCTATATATTCTTGTAAGGATAAATGGGTGTTGGAAGATGGTAAAATGTATGATTATTTACAGTTACAAATTAAAATAACTAATAGAAAAAGTCTTGGATTTATCTTCCACTGAATTTACAACAAAAGGATTGTCACATTATCTCTTGCCATCTAGTGTCATCATTAGACCGTCGTTTTAGAAACTGCTCACAGGATTTGTTGGATGGATACATATAAACTCGTCTTTAGCCACGTCTGCTCGAGGTTCCTCCGACACACTGGAGTACGGAAGACTTTCCTTCAGCCCGCCCTATAACTACGGGGGACTAAGGTGTTGAAGTTTTGTTGACCTCTAGGCTTCAGTGAGCTGGATCAACTTCTTCAAGTCTTTAGTTTCTCGATCAGGAATGATCATAAACATTGATCATAAAAACCTGGAACAAGAGGTAATAGGTGGCCATTGTTCCAACAATCTCACCACCCACTGCTGTTCATGATGCGACCATGTCTTCAGTGTTTGTATATAAATGAATGAATCATGGTAGTATGTTACAGAGATAGCATGATAAGATAATGTATACTGTGCAGAATTAACAAAATACATGAATAAATCATGTTATGATACATGGGTACGATATAACCTTTGCCTTCCACTTATGGATGTCAAGTCACTTATGTACTTGCTGGTATGTCGTAAGCTTCCAGGCAAGAACTAGCCATGATATATTTGGCTAACCCATTAATGGTTATGCTTCCTGACAATGCCGGTGAAGGTTATCTCTGGTTAGCGTCATTCCCTTTTTTTTTATATCTGCTACAATCAATCAGAAATAAAATCTGAAATAAAATGATACTATTCATACATATATCTTGAATAAACTTACATACCCTCTTAGGATTAATAAGCTCACGGTGAGACTGTATTGGCTTAATTTAATCTGCCCTGCATGCAGCGTGAAAATAGAACTTTTCTAGCAGATGCTGTCTTCCAGTTTCTCACTCTGGCTTCTGGATTTAGTGTGTGATTTCCAATGCGCCGCTCTGTCCTTATATTTCAGTCTCTCGCGCGTACGAGAAAGCAGCTCCCAAATTCCCCAAAAGATTTTAGTTTCATCTCCTGATTTGAGGCGATTTGAAGCAATCTGTGTTTTTCCTGTACTTGTTTTTCTCATCTGTTCACTACACACTTATATTCTTCCGTCCTTCCTATGTATCATTTCCTTTTCCCCATATGAGGCTTTCATTCCATATAAGTTTTATACAAATCCGTTGAGGCTTGTTAGTGTAATAAATTTTTAAAGTTTATTAGCTAACTTTTAGCCGATGTGATGAAGGTGAAAAATATTAATTATCTTTAAAACTATTTATATTTGAATAATATCCTTTTGGATATAATTCCTAGTCTATCTCCTTTGTTGAGTTATATTTATTTAATATTATTCCAACCGGGCGTTCTCCGGTAATTAATAATTTAATTTTCAGTAAATGCATACTTTTAAAGTCCGTCATACATTCCTATATAGCTATTTCCTCATTCTTTAGTAATATTGTCTGGCTTCAACCGTAATTCACATTTCCGCTGTCTACAAACTTCAAAGAAAGACCGCTGCGCTGACCTTGCTCTGGTGTGTGTGTGTGTGGGAGTCGCGCTACACATTTTTTTTTCCACAACAAAGCAAGAGGAACCAAATTTCGCTACATCTATGATACATCAATGGAAAAGGTCCAGGATACTGCTGCCACACCTGATACTCCAGGTAGCCCATGAAGAGGCAGGCATAACTGGGACCCATCTTGGTGCCCATGGCAACTCCACTTATTTGGTCAAAGAACTGTCCATTGAACTCAAAGGAATTGAGTCGAAGGACCAGTTCTGCAAGGCGCAGGAGAGTCTCTGTAGCGATAGAGGGGTGCGTGCGCTGGTCCAGGAAAAACCGGAGAGCTTGGAGACCATCAGAGTGAGGAATGGAAGTGTAAAATGAGCAAACATCTAACAGAAATAAACGGTAGGTACGGTCTGGAGAAAGCTGAATAGAGGAAAAAGTAGTAAGAGCATGGTTTGTGTCCTTTAAGAAGGAAGGAAGCTGCTCTACAATAGGCTGGAAGATGCTGTCGAGGAAGTCTGATATACGTTCGGTAGGGCAGGCACACGCAGAGACAATGGGTCTCCCAGGGTTGGAGGGTTTATGAATTTTGGGAAGCATATAAAACACAGGCTTGCCCAGACCACTATTGTCAATACGGAGATGAGAAGCGCTAGAAGGTAAGGACTTGTTGGCGATAAGACTTTTGATGGTGTCATGGACCAGACGATTGTTGAGGACTGTCGCATCATTGTCACGGCGCTGGTAGAAGGAGCTGTTGGTGAGCTGCTTATTACCTTCTTGGAGGTACAGGTCCTTGCGCCATACCACAATGGCACCTCCTTTGTCAGCCGGTTTGATAACAATGTCATCTCTGCGGCGGAGCTTAGAGAGGGCATGAGACTCATCAGAAGAAAGGTTTGAATAACGCAGGCGTTGAGGTTGGAGCTGCTGAATGTCGTGGAGGGTATTCTGAATATATAAATCCAGAGCGTGGGAAGCCCCAGGAGAGGGTGTAAAATGTTTATTCTTGGGAGGAGCAAAGCGTGCAAAGGCATCATCTGATTCAGCCTGCGATCTCTGAGGACCATCACTGTTGCGGAAATGGAGCTGAAGTCGCAGACGGCGATGAAACCGATGGACATCTTGGAGGAGATTGTACTGATCAGAGGATGGTTGGAGAGGGACAAAGTGCAAGCCCTTGCTGAGGACTGAAAGCTCTCCCTCAGAGAGGGCAAGATCAGAGGGAATACAAACAACCTGGGAACGAGATGGAGTAGAGGAGGCAGGGACAGTCTTAGGGGTAGGACAGAGGCGGGAAAGTTTGTCCTTTTTCTGGGCGGATAAAAAAATCATACAAATGCCGGTTGAGGGTATGGATAATAATGCGGATAATGGGAAAGGCAGGAAAGTAGCTGGAGGTTTTTTTAGACAACAAGGAGATGCTATATTTAGACAACAGGAGGGCGATATATTTAGACATACAATGTACCAATCAGGAGGAGGGGATGACTTTTTATATAGTAATATATTATTGTTGTTGTATGTGTGGTTTTTAGTATATCATAGCCAACTTAGGTAGTATTCTGGAGGTGGGATGAAGGCGCAAGATGGCGGGGTGATTTTTTATATAAGGAAAATGTGCAGGCGCGGTGGAGGCGCAAGATGGCGGTTTTTTAGATAACAAGAAGAGGTTATATTTAGACGATAATAGGAAGACTTGAGATAACGAGGAGGAGCATGACTTTTTATATAGTAATATATGTTGTTTTAGATAACAAGAAGAGGATATATTTATAGATAACAAGAAGACGATAATAGGAAGACGATAATAGTTAGAGGTATATTTATAGATAATAGGAAAACTTTGAGACTTGAGACAATAGGAAGAGGATAATAGTTAGACTTTGAGACTTGAGATAACAAGAAGAGGATAATAGTTAGACGCTTTTTAGCTAACAAGAAGACGATAATAGGAAGACGATAATAGGAAGACGATATATTTATAGATAACAGTTAGACATATATTTAGACATACAACGGACGATATAGGTAACAAAAAGAATTTTAGTTAATATAGTTTTTATTTTATATTCAATAGTGTTTTTGTAGTATCAAAACATATATATATATATATATATATATATATATATATATATATATATATATATATATATATATATATATATATATATATATATATATATATATATATATATATATATATATATATATATATATATATATATGTAGGGGCTAATAGCAGTATCAAACAGGAGCATATATGTACAGTATTGTTTAACATTATACTAGTATACATTGTACAGTAATTTTTTATCAAATCACATATGAATGTACAAGTGAAAAATGATTATATTTTATATAGGAAAGATGTATGTTCAAAATATACATTATCACAGATTTTTATAATTTATTTACAATAAAAATATCACAGCTGCAGGCCAGACCTTGAGGGGGTGTCGTCACGTCGTAAGAAATAGAGAGTTTATGTATTGTGTGTTGGAGTGGAATTTATATAAGGAAAATTCTGCAGGTGCGCTGCAGGGGTAAGATGGCGGGCAAGATGGCGGGATGACTTTTATATAGTAATATATTAGTGTTTATTTTTAGGTAACAAGAAGACGTTCTTTATAGACTTGAGATAACAAGAAGAGGATATATTTAGACTTGAGACATGGCTTTTAAAAAAGGAAAATCCTGCAGGTGCGCTGCAGGGGCAAGATGGTGGGCAGGATGGCGGGATGACTTTTATATAGTAATATATTAGTGTTTATTTTTAGGTAACAAGAAGACGTTCTTTACAGACTTGAGATAACAAGAAGAGGATATATTTAGACTTGAGACATAACTTTTATATAAGGAAAATTCTGCAAGTGCGCTGCAGGGGCAAGATGGCGGACAAGATGGCTGGATGACTTTTATATAGTAATATATTAGTGTTGTTTTTAGGTAACAAGAAGACGTTATTTATAGACGACAACAAGAAGAGGATATATTTAGACTTGAGACATGACTTTTATATAAGGAAAATTCTGCAGGTGCGCTGCAGGGGCAAGATGGCGGGCAAGATGGCGGGATGACTTTTATATAGTAATATATTAGTGTTTATTTTTAGGTAACAAGAAGACGTTATTTATAGACTTGAGATAACAAGAAGAGGATATATTTAGACTTGAGATAATAGGAAGACTTTGAGACTGTAGGAAGACGATAATAGTTAGAGGTATATTTAGACTTGAGATAACAAGAAGACGATAACAAGAAGACGATATTTATACATTTTACAACAGTTATTTTACAACAGTTATACGAACAGTTAGACGATATATTTTACAACAGTTAGATGATATATTTAGACATACGAATAGTTATATAGGTAACAAAAAAAATTTTAGTTAATATATATTTTATTTTGTCAAATAACAATATTGGTAAGATTCGTAATTTTTCAAATGATATTGTACAATTGGTAAATAATACATATGAATATACATTGTACAATTGAAAAATAATACATATAGGTGTATTATATTGGAAAGATGTATGTTCAAAATATACATTATCACAGATTTGATGTTTATACAATATTTACAAAGGGGTTTATAATATATCACAGCTGCAGGCCAGACCTTGGGGGTGTCGTCACATTGTCGTCACGTCGTAAGAAATAGAGAGTTTATGTATTGTGTGTTGGAGTGGAAGACAGTTTAGATGTTGAGGGGTGAGGTGGTGACGTTGTCAGGATGTACCTGTCGTTTGATGTAGAAGTAAGATAGGGCGTTGCGGTGTTGTTCGTAGGTGTAGATGGAGAATTTGTGTGCACGGAACCCGATATTTTTATGTATGTCACACTCGACTAGCCCAAACAAGGTCTCGTCTAACACAGAGGCGAGAATCTGTTTTTCTGTTAATGGGTACCGGCATATCGTTACTCTTGTTAAATTCTATTCCTCTATATTTATTTTATTCCTATCAGTGATGACTTACAATTAGTATTTATGCTCTATCTATCTCCAAAGCTAAATTAACACATAACAAGTTATTAATATTGTCTTAATATATAAACTTAAAATTATCTTTAGATACCAACAGTTAAAAGCTAGATATACTACGCTAACACATGTGAATTAAATTTAAGTTTGCTTGCACGCGCGCTCACCCATGAAAAAGCGACAATTTCGAGTCGCGTGGTGGTGACATGAGTCTTCAAATTATCGGGAACACGAACGGTGCATCCGATTAGGACAAAACATGGTTCGTCTATAACTGATATTAGAATCTGTTGTACTCGATGTTTGAGGACCACCGTGTCACAACACATCACCATATGTCACTTTATCTTTCTTGGTTAACATAGATTGTACAGGGTTAAATATTTTAGAAAAGTTGTGCCCCCGCTGATCGGGTACAGAATACTTTATTATAGAACAACGTGTCTCAAACGGTTTAGTCTAAGAACCCTATGATGTCTTACAAATTATTGAGGTCCCAGAGATCTTTTGTAGATAAGAGTTGTACCGCGAGGATATGACAATATCAAAGAAGGTGTTCGATTATAAGGAACATAGTGTTCACCTCGCTGACCCCCAAATAGGCTTTCTGCGTACCATATTTTGAGAATCACCGTTCGTATGTCTTTCTTTATTCAGCTGATAATAGCATTCGGGTTCTTTCGCCCTACCAATTACGGTGCAGGTGTGTTTGGAAAATTTCGCTCCTGATCGGAAAATGAGATCGAATGACAACTGTACGCGCGTGTAATTGTTAGACAAAGCACGTACGGTATTGTGAGTAAATAAAGGGATCGATATGTAATGTTATTACAGGCATGTTAAAGCACGAGCAGATGTGTTTGCTTAAGCGGTCCCTTGTCGAAAATATGACTTATTTTACACAGCTGTTCCCTGTACGTGTCCAAATATTCAGAATTCGTGTCCAAGTCTCGATTATTGAGAATGTAATTACAAGAACTTTAATTACGGACATCTGTTCACGCATATTTGGTCGAAGACAAGTTTGAACAAACTTTTGAACAAAATAGAACGGTTCGTCCCAGTATTCGTTACTGTTGTATGTAAAAAATTATTGTCTGTGTATAACTTAACACTTTTAAATACAAAATTTAATAAACAAAATTTAATATTGTTATAGTCTGTTGACGAAGAATAGGAATGATAGTTACGTCTTTGTTACTAAGTAAGGAGTGGTTTGAAACATTGTGTTTATGTTTTTAGTACGATTCTTACGTTGTTGAAAACACAGTGATTCTCACATTGTTAGTATGATTCTTACGTTGTTGAAAACACAGGGGTTCTCGTGATTATTAGTATGATTCTTACGTTGTTGAAAACCCAGTCGCAGCTTTGGTCGTTGGTGTGCGTTTCCTCATAAAATCACTATTGGTTATCTGTAATGGTTTAAATAGTTTTTTGTTAAGCCATTATTTCTATAATATTGTGTATTCGTAACCAATAACAGGAGATTTGTGTTTATTTCATGAAAGTTTAGGTATAGGTACACTACGCAAAAGGGATTTCAGCAGAACATTGTAGTCTTGTTACAAACATCAAGCTGATTTATAAGTAACTTTATCATTTTTTATTGGAAGGAGTTGTGTTTTTTTTTTACCGTTTACATGAATATAACAACCGATTTGTTCCAAAGCCTTCAGGCAACTATGTTACTACTTGACTTGAGACGAAGGAGTTTTTTTCTTTTTATAAACACTCTTTAGTGAATCCCCCTTTGCCTAAGCGCTATAGAATAAAGAGGAAAATATAAAATAAAAAACTAATTTGGTTTTGTGTTGTGTTGTGTGTGTGTGTGTGATGAGAATATAAGACGCTGAGAGGTGAAGCGGGGTCGTAGGCAACTACTCCCTAGAAAGAAACCAGATCGATGGCCCCACAAAACAGCGCGTGTAAATTTCTGTTCACGTCACTGGGGCAAAACATAATCGAACAATAGTAGAAACATTCCTTCGTTCATGTGTTCGAATCCGCTACTTAAGGTTTTCACTTTTTTTTATTTTTTATTTTACAAGTGCGGCATGTGGTGATAGGTTTTTATATTGTCTCCCAATCGTGCCAAACAGGAGGCGACCCTGGAAATATAGTACATTAAATAAATAGAAATATGCCTGTGAGGTGATAGAAATATCCATGTGAATTGATAGAAATATACCCTCGATGTGATAGAAATATGTATGTGAGATGATAGAAAATATGCCCTCGAGATGATAGAAATATGCCCTCGAGACGACAGAAATATGCCCTCGATGTGATAGAAATATGCCCTCGAGACGACAGAAATATGCCCTCGAGATAATAGAAATGTGACCACCGGTTTTGGTAGAAAACTTTAGATATAATTCACCAAAGTATTTTCGCACGTGTATCAAAGGGTGATCTCGGTAAAATTTACTCTCTCGACCTTCAGTCCAGTCTCCATCGGTACAAGTATTGCACTAACATTGTGAGAACCCCTGTTCTACAATGTGGGAACCTTTGGAGTAAAACAATATGATAACCTTTGGTGCAAAACAATGTGAGAACCTTTGGTGTAAAACAATGTGGGAACCTTTGGCGTAAAACAATGTGATAACCCCTTTTCATCGTAAGAATCGTGCTAACATTGTGAGAACCCCTGTTCTACAATGTGGGAACCTTCGGTTTAAAACAACGTGAGAATCACCATTGGTGTAAAACAAAGTTTCAAACCACTCGTTACTTAGTAACACAGACGTAACTATCATTCTTATTCTTCGTCAACAGACTATAACAATATTAAATTTTGTTTATTAAATTTTGTATTTAAAAGCGTGATCTAATAAAAAAGTGTTAAGTTATACACAGACAATAATTTTTTACATACAACACTAACAGACAGTCTTCGAACAAATTATTAACATCTGCTGTGGGTCACTGCAGTTCTTGTAATTACATTCTCGAAAATCGAGCTTATTTTACATTAGATCTGTTCCCCATACGTGTCCAAATATTCAGAACCCATATCCAATGCTCGATTTTCGAGAATGTAATTACAGGAACTGCAGTGACCCACAGCAGATGTTAATAATTTGTTCGAAGACAAGTTTTATCAAACTTTTGAACAAAAATAGAACTGTCTGTTAGTGTTGTATGTAAAAAATTATTGTCTGTGTATAACTTAACACTTTTTTATTAGATCACGCTTTTAAATACAAAATTTAATAAACAAAATTTAATATTGTTATAGTCTGTTGACGAAGAATAAGAATGATAGTTACGTCTGTGTTACTAAGTAATGAGTGGTTTGAAACTTTTTTTACACCAATGGTGATTCTCACGTTGTTTTAAACCGAAGGTTCCCACATTGTAGAACAGGGGTTCTCACAATGTTAGCACGATTCTTACGATGAAAAGGGGTTATCACATTGTTTTACGCCAAAGGTTCCCACATTGTTTTACACCAAAGGTTCTCACATTGTTTTGCACCAAAGGTTATAACATAGTTTTACTCCGAAGGTGCCCACATTGTAGAACAGGGGTTCTCACAATGTTAGTGCAATACTTGTACCGATGGAGACTGGACTGAAGGTTGGGAGAGTAAATTTTACCGAGATCACCCTTTGATACACGTGCGAAAATACTTTGGTGAATTATATCTAAAGTTTTCTACCAAAACCGGTGGTCACATTTCTATTATCTCGAGGGCATATTTCTGTCGTCTCGAGGGCATATTTCTATCACATCGAGGGCATATTTCTGTCGTCTCGAGTGTATATTTCTATCATCTCGAGGGCATATTTTCTATCATCTCACATACATATTTCTATCACATCGAGGGTATATTTCTATCAATTCACATGGATATTTCTATCACCTCACAGGCATATTTCTATTTATTTAATGTACTATATTTCCATGGTCGCCTCCTGTTTGGCACGATTGGGAGACAATATAAAAACCTATCACCACATGCCGCACTTGTAAAATAAAAAATAAAAAAAAATAAAAAAAAGTGAAAACCTTAAGTAGCGGATTCGAACACATGAACGAAGGAATGTTTCTACTATTGTTCGATTATGTTTTGCCCTAGTGACGTGAACAGAAATTTACACGCGCTGTTTTGTGGGGCCATCGATCTGGTTTCTTTCTAGGGAGTAGTTGCCTACGACCCCGCTTCACCTCTCAGCGTCTTATATTCTCATCACACACACACACACACACAACACAACACAAAACCAAATTAGTTTTTTATTTTATATTTTCCTCTTTATTCTATAGCGCTTAGGCAAAGGGGGATTCACTAAAGAGTGTTTATAAAAAGAAAAAACTCCTTCGTCTCAAGTCAAGTAGTAACATGTTGCCTGAAGGCTTTGGAACAAATCGGTTATGTTCGTGTAAACGGTAAAAAAACACAACTCCTTCCAATAAAAAATGATAAAGTTACTTATAAATCAGCTTGATGTTTGTAACAAGACTACAATGTTCTGCTGAAATCCCTTTTGCGTAGTGTACCTATACCTAAACTTTCATGAAATAAACACAAATCTCCTGTTATTGGTTACGAATACACAATATTATAGAAATAATGGCTTAACAAAAAACTATTTAAACCATTACAGATAACCAATAGTGATTTTATGAGGAAACGCACACCAACGACCAAAGCTGCAACTGGGTTTTCAACAACGTAAGAATCATACTAATAATCACGAGAACCCCTGTGTTTTCAACAACGTAAGAATCGTACTAACAATGTGAGAATCGCTGTGTTTTCAGCAACGTAAGAATCGTACTAAAAACATAAACACAATGTTTCAAACCACTCGTTACTTAGTAACAAAGACGTAACTATCATTCCTATTCTTCGTCAACAGACTATAACAATATTAAATTTTGTTTATTAAATTTTGTATTTAAAAGTGTTAAGTTATACACAGACAATAATTTTTTACATACAACAGTAACGAATACTGGGACGAACCGTTCTATTTTGTTCAAAAGTTTGTTCAAACTTGTCTTCGACCAAATATGCGTGAACAGATGTCCGTAATTAAAGTTCTTGTAATTACATTCTCAATAATCGAGACTTGGACATGAATTCTGAATATTTGGACACGTACAGGGAACAGCTGTGTAAAATAAGTCATATTTTTGACAAGGGACCGCTTAAGCAAACACATCTGCTCTTGCTTTAACATGCCTGTAATAACATTACATTTCGATCCCTTTATTTACTCACAATACCGTACGTGCTTTGTCTCACAATTACACGCACGTACAGCTGTCATTCGATCTCATTTTCCGATCAGGAGCGAAATTTTCCAAACACACCTGCACCGTAATTGGTAGGGTGAAAGAACCCGAATTCTATTATCAGCTGAATAAAGAAAGACATACGAACGGTGATTCTCAAAATATGGTACGCGGAAAGCCTATTTGGGGGTCAGTGAGGTGAACACTATGTTCCTTATAATCGAACACCTTCTTTGATATTGTCATATCCTCGCGGTACAACTCTTATCTACAAAAGATCTCTGGGACCTCAATAATTTGTAAGACATCATAGGGTTCTTAGACTAAACCGTTTGAGACACGTTGTTTTATAATAAAGTATTCTGTACCCGATCAGTGGGGGCACAACTTTTCTAAAATATTTAACCCTGTACAATCTTTATCGTAGTAATCTAGCTTTTAACTGTTTTTAAAGATAATTTTAAGTTTATATATTAAGACAATATTAATAACTTGTTATGTGTTAATTTAGCTTTGGAGATAGATAGAGCATAAATACTAATTGTAAGTCATCACTGATAGGAATAAAATAAATATAGAGGAATAGAATTTAACAAGAGTAACGATATGCCGGTACCCATTAACAGAAAAACAGATTCTCGCCTCTGTGTTAGACGAGACCTTGTTTGGGCTAGTCGAGTGTGACATACATAAAAATATCGGGTTCTGTGCACACAAATCTTCCATCTACACCTACGCACAACACCGCAACGCCCTATCTTACTTCTACATCAAGCGACAGGTACATCTCGACAACATCACCACCTCACCCCTCAACATCTAAACTGTCTTTCACTCCAACACACAATACATAAACTCTCTATTTCTTACGACGTGACGACAATGTGACGACACCCCCAAGGTCTGGCCTGCAGCTGTGATATATTATAAACCCCTTTGTAAATATTGTACAAACATCAAATCTGTGATAATGTATATTTTGAACATACATCTTTCCAATGTAATACACCTATATGTATTATTTTTCAATTGTACAATGTATATTCATATGTATTATTTACCAATTGTACAATATCATTTGAAAAATTACGAATCTTACCAATATTGTTATTTGACAAAATAAAATATATATTAACTAAAATTTTTTTTGTTACCTATATAACTATTCGTATGTCTAAATATATCATCTAACTGTTGTAAAATATATCGTCTAACTGTTCGTATAACTGTTGTAAAATAACTGTTGTAAAATGTATAAATATCGTCTTCTTGTTATCGTCTTCTTGTTATCTCAAGTCTAAATATACCTCTAACTATTATCGTCTTCCTACAGTCTCAAAGTCTTCCTATTATCTCAAGTCTAAATATATCCTCTTCTTGTTATCTCAAGTCTATAAATAACGTCTTCTTGTTACCTAAAAATAAACACTAATATATTACTATATAAAAGTCATCCCGCCATCTTGCCCGCCATCTTGCCCCTGCAGCGCACCTGCAGAATTTTCCTTATATAAAAGTCATGTCTCAAGTCTAAATATATCCTCTTCTGGTTGTCGTCTATAAATAACGTCTTCTTGTAACCTAAAGACAACACTAATATATTACTATATAAAATTCATCCAGCCATCTTGCCCGCCATCTTGCCCCTGCAGCGCACTTGCAGAATTTTCCTTATATAAAAGTCATTTCTCAAGTCTAAATATATCCTCTTCTTGTTATCTCAAGTCTATAAAGAACGTCTTCTTGTTACCTACAAATAAACACTAATATATTACTATATAAAAGTCATCCCGCCATCTTGCCCGCCATCTTGCCCCTGCAGCGCACCTGCAGAATTTTCCTTATATAAATTCCACTCCAACACACAATACATAAACTCTCTATTTCTTACGACGTGACGACACCCCCTCAAGGTCTGGCCTGCAGCTGTGATATTTTTATTGCAAATAAATTATACAAATCTGTGATAATGTATATTTTGAACATACATCTTTCCTATATAAAATATAATTATTTTTCACTTGTACATTCATATGTGATTTGATAAAAAATTACTGTACAATGTATACTCGTATAATGTTAAACAATACTGTACATATATGCTCCTGTTTGATACTGCTATTAGCCCCTATATATATATATATATATATATATATATATATATATATATATATATATATATATATATATATATATATATATATATATATATATATATATATATATATATATATATATATATATATATAAAATATAAAATAAAAACTATATTAACTAAAATTCTTTTTGTTACCTATATCGTCCGTTGTATGTCTAAATATATGTCTAACTGTTATCTATAAATATATCGTCTTCCTATTATCGTCTTCCTATTATCGTCTTCTTGTTAGCTAAAAAGCGTCTAACTATTATCCTCTTCTTGTTATCTCAAGTCTCAAAGTCTAACTATTATCCTCTTCCTATTGTCTCAAGTCTCAAAGTTTTCCTATTATCTATAAATATACCTCTAACTATTATCGTCTTCCTATTATCGTCTTCTTGTTATCTATAAATATATCCTCTTCTTGTTATCTAAAACAACATATATTACTATATAAAAAGTCATGCTCCTCCTCGTTATCTCAAGTCTTCCTATTATCGTCTAAATATAACCTCTTCTTGTTATCTAAAAAACCGCCATCTTGCGCCTCCACCGCGCCTGCACATTTTTTTTCTATAAAAAATCACCCCGCCATCTTGCGCCTTCATCCCACCTCCAGAATACTACCTAAGTTGGCTATGATATACTAAAAACAACACATACAACCACAATAATATATTACTATATAAAAAGTCATCCCCTCCTCCTGATTGGTACATTGTATGTCTAAATATATCGCCCTCCTGTTGTCTAAATATAGCGTCTCCTTGTTGTCTAAATAAACAACACCATTATCGAACTAATATATTACTATATAAAAGTCATCGAGTATTTTCCTATATAAAGGTCATCCCCTCCTCCTGAGCTTAAAATGTTAACCAACATTGCTCCTCCCCTCTCCTGAAGCATTTATTTCACTTCAGCATCAACATCATAATCATCATCATTACCTTTCATTGCTTTGGTGCATACGTCTTCAACAAATTCCACTCCAATACTTCAAGTCCTTTCTCCAGTCTACTTTATCTCATTCATGTCTGTCTTCAGTTCCCTTCTCCATCTGTGTTTTGTTTTTGTTGTCTCCTATTTGTCTTACCCTGTGGATTCCAAAACAGGTAGTGCCTTGTAACGCATTCAACTGGTTTTCTCATAATACCAGAGCCCATTTCCTCAAATCTTGTTCTTCTGGTGTTTGTATATTTCTTATCATCACTTCCACTGAAGTGACCCTGTCATACCGACTCAGTTCCTGTGATCTACGCAAGCACTCATGTATGAAAGCATGTGTTTGTATCTAAAACAAATATGATAACCAGAAAAATACTAGCTATTATACAGACTTTTGGGTTTTCTTTCACTTCAACCTGGTTAACCTTCACCTATATTGACTACTGGGGACTTAACTTTTAAGATTGTGTGTTCTATGACTTTTGAAAAATGTGTTATTATCTATAACGTACACTTCTTCTCATACTAGTATGGACAGAATACAGCTTTGTTTTTTTTTTTCTGTACACAAGAAACATTCCCCGGGCCGCCATCCTCGGTGTTCTAATTGTCATCGTCGTGTACACCCTGACAAACGTGTCTTACCTGGCCGTTATGACCAAGTCTGAGTTGTTAGAGGCCAACGCTGTTGGTGTTGTAAGTATCACATTAGTTCTGACCCGGTTTGGGTTGCTAGGGGCTAATACTTTTGTATTACATTATATCTGACCACGTCTGATTTGTTAGAGGCCTACAATGTTGTAAGTATCACATTAGATCTGACCAGGCGCTAGTTGTAAGAGGCTAATACTATTGTAAGTACCACATTATAGCTGACAAGGTCTGGCCTGTTAGACGCCAAAGCTGTTGTAAGTATCACAATATATCTGACAAGGTCTGACTTGTTAAAGGCCAAAGCTGTTGTAAGTATCACAATATATCTGACAAGGTCTGACTTGTTAGAGGCCAAAGCTGTTGTAAGTATCACAATAGATCTGACCAGGTCTGACTTGTTAGAGGACAGTGCTGTTGTAAGTATCACATTGGGTCCATCATATGAAGAAGTAGCAACTTTAATCAAAAATAACTTCAAGGAAAAATGGTACAGAGAACACCCACAGTCAGATATAATAGAAGCTTACTAAGTCCTTTGACAAGATGAGATCTCAACTGATAATTTCCAGACCAATACCTGGCCACTACAGACTTAAAAACCATCTGTTCAACAAAAGAAAAAAAAAGCAGTTGAGCAGACTAACGTGTGTCCATGTGGAGAAAAGAAGCAAACAGTACAACATGCCCTCCAAGAATTTTGGGTCTAGTTTTTATTGGGTTAAGACTTGGATTTTTATTCAAGGTAGTAACCTAGTTTTTCCAGTTTGGATTAGTAACCAAACTAAGGTTGGGATTGGTTGTAGACATTCGTTTTCTTTTTTTTTTTTTTTTTTGGTTTGGATATTGTTAGTGAAATTTCACTTTGTTTGAACTAATATTTATTTTTCCTGCCATCGCGCAGTTATAGTCATGTATATATATATTATATAATGAGCCGCGCTGGTGTAATGGCTACAACGTTGTACTGGCGACCAGGTTTTCAAGGTTCAAGCCCGGGCGTCAGCGTTTGAAAGAATGTTTACGACCGGGAATTTGACTGAATAACCTGAACGGCTCCTGCACATAAACCCTCTGTGGATGGGAAGCTGAGCGGGTTGGAAGGAAAGTCCACTGACCCCCCAGCCTCGCAATGACATGTCATTGGGCCAAAAGGGCTAGAAAGCTCGAGTGCCGCTGGTTAGAGAAAAAAAAAATATATATATATATACTAGCTGTAAGGACCCTGCGTTGCCCGCGTTTTCCTAGTAACTGTGTAGGAAACTTATGAAATGTCAAAATAAAATTATAATATTTTGATATTCGAGTGAAAATGAATTTTCATTTAAGTTGAGGACTACCACTTTAAGTGACTATCCTCGTGCATTGTTTACAGTAATTGCAAATGCAAGCCGCACAAAATACTGTTATTCCGTATGGTTCTTGTAGTGGTTTTGATGGTATTGTATGGTTGTTATGTTACCTAGTGTAATGTGTGAGGTCAGCTGTGAAGGCTCCTGAGATAAATGTTTATGTGAATTACAGAAGGCCCTTCTTACTACCACTACGACCTCAAACAGATCTCTTTTACTAATATGAATGTAGCTACGTTAAAAAGTCTAGGGTACTGAAATGTAATGTGTTGTAATAGAATATACAAACACACACAGGTAATTAATAAGTCTAATAATATTAATAAAATCTATAACACACTGAACTAACTCAGACTGTTTTAGTTTTAATTTTAACAATTTTTTTCTAAATTTATTTGTTCTGAACCAATGTTTTATTTTGGTCAGAACATATGAAATGTTATGGAGTTATAAATGGAATGCATAAATATATGGCATACTAAAATGGAATTTGTGTACATAGGTATGTTATAAGACTGGTTAATATTAATAATATTTATAATGTCTCTGGGAGAACTATTACTGGATGTACTGTTGGGGTGGTGTCATCACACCCACTCTGTGACTACAACAAGCTTTGTCCATTGACTTATAGACTGTAGTAAATGTTATATTTCCCAAGAATTCAGTATATTTGTGATGGGGAAATATTTATAAATAGTTAAGAGTTCTGGTGAATCTTCAGCAGGCCACTTATTCACTCATCTTGTCTGTGAAGATCTGATACTGAATTCCTGTGGCCCACTCCTCTCGGTAGCTGGAATACAATGCTAGGCTGCACCGACACAAATGTTAGGCGGCACACACATCTGCTTGTGTATTCTTGATTAAGGATGTGGCACTACCTTAGTGCCACAACAGAAACTCACAATTCAGAATTCAGAATTGAGAACACAGTTATTACTAGCAAAACGCAGCTGAGCTGCTGGCTATAGTATGGCGTCCCACTAAAATGTATATAATATCTTCTGGGAAAACACCACTGACAATAACTGACTGTGTCCCTGGACAGAATTATATCAAATGGCAAAAATGCGCGTCTCTATCCCGCTAACATTAATACATTTGTCCAATCACAGACTTCCCCTCTAACTTTTTCAAATCTACTACCAAAAGTCAAATTTCAGTCAGATCTCAGTCAAGTATGTATTATTGTCTGTTGGTCCGTCCGTCTCTACTTGGTTTTTCACAAAAAAACACACTTGTTTCTTGGACCAACTACACGCAAAACCCCTACACAAATCTGCCTCCTAAGTTATTTTTAGCCATAATCCTCCAACCTTCCCCCTCTCGTCCATTACAGCTTGATTTTTGCATTTCCGTGTCTCAAGGACGAAAATTTGAAACTTTAGTGAAAGTATGAATAATACAGTCGCTAGTCTGATATGAACAACACAGTCTTTTGTCAATATCTTCCTTGTTATCTATCCGTCTGTATAATTGAAAGTATATTAGTTCTCTGCTTAAGATGGGCTATCAAACTAGCTAGGTTTTATATTCGTAACTCTATTATTAAGAAAAAACATATTTTTTCTCAAGTTTAGTTTTTTTTAAATTTGTTCGCGAACCTTCTCCACGGCGTTTGCCGCTGAATTCAAATAAAACGACCAAGTATCGTAAAACGTCCAAGAAATGACTGTTTCGAATAAGAGCTAAGGTCTTTTCTGTCCATTTCCTTACATTGTGTCAACTAGTGACGTGAATTTTTTTTCTTTTACTACCAATTGCGTCTTTTAGCCTTTCTAGATTCAAACACGTGTTCAGTCATATTTTTCCTTTTTTATATCTCCGTTTCCCTCCCGTCTACAAAGGGTAAACCGTTTCGTCTGCACGTCTAACTAGTTAGTTTGAATGGCGGTAGGAAATGCGGGCATGGGCGAGCATGTCTCCTAGTATCTTACGCATTATTTTTATCCCTACATTTTATCTTTATAATTGGAGATATTTTAACGTTGTATCACGGTAAATTCATCACACATCTCCCCACTTGAGAACATGCACTACGGCAAGTTCCAAAACCAGTGATACACATAGATAAAATTACTCCTCACGCCTGCCACTACTCTAATTTTGATCACAGGGGTGCCGACTGAGGAAATCTGCACCGACATTCAATGACCCCGGGATGTATTCGATAATAAAATTATAAGGTTGTAACAATAATGACCATCTCAACAATCTTGCATTTTCATGCTTAGCCTGAGATAAGAACACTAGGGGCTGATGATCCGTCTGGACCACAAAAGTCCTACCATACAGATAGATTTGGAACTTTTTTATTGCTTAGATTAATGCTAAACATTCTTTTTCGCTTGTGGAATATCCTTGCTCCGCTTTATTCAATTTGCGGCTTGCATAAGCGACTGGGTTCAGTTCCCCATCGGGTGAAGATGACCTTTGCAACAGAGCCGCCCCGAGGCCTACATTACTTGCATCTGTTCTCACCACAAAGTCCTGTGTCAAATCAGGCAATTTGAGAATAGGCTTGCTAGTGAGTTTTTCCTTTAACTCTTGGAAAGCCAATTCACATTGCGCAGTCCAAACTATTTTATCTGGATGTCCCTTGCGAGTCAGATCAGTCAGAGGAGCACAAATAGAGTTAAAATTTTTGATATATTTTTGGTAAAATCCACATAACGACACGAATGATCGCACGTCCTTTTTTGTTTGTGGTCTAGGTGCTCTCTGCAGTTTTTCCAAGTTCTTGGGGTCAGGGGTCATGTTACCCTGATATACAGTGTGTCCCAAGAATTCCAACTCTTTGCATCCAATACAACATTTTGTTGGTCTAGCAGTTAAGTTCGCTTCCCTAAGCCTATCAAATAACATTTTCAGAGAGTTAATGTGTTCTTCAAATGTCTCTGTGGCGACGAGAATATCATCCATGAAATTCGTGATACATGGATTATTCAGGGGATCCAACAATTTGCGCATCATCCTTGAAAATACACTCGGAGCATTTTTCAATCCGAATGGTAGCATGTTGAATTCATAATGTCCTTCCGAGGTGCTAAAAGCTAAATAAGGTCTCACTTCAGGCTTCACTGGAATCTGGTAATAGCCTTTACTAAGATCCACCTTTGAAAAGTATTTTGCTTTGTTTAATCTGGCAAATAACTGTTTTGTGTCTGGTAATGGATCCACTTGTCCTTCTGTGACAGCATTCAGTTTCCTGTAATCTATGCACAGTCTATGTTCCCCAGACGGTTTCCTCAACAAAACTACACTGGAGCTAAAAGAAGATTCACTGTGTGAAATAATCCCCTCCTTCAACAAATAATCTATTTCTTCTTTCAATGCCTTCTCCTTCGCGAACGGAATAGAATAGGCTCTCATACAGATTGGGTTTGAGTCTACCAGTTTCATGTCATACTGTAGCAAATTTGTATGTCCTGGTTTATCTGTTAATACATCTGTATGTTCCTCCAGAACCTGTTGAACTCTCTCCCTCTGATTTTTAGTCAGGTGCTTACTGACTTTTACCTGTGCAGCTGTTTCACAAGGATGTAATGGGTATTCATGTGAGGTGAGAGGTTCCTTTTGCATTTGAGTTGCGATAGCCAAGGTCAGTAAGGGGGTGCTTTCCTGGAGTGGTCTGTCCAGATACTTCTTTAAAAGGTTTACATGATAAACTTTCTCCTTCCCCTTTTTGTCAATTTTATAATTTGTTCTAGACACCTTCTCTAGAACCGTATATGGACCTTGCCATCCAATTTGTAATTTATTCTGGCTGCCGGGTAGTAGAAGAAGCACCTTCTCTCCCACAGCTAGTTCTCTGTCCTTTGCCTTCCTATTAAAATATGCTGCATGTTTCTTCCTGGCTTGTCTCAAATTATCATTTGCCAGTTTCCATCCAGCTTTCAGACGAGTGGTCAGTTCGTTCACATATTGATACGATGAGGTAACAGTCTCTTCTGCCTTCTCATCTGTCCAGGTCCTTAATAATGCTTCCAATGGACCTTTTATTGGCCTCCCAAATAGCAGAGTTGCGGGAGCCATCCCGGTTGAACTATGTGGTACCTCCCGATACGCAAACAACGCGGCGGGCAGGAATTGATCCCACATATCCGGTTTTTCGTGTGCCAGCTTCCTCAGGATAGAAATGAGAGTCCCATTGAACCTCTCTACCTGGCCGTTCCCTTGTGGATGGTACGGACTACAATGAAAGTGTCTGGCTTGAAATAGCTTAAAAACTTCTTCCGTTAGTTTCCCCTTGAACTGTGAGCCATTATCAGTCAAGATTTGATGCGGGAATCCTAATCTTGTGAATATTGTAAGTAGTGCCTCTGCTACATGTTTTGAATCAATTGATGGCAGGGCTACCGCCTCTCCCCACATAGAACAAGTGTCCACCAGAGTAAGGATGTAACTGTTCCTCCTCTTGGTCCGAGTGAGAGGTCCCACAATATCCACTGCAACCCTCTCAAAAGGTGTTCCCACTATGGGCATTTCCCTAGAGTTGCAGGAGCAGTCCAATGCTTTGGAGCTACCCTTTGACATTCTGGACAGGATTTGACATATCTTTTTATATCCTCCGTTATCCCTGGCCAGAAGTAATGACAAGCTATACGCTGTCCTGTGGCGCTAATCCCCATGTGACCACTGAAGGGAATCGCATGCCCGAGTTCCATCACTTTATCCCTATATGAAGTGGGAAGAACCAGCTGGTTGTGACCATTTGTTCCAGTTCCGGCCTTCCTTTATAATAATTTGTTCTTCATAAAGTACTCTCCCTTGCTTGGAGGTGTGTGGCATTTGGGCAATTTTTTTAAAACATGGCTTGAGTGTCCTATCCTCAGCCTGCGCCTCCTCATCTCCTCTGGATGAGCATTTATAGGTTCACCTTCTTCCTCCTTTTTCTGTGACCTGGTCTGCACTGTCGCCATGATCACAGGTCTCTCGGGATTCCCCAAGAAGACGTATCTACACCCCAATATCAGAGGGCAGATTGGTTCATCTATCACTGCTGCTCTGATTTCTCCTTCCACATAGCGAGTTTTCACCGTAATCCTTGCGATGGGAAGTGTCATGAGTGGTATGTCCTTAGTCGCCCCTTGTTTTTCCACTGTTTCTGTGGTATACTGACTTGGGTCCACTAGGCTAGACTTCACAACTGAATCATAATCCAAACCTGTATCATAAAGGCACCTTATGGTGACCCCATTACAAATAACATCCTCACAAACTGGGGGGTGATAAGGTTCCTGCTGTCCATTAGGATTAACCTTTAATCTTTGAGTCCCCGACTTCATTGCAGCAATGTTTGAAGGTTTCCTTTTACAAAATTCGGTGTTATGGTTGTCTTTCTTACACCATTTGCACCATCTTTTTCCTTGGTTAAACGGTTTTCTTTCATTATATTTTTGGTCATTGAACTGTGAGTTTCTGTCACGATAGTCATTTCTTGGCCTATCAAAGTTTGTCCTGCCTTTATTACCTTGTTCTCTGTTATCAAATCTACTAAATTGCTGTGGAGCTTTAAAATTTTCTATGTGCTTCTTTTTAGTGCCACTTACCTCTGCCTGGGCTGCCTGATACCTCTCAGCGACATTTAAAACCTCCCCCAACCTCTCTGCACCTTGTTCCATGAGAAATTTTCTCAAGTCTGGAGCCATGGACTCTCTTAATTGCTCTATCATGATCATCTCTTTAAGATCTTGGGTCTTCCCCAGAGCAGTCCATTTCTCCAAATAGGTTTCCAGTCTGGCAGAGAATTGGTGGTATGTCTCCCCAGACAACAGCTTGGCATTTCTAAACTTCTTACGATAGAATTCGCCATTTTTTTCATATCTCAATAACAAAGCCTGCTTTAGCATGTCATAATTGTCTTGGTCTTCTCTATTCATTTTAGCAAAGACTTCATAAGAAGTACCTCTCAGTCCCTGGGATAACTTTAGACTCCACCTCTCTCTCTCTAACCCATATGTAGTAGCTAATAATTCAAATCTACTGAGGTACCCCTCGATGTCATCGTCTTTCTCAACAAAATGGTCTAAATGAAACCCCATAGCTGAGGTTGAGGCTCCCTGACTAGGCGTAGCATCTGAGGCAAAAGGGCTGGCACCATTTTCAGGAGCATGGCCTTGTAATTCCAGCTCCCTTAGTCGTTATTCGTGCTCCCTTTGCAACCTTCTATCTTCTGCCTCCCTTTGCTGTCGTTTTTCTTCTGCCTCCCTTTCGACAGTCAATCTCTTATCTTCTGCCTCCCTTTGATGTCGTTTTTCTTCTGCCTCAATCTGCAGCCTCTTAAGTTCTTTGTCAGCCTCAATTTGTAACCTCTTCTCTTCAGCTAACCTCCTATCTTCCCTTTCAATATACTTGTCACATTCAGAAGTTACATACTGAATTAAAACCTGACCCTCCATATTCATCTCCTTCGCCGTTAGCACAGCAGCCGATCTAAATTTTGCTAGGTCAGCCATCATACAAAATAACAATGACCAAGGTAAATCTAATTATATAGTGACTAAGGTAATTCTACTTATATATAATGGCCAAGGTAATTCTAATTAATTAATGACTAAGGTAATTCTAATTATATAAAATGGCCAAGGTAATTCTAATTATTTAATTAATTAACTAATTACCACTGGCTGTGAAGATTCACCAACTTTTATTTTCCCCTTTTTATTTTAAGGGACACTTTTTAAATTTATACAATCTGTCCCCACTGGTTTAATTCTCCCACCAGGAGATTCTAATATCTATGATAAACTTAATATCCCTGGACAAGACCCCAATATTTGTAGTGGTTTTGATGGTATTGTATGGTTGTTATGTTACCTAGTGTAAAAAAAAAAAAATATTTAAAAATCAAAACTCTTACTAAATTAACAAGCTTTGTAATTAAATTATAATTCAAAAATTATATTTTAAAATATAATATAATTAAAAAAATATTTATAAAAGTTAAAAGTTAAAAATATTATCAGCAACTTATTCAAAATCTAAAACTCAAAAATCAATAATTCCTAAAAAACTCTAACAAAAGCTAATACATAATAATAGGCAAAACAAAATGTTAAAACATAATAATCTCCTAAATTATTCTAATAAAATGTAAACTACCATTAGTGCCAAACATAAAAATATCAAACAATTCATAAAATTCAAATTATAAACAAGTTATTACAAAAAACGCAATTAAAATGAGCTTAATATACATACAAAATCCCAAACAAAAAAAAAATATAATAAAACAAATGGGAAAACAAAACTACAAATACTTAACCTTACAAATTTAATATCAAATTAAAAATGCATACGTCTCAATATAACTAACATTAATAAAACAACCAACTTCCCTTCCTCAAATTTTTTTTCAAATCTAAATATAAAATTAAAATTCCTAAAAGTTCAAAAATCTCATTCAAGTAATTAAATATTAACTTTAATTTCCAATCCGTTAAACTTATACATATCTAAAAAAACACACTTCATAAAAAATCCAAACTTTTTTAAAATTACATCATAAAAACCTTTACACTTAAAAAACCTCCTAATTAAATTTCAAAAATAACCCCAACCCCCCCAATCTACACTCCATTACATCTAATCAACCTCTATTTCCAAAAACAAAAAAAAAAATTATAAAAATTTACAAACAACCAAAAAAAAATACTAATCCTATCTATAAAAATAAAACCAATCCTAAAAATTAAAATCAAAATAAACATTCAATCAAAAAAAAAAATTTAAATAACACCATAATTATATAAACTAAAAAACTATAAACAATCAAATATTAAATTCCAATTCAACAAAATATTAAAAAAATAAAATAAAAATAAACTATCAAAATACAATTCAAATTTATTAACCCCAAAACCCTTAAATATCAAATTTTTAATACAAAATCAAAAACAAAAATTATTTAAAAAAATTCCAAAAAAAAACAAAAAAAAATAATCTTCAAATAAATAAATCCTTAAATTTAAAAATAACTAATCACAAAATTTTCCACAAAAAAAATATCAATTTTTTAAAAAAAATCATCATAACACAATATACCCCCAATTAAAAACAATATCAAAAATAAACTTAAAATTAAATCTAAAAAATCCAAAAATAATAAACATAAACTATCAAAAATAAAAAACATCTTTATTTTAAAATTCCCCCAAACATCAAAACTTCTAATTTTTTAAAAAAAATATATATCTATATTAAAAAATCATCTATTAAAATAAAAAATCTTAAAAACAAAATTCAAACCCAAAATTAAATTTACAAAATAATAAATTTTACATTCCCCATTAAAATAACCTAAAAAAAACTAAATACCCCAAAAACAAAAAAAACCAAATAAAAAAACAAAAAAAAACACCCCCCCCCCCCAAAACCAAAAACCCACCACAAAAAAAAAACCCCCAACAAAACATAACCCAAAACAAAAAAAATAAACAAATCCCCCAATTCAAAAAAAACACTTTTAAACCCTTAAAACCCACCCCCCTTCAAAAAATACACATCCAAAAAAAAAAAAAAAAAAAAATCCCCCCACCCAACTAAAAAAAAAACCCCCCAACCAACACCTTAAAAAAAAATACCCTAAAAAAACCACATCCCAAAAAAAAAAAAAAAAAAAAAAAAAAAACCATACCCACCAAACCAAAAAACACAAAACCAAAAAAACCAAAAAAAAACAATACCAACAAACAACCCCCCAAAAACCCCCCCCAAAAAAAAAAAAAAAAAAAAAAAAAACAAAAAAAAAAAAAAAAACCAACCCCAAAACTAAAAACCATTAAACATCCAACCCATAATAACAACAAAACAACAACCAAAAAAAAAAAATCCCCACTTTTAAAAAAAAAAAAAAAAACCCCCCACACCAAAACATAAAAAAAAAAAAAAAAATAAAAAAAAACCCAAATAAAAAAAAAACCCAAAAACTAAAAAAAAAAAAAAAAAAATTTAAAAACCCAAACTAACTAAAAAAAACCAACCAAACAAAACCCAACCCCCACCCCCCCAAAAAAATCAAAACCATAAAAAAAAACACCCCCCAAACAAAAAACCCCCCCAAAAACCCCACCAAAAAAAAAAAAACAAAAAAAAAAAAAAAAAAAAAAAAAAAAAAAAAAAATTCAACCACAATCCCAAACCCACACTTCAATAACCAAAAAAAACACAAAAAAACCAACCCAAAAAAAAAAAAAACCAAAAAAAAAAAAACCCCAAACCCCCTACAAAAAAAAACAAAAAAAACCCCCAAAAACAACAAAAAAAATAAAACAAACCCCAAAACCCAAAATACAAAATTCCCCCACAACAAAAAAAAAAAAAAACCAAACACCCCAAAAAATCAACCCCCCAACCCAAAAAAAAAAAAAAAAAAAAAAAAAAAAAACCCTAACAAAAAAAAAAACCCAAACCCAAAACCCCCCCAAAAACAAAAAAAAATAAAAACCCACAAAACCAAAAAACCCAAAAAAAAAAAAAAAAAAAAAAAAAAAACCCCCAAACCAAACACCCAAAAAAAAAAAAATTTACCAAAAACCCCCCCCAAAAAAACTTAAAAAAAACCCCCAAACCCAAAAAAAAAAAACCCAAAAACAAAAACCACAACCCAACCCCCATAAAAAAAACCAAAAAAACCCCCCTAAAAAAAAATATCAACCCCCACCCCCCCCAAAAACCAAAAAACCAAATAACACCCAAAAAACCAAAACCCCCAAAAAACAAAAAAAAACCCAAAAACCCAAAAAAAAAAAACCCCCAAAACCAATAAAACAAAAACAAAAAAAATAAAAAAAAACCTACCCCCCCCCAAATTCCAACATAAAAAAAAAAAAAAAAAACCCAAATAAACCCACCCCCACTCAAAACCCTAAACCCCAACAAAAAAAAAATCCCCATAAACAAAAAAAAAAAAACCCAAAAAAAAAACCCACCCAAAAAACCCCCACCACACAAAAAACAAAAAACCCAAAAACCAACCCCAAACCATAAACCAAAAAAAACCCAAAAAAAAAAAAAAACACCCAAAACAAAAAAAAAAAAAACAAAAAAAAAAAAAAACCCCAAACCCAAAAACCAAACAAAAAAAAAACCCAAAAAAAACCCCCCCAAAAAAAAAAAAAAAAACAAAAAAACCCCCCCCCCAAAAAACATAACAACCCCAAAAACCAAAAAAAAACCAAAAACAACCAACCCCAAACCCACCCAAAAAAACCAACCCCAAAAAAAAAAAACCCAACCCAAAAAACCCCCCCCTTCCCAAAACCAACCCCAAAACAAAAAAAAAAAAAACAACAACCAAACAAAAAAAAAACCCAAAAAAAACACCCAAACCACATACCAAACCCCCCAAAAAAAAAACAAAAAAACCAAAAACCCCAAAACCCAAATCCCAAAAAACCCCCAACCCCAACCAAAAAACACCACAAAAAAAAAACCAACCAAAACTACCCAACAAAAAAAAACAAACCCCAAACAAAAAAAAAAACAAACCAACCCAAAATAAAAACCCCCCCCCCCCCCAACTCCCCCCAAACCCACAAAACCAACCACCAAAACCCCCCAAAAAAAAAAAAAAAAAAAAAAACCACCTAAAAAAACCAAAAAAAAAAACCCCAAAAAACAAAAAACACCAAAAAAAAAAAAAAAAATCCCCAAAAATAACCCCCAAAACCAACAAAAAAAAAAACCCCCCCAAAAAAAAACCACCAAAACCCCCCCAAAAAAAAACCAACCCCAAAAAAAAAACCAACCCCAAAAAAACCACCAAAAAAACCCAAAACCAAAACCCAACAACCAAAAAAACAAACCCCCAACCACCAACCAACAAAAAAAAAAAAAAAAAAAAAACCAAAACCAAAAACCAACAAACCCAAAAAAACCCCCCAAAAAAAACCAAAAAACAAAAAACCCCCACAAAATATCCAACAAAACAACCCCCCCCCCAAAACCCAAAAAAACAAAAACCCATACCAAAAAAAAAACCCTACCCCCAAAAACAAAAAAAATCCACAAAAAAAAAAAAAAACAAAAAAAACAAAAACCCCAACAACAACCAAAAAAAAAACCCCACAAACCCCAAAAAACAAAAAAAACCAAAAAAAAAAAAAACCCCCAAAAAAAAAATAAAAAACTACCCAAACAAAAAAACAAAAAACCCCCCAAAAAAAAACTACAACCAAACCCAACAAAAAACAAAACCCCCCAAAACCCCAAAAAAAAATAAAAAAAAAAAAAAAACCCCCCCCCCAAAAACCCAAACACACCCAACCAAAAAAAACCAAAAAACCCCCAACCAAAACCAAACCCCCCCCCCCCCAACCCCCCCCCCCCCCCCCACCAAACCCCCCAAAAAAAAAAACCCAAAAACCCCACAAAAAAACAACCCCCCACCCCCCCCCCCCCCCAACCCAAACCACCCCCCAAAAAAAACAACCACCCCCCAACAAAAAAAAAAACCCCCCCAAAAACAAAAAAACCCCCCCCCCCAAACAAAAACACCAAAATACCAAACCCCCCCCCAAAACCCCCCCCCCCAAACCCCCCCCCCCCCCCCCCCCCCCAACCCCCCCCCCCCCCCCCCACCAACCAAAAACACACCCCACCCCCCCCCCCCCCCCCCCCCCCCCCCCCCCACAACCCCCCAAAACCAAACCCCCCCACCCCAAACCCCAAACCCCAAAACCCCCCAAAAAAAACCCCCCAAACACACAAAAAAACCCCCCCCCAAAAACCCCAAAAAAACAAACACACAAAACAACCCAAAAAAACCCCCCAAAAACCCCACCCCCCCCCCCCCCCCCCCAACCAACCCAAACCCCCCCAAACACAAAAAACCCCAAAAAACCCAAAAACCCCCCACACCAACCCCAAAAAAAAACACCCCCCCCCCCCCACCCCCCCAAAAAACACACACCCCCCCCCCCACCCCCCCACCCCACCCCCCACCCCCCCCCCCCCCAAACCCCCCCAACCCCCACCCCCAAAAAAAAAACACACCCCCCAAAAAAAACCCCCAAAAACACCCACAAAAACCCCCCAACCCCCAAAAACCCCCCACCCCCAACAACAAAAAAAAAACCCCCCAACCCCCCCCCCCCACAAACCCCCAACCACCCCACCCCCAACAAACCCCCCCCCCCCCCAAAAAAAACCACAACACCCCCCCCCCAAAATTAAACCCCCCCCCCAAACCCCCCAAAACCAAAACAACCACCCCAAAAAAAAAAACCCCAAAAAAAACCCCCACCCAACCCCCCCCCCCCCCCAAACAACCCCCAACCCCAAAAAACCCAAAACCCCACACCCCCAAAAAAAAAAACCCCACCCCACACCCCAAACCCACCCCCCCCCCATTCCCCCCAACCCCAAAAACCCCAACCCTAACCCCCCCACAACAACCAAAAAACCCCCACCCCCCCAAAACAACCCAAACAAAAACCCCCAAAACCCCCAAAACACCCAAACCCCCCCCAAAAAAAAACCCCCCCCCCCACACCCCCCAAAAAAAACCCCCACCCCCCCCCCCCCCCCAACCCCCAAAAAACCCCCCCCACCCCAAAAAAACCCCCACCCAAAAAAAAAAAACCCAAAAAAACCAAAAAAAAAAAAAAACCCAAAAAACCCCCCCAAAAAAAAACCACCCAAAACCCCCACAAACCCCCCCCCCCCCCCCCCCCCCCCACCCCAAACCCCCCCCCCCCATCCCCCCCCCCCCAAAAAACCCAACCCCCAAAAAAAAAAAAAAAAACCCCAAAAAAAACCCCCACCCCAAACCAAAACCCCCCCCCCCCCCCCCCCCCCCCCCCCCCCCCCCCCCCCCCCCCCAAACAAAACCCCCCACACCCCAAACCCCCAAAAACCCCAACACCCCACACCCCCCCCCCAAAAAAAAACCCCAAACCCCTAAACCAACAAAACCCACCCCACCCCCCCAACCCCAACCCCCCCCAACCCCCCCCACCCCCCAACCCACACCCCCACACAAACACAAAACCCACACCCCCCCCCCACCCCCCCAAATACCCAACCATCAAAAAACACCCCAAAACAACCAACCAAACCCCCAAACCCAAACCCCACCCCCCAAACCAAAAAACCCCCCCCCCCCCCCCCCCCCCCCCCCAACCCCCACCCCAACCAACCCCCCCCCCCAAAAAATAACAAAAAAACCCCCACCCCCCCCCCAAAAAAAACCCCCAAACCAAAACCAAAACCCAAACCCCCCCCCCAAAAAAAAAACCCAAACCCAACCCCACACCCAAAAATACAAAAAAACCCAAACCCCCAAAAAACCCCCCCCCCCAACCCCAACCCCCCAACCCCCCCCAAAACCCCCCCCCCCCCAAAACCCCCCCAACACACACCACCCCCCAAAACCAAAACCAACACCCCCCAAACCCAAAACCCCCCCCCCCCCCAAAAACAACAACCCCCCCCCCCCCAAAACACAATCCCCCCCCCCCCCCCAAAAACCAAAAAAAAACCAAAAAACCCAAACCCAACCCCCAAACCACCCCCCCCCAAAAAAAAAACCCAAAAACCCCCAAAAAAACCCCCCCCCCCCCCCCCCAAAAAACCAACCCCCCCACCCCCAAAAAAAACAAAACCCAAACCCACCCACCCCCCCCAAAAACCCCCCCCCCCCACAACAAAAAAAAAAAAAAAACCCAAAAAAAAAAAAAAAAAAAAAACCCACCCCCCAACCAACCCAAACCAAAAAAAACCAAAAAAAACCACCACCAAAACCCCCCCCCCCCAAAACCAAAACACCCCCCCCAACCCACCAAACCCCCCCCCCCCCCCCCCCCCAAACCCACCCCCCC
>JAMPIV010011001.1:47500-132889 GCA_024509875.1 Oreohelix idahoensis
ACCCCACCCCAAACAAACCCCCCCCCCCCCCCCCCCCCAAACAGAAAAACCCCCCAACCCCCCCCCCCCCCCCCCCCCCCCCCCCCCCCCCCCAAACCCCCCCCAAAACCCCCCCAAACAACCCCCCCCCAAAAACCCCCCCCCCAAAAAAAAAAACCACCCCCCCAAAAACACCCCCCCAAAACAACAACCCACCCACCCCCCCCCCCCCCCACAAACCAAAAACCCCCGCCACCCCCCCCCCCCCCCCCCCCCCCCCCCCCCCCCCCCCCCCCCCCCCCCCCAAAAACCACAAACCCCAAAAACCCCCCCAATACCAAAAAAAACCCACCCCCAAAACCCCCCCCCCCAAAAAAAAAAAAAACCCCAAAAAACCCCCCAAAACCCCACAAAAAACAACACCCCAACAAACCCACAAACCCCAACCCCCCCCCCCCCCCCAAAACCCCCCCCCCCCAAAATACCAAACCCCCCCCCCCCAAACCCCCCAACCAAACCCCAAAAACCCCCCCCCAACCCCCCCCACAAAAACCCCCCCCCCCCCCCCCAAACACCCCACCAACCCCCCCCCCCCCCCCCCCCCCCCAAAAACCCCCCCACAAAAACTAACCCCCCTTTTCCCCCATAATCCATCTATCCAAAACACACCCATTTAACCCAAAAAATTTTACCCCTACCCATAAATACTAACAAAACAAAAATACAATTTCAAAAAAAAACCCAAACCATCCACACCAAAAAATTCCCCTACCAAACCAAAATAAAAATTAACCCCCAAAAACAATCACATCTAAAAAACAAAAACTAAAAAAAAACAAACAAAAAAAAAAAACCACCAATAACAACCCCCCCCAACCACCAAAAAAATAAACCCCAAAAAAAAAAAAAATCCAACCCAACCCACCAAAATTAAAAAAATCCATTTAATTAAATTCCCACCTATAATACTTCTAAAAAAACACTATAACACCAATCACTTACCCAATACTAAAACAAACCACCCCACCCACAATAACATACAACCAAAATACTTACCAAAAAAAAAAAACCCCCTAACAATAAATCAAACCAAAAAAACCCAAAACCAAAAAAAAATCTTAAACTAACCCACCCTCATTTAAAACAATAAAACAAAACATAAAACCAAAAACATTCAAAAACCAAAAAAAAAAATCAAAACCCCCCACCCAACAAACCAAAATAAACCAAATTTCAAAAATCACTCAAATAAAACCCCTCAACAAAAAAAAACCCACCCCCCCCAAAAATCCCCCCCCCCCCCCAAAAATCACACACCCCAACAAAACACACATTTTAAACTCAAACAACCAAAAAAACCCCCAATTAAAATAAAAAATAACCAATAATTCTAAACTAAAAATAATAAAACACCCCCCCAAAAAATCCCAAAAAAAATCCCATCAATTTCAAACATCTAACAAAAAAACAAAACCAATTCAATACCAAACAAAAAAAAAATAAAAATCTCATCAAAAACCCCATCAATAACACCCAAATAAAACCCCACTTAAAACCCAACAAAAAAAAAAATAAACCTCAAATAAAATAATCCATAAACCAACCCAACAAAAACTTAAAAAACAACATTAATTCCACTAAAAACCCACAAAACCAACCCTTTCCCCACCCAAAAAAAAATAAAACCACTTAACCAAAAAAATCCCCTTTCCCAATCTTACTAAATAAAAAAATAAATCCAAATTAAAAATCAAAATATTTTAAATCAAAACAAAAATCAAAACATCAAAACCATTTAAAAAACAAATAACATTTTTAACAAACAATAAAAATAAAAAAAATTAAATAAAAAAAAAATAACCAAATCAAAAAACCCATATTAATCCAATTCAACCTAATTAAAAAACTAATTTACACAAAAACCCAATATAACCAAAAACCTACCTAAAATTAAAATCTACCTTAAAAAAAAAACATCCCATTTAACATAAACATATTAAAAAAATTACTCCATTCCCCAAATTTATTTATTAATTATTTCAATTTAAATATTAATAAAAACCAAATAAATTCCAAAAATCAAATACTTTCATAACCTTTAATACCCCATAAATATAACTACAAAAACCAAACAAAACCAAAAAATATATAATTCTATTTTAAAAAAATTAAAAAAAAAATTATAAAAAAATAAATAAATATAAAATTTAAAAATAATTTTATCCAATTAAACATTTAAAAATAATTATAAAAAATAACCCAATAATTTACTAATCCCCATAATTATTAATTTATATAAAAATTCCCAAATATTAAATTATTAAAAATATATAAATATTATCCCCTTCCAACAAATCTAACAACTCACTCAATCTTTTTACCAAAAATCAAACAATACAAAAACAAAACATTCCCCACAACATAAAACTTACAACTATCATCCGAATTAACAAGGGAATACTCCTCAATTCGTTTCCTATTACAAAACTAACTACCCTCCTTAAATCAAATCATACCTCATAATTTCACCTCCCTCCATTCACCAACTTACTATCACCTTAACCATAACTTTACTAACCCCTTACAAATTCACCCTACCATACTTAGTTAACCATACCCTAAACTTTCTTGCATCCGTACAACGCACACCCACCCACAAGCTGAAACATTTTGCGATAAACAACCCCCCACTATTTCTGCACTCCACTGTTGGAGACGTGGCATTTAAAAAGAACTTCCCCGTGAGAGCGTCAGGTTTTTTGGCCCGCACTCTATATCCCACAATGCACGTCATAAATTATAATTTTGTAATACCGTCATCAATATCCACTGAATTAAAAGATTACAGAGTTTATACAGCGGTACCGAAAAGATAGAATAAAAGAGACGATCAACAAAAATTCAGCCTTATGAAACTTAACTTTCGTTTTCCTTTCAATGAAATAGCTACAACAATTATAACATGTTTTGCCTCCATCTTATAAAGAATTATTAATAGTATAAAGTGGGCAACCACCTTTGCCCACGTCCTGTTACATGGTAGCATCTTCTCTCTCAACGCTATGTTAGGAATAGCTTTTATTTTGTACCTAGGCTAATCTGCTGCTCATGTTTAGTAAAGCCATCGGTGTTCACTAAAAAAGTTATTAGAAAAATTCATAATTACCGATCATTTATACAACTCGCATGTTAACCCTTCATAATATACCACTGTTATAATCTTTAATTATAATAAACAAACTAGTGGTTCATTACACGGGTTTCTTCCCCACTAATGATGCATTATGCTCAATAACAAGTTAAAATTCTGAATGCAAATATTTTGCGAAGTCAAAGAAGACTTCCCCATTTGTAGAACACCCTTATAGCATCCCTTTCCTCTACTCATAAGTTGTTATTAACAAAAATAGCCTATTTGTGTTGTTTTTTAGTAAACTCTGCATCCTATTACTGTGTGATTTTTACATTCGCACCCTATCAAGGCGAGTGTGAAATGTATTTATCCGTTTTCATTGTGGTAATTTCGGTTCACATGGAGGCGCAAAAAAACTTAGGGCGTATCACCCTGTTCCCGCCATAAAGGTACGACGACCATCCAAATATTATTTTCACTGGACACTAATCGAAACCAATTAGTCTTATTACCCCTCACCTCTCAACTATGTATGATACAGGTTCGACCACATTCACCTATGTTTTAATAAATTTAATGACACTTTAGATACTGTTTCCTTCGTATTCAGTAGCTCCTAAAAGTCCCATTAATTTCTATCTACTAGGACGTGGGTAACAATACCGGCTGCCGTGTTTTGGAAACCACCACATTTCAAACTGTTCTCATATCCCTGATCTGGGAAGCAGATAATTCTAGGACAATTATTGTCAAAATTTATTTTTGCTTACTGCACCTAGAAACGTGAGAAACATATCACATAAGTTTATCACCTCTGAGATTTACAGGGTGAAAAACCGCCGCTTTGAGTCTCCCATGTAGGGAATACCCTGTGTATTAATGTGGGCTTAATTACGTACAGCCTAATACGCCATTTTGTGGTCGCTTCCTTAATACGGATACAGCCTACCAATAATGACCCTATTTCCTAACGACATATTCTGGGAGTACCACCCAACCACGTATGGGACCCTAAAAAAAGGTTAATTCATCCCACATGAGTAACACAATATCTTCTTGCTGAAAAAAGGTCCCGCTTTGTTGGGTCGAGTCTCGAGGTGGAGGATGCTGGTCCGATGGGTTTCCGGCTTCTATGTCCATACGATTCAGATACTGATTTAATTCTGATAGCAATGTTCTATCACGACAGACATTTGTGTCTTCAGGTCATATCATCACTAACACGCACAGGGATGGTTTCTGAGCTATGGAGACAAACTGTTTGTAGCACCCTATGTCGTATAACACTCTCTATTAGGAACTTTCATATTTAAACCATAAAAATTCAACTAAAATTCATCTGTTGTTACTCACTTACGGTCGTGCGTCTGTCCCTGTCTAATGTAAGGTTCTCAGTTTGACAAAGAGATAAGCCACATCTATCCTATCGGTCTGTCATTTGGTCAATAATCCCTGACTGTTCCATTCTAATCATCCTTCAAAGTATTGTCCTACCACCATTGTCCTCCCACTAAGCGAGAATATTGTAAATGGTCGTCCTGGGTCTGACCTCCTGTCACGAAATGGATTTAGGACAAGAGACTGTCTACATATAGTGACAAGACAATAGTAAGAAGAAAGACTGAAATGATAGATTCAGATAGAAATATAGTGCAAACTGTGAAAGTTGAGACCATTGGCTCCGAGGTTGAGAACCGAGGTTGATTCTTTCCTCGCCACTTCGGACGTTTAAATTGCTATGGCCTCGAACCACCTCTAACTACCCTATGGGGATAAGGGTCAATTAAGATTCACAAACACCAAGGTACAGACAACATATAGCTACTGTACTAAAGGAAATGACTGATGCCAGCTACAATTTATACAAGTTTATTATACACCTATAAACAACAAACATATGCATGTCCCTTACATCAAGTGCGAGGATGCACTCCTGAAACAAAAGCAAGCCCAGTTAAAAATGCATCAACCCCAACCCTTCTCCCACAATTGCAACCTGTATGGAGAAAGAAGGTAAGGTTAACTGAAATGAACAACACTGCACTTGATGTCGCCTACACTCCAAACTAGCTGTTCTAAATTCTAACTCTAACTCTAAGTCCACTGATAGCTGGAACGACGGCGAAGTGACTACACAATCTCTGCACAGACTTCGGTTCTACACAGCCTATCCTGGAATCTCCTGAACACAACTAACTGCACCTCTAAACTTCAGCAGCTGTCCTCTGCTATGATTCACCAAAACTAACAGTTCTGCCTATCTGTGCTGACTTCAGTAGAGAGAATGTTTACCCTATCTCTCTCCACTAACTCTGGACTTGATGACTGAGGTTTAACAGAACCCCACTGGATTCTGGACTGGAACTGTAGCGGACTTCTACCACTCGGAAATTACCTGCCCGAGTACCTATAACTGGGCTGTCGGCTTTATTATGGCCGTGAAGAATCGAACACAAAATTACCACACCGCTGGCAGTCTGCCAAATCTGCGTGTGTAACGAGCGTCAGATCTCAGGATTTATCCACAAAAATCCTATTCGCTGGAAAATGTCTTTCCCTGGTTGGGAAAAAACGTATTTTTTCTTCCTCTCCGTCCACTACTGGCAACTAACGTAAAACCCTTGCGGTTCTGCGAATGCCCCAACTTTGCCGTGGGAGAAATTTTGTGTGGTCTCAAAATTCCGCTCTCATTCCCACAAAAAAGCCGGCACCTGCTGTTTTAGACAAAAGCAAAAACAACAGCTAAACAAAACGTTAATACTCTATTACAAATAACAATTAACTTCCTGACAAACCCTTAAGTCTTTAAAACACTTAAGTCTCCCCGTCTATAATCAATACAGCTCCCTACTACTCTCCCGTTATGCACCACCATACAAAATCATGCAAACAAAGTCCGCTCCCCCCACTGAGCTCCCTTCTCTACCTGAGCCCACAAGGTAAACATTGGCTAACCCAGATCGCCTGTTCTGCCTGACTAACATCCGAGCAACAACCATATTTTCAATGCCCGTCTGGGCAGACGTACTGTGGCCTACTTCTTACGCTGACACTAATGCCGTAATGTTTAACACAACAAAAAACTAGCCTTCTCTAGGAATTCCTAAAATTCCCGTCAATAATAGTAATCACATTCAAAATGAAATACAAAAAATTCCCTTAACATAAATAAATGTCATCTCCATCTTCTGAATACACAGAATAACAAAGCACAATCAATAACCTATAACCCTGTTTACGCTAGCATCTACATGCCGTCAAAAGTTATACATAACCCCTGATTATCAAATTGAAAACCCCGTAGTTCAACCACGTGTTTGTAATTCTATGACCACGTGCTTATCTCCCCCTCGTCCCTCTGAACGTCGTATCAATAACAATTCCGTAACCAACTCGCCCACGCTCTTTCCAAATTATGCCTCTTTCACTCCCGTCCACAGATATATGCGTAACTATATAAATAGCGAGCATCAATACTCTCACTAAAATCACAAATAAAAATACACATTACGCGCTCCCGACTATTCTGTAAATAAATAAAATTCGCAGATGCGAGTTTCTCTCCCGACCGACTTTGCAATAATACAAAGCGGTGATATCCCAACTTTTAAACCATGCCGCTATTCTTTCAACAAGGAATTAAATGGACCTAGTTTCTCATGTCTATCACTCAGATCGAATTGATGGCTCTGGAGTTAAATTAAACTAAACTGCCCAAAGAAACTTAAATGATCGGCTAGGACTAGAAAAATTAAATAAAGTCCTCACGCAAAAATTCATGCTTACCAAATCTCGAATGTCCAACTGAAGGCAATCGACTTGACTGGCAACCCGGCTTTGGCAATTTTTTTCATTAAAAGAGAAAGAAACTATGAAATATAGGCCTTTTATAATCAAGACCCCCACGCGCCGACTTCGTGACGTCATATGCGCGGCGTGGTTCTTAAAGCCAATGGGCGCTCTGCATTTCAACTGCAGTTAGCTCTCCGCCAATCAGAACCTTAGATCTTTCTGATGCAACCAGTCCCCGCTAGACAAAGAACCGGGAATTGGTCCTAGCCCTATACTGCGGAAATGAAGCAAAAATGGCCGCAAATAATTTAACTCCCGAAAAATTCGTATATGGCCTCGCAATATCTTTAAAAAAAGACAATCTGGTGCCAATCCTGATCTAGCATCTATAATCTTAATCTAGAATAATACTTTCTAATTCCCTACACCCCCATTCTAAACACATAGATCAAACTCCATCGTGATCTCATCTTGAAGAAAACGTAAATAATAGAAGCTAGAATAATACTTTCTAATTCCCTACACCCCCATTCTAAACACATAAAGAAGAACCATAAAGCAGATGAGATCAAACTCCCTCGTGATCTCATCTTGAAAAAAAACGTAAATAATAGAAGGAGAAGAAACATGGAGAAGGATTTTTCTGTAATCCCTCCAAAAATAGTGAACTAAATGCAAGGAGAAAAAGACATGGGCCATTTGAAAGACAGAATCTCAGTACTTTCGTCACATCACTCCCACCTTTGAAGATTGAGCATCGATCTCATTACTGAAATCTCTGTGTTTCACACTGGCCCTTAACTCTGTCTACAAGGCTGTCTGTCCTTACCCCTCCTATTCAGTGTTCTTCGACCTTCCTCTTTTACGTTTCCTCCTTCTTCCTCTCCTAGAATGAGCTCCTATGCTCCGTTGGAGAGTTGATCTCTCTTCAGAACCTGTGCCGTCTAATGGCGGGTCTGAACTTTCCCTTGCTATGACCGTCAAAAGGCTGTCCTGGTCATCTGATGTGACCGACGGGCGCTGTGGCGACCTGGCAATGGCGACTTCCTCGCTGCGCGTCAGCGGGTTTGTGACTGCTGGTACCGTGCGAGAACGATGCAATGTCTCGGGTTCCTCTGGTGTAGAGCCTCCGATTTCTTGCTGGGTTTCTATTGAGTCCTCACTGATCTCAATAGCTTTCTACCTTTGGAGAAAGTAGGTAAGATCTGCCCCCTGGCAGTGTTCTGGACTCGCTCTTCCCCTACCAATCTGAAGCGGGACAGAGCTCTCCAAAATAGCTCCTTGCAAATGCGTAAGGTCGCTTTTTCTCACTCTTTTCTGGCCAGAGAAGTTGGTGAGATGAAGCTGTAGACCACGGGAGCTCTCCGTCTAACACCCTGGTTCTACCTTCAACCTTGCCCTCCCCTGTGAGAGTTACTGGCGTCAGTTGGAATGTGTCCTGCAGTGACACTTGACGGTTTAAGATCCCGTTAGATCGCGGAGAATCTGAGATAAAGCTCTCGGTGACTGGTTCCAATGTTCCGTGAAACGAATTGGAAAAGACAGCCAATTTTCCAGGCTGCTCGTTACAAGAGTCGTTTCCTGTAAACGAGATACGAGAGTTGTGGGGCCCATCTCCGTCTATAGGCAAACGGATACTCAGATCACTGTCCTCCTCCGTTGAGTAAAGTGCTGGTCGGATGGGGCTCCAGGGCTGGTTGGAACTATATGCTCGCTCAGACCGCTATCTTGTGCCCTATGAAGATGGCGCTGGTCGTTGACATATGTAATACTGCTCTTGTCAGTATGTTCCTCACTTGAGGAAGCTAATACCATCGGGGGCCTAATTCCCGACAACAAAGAGTGTACTTCCGGAATCAGAGGCGTCGTCACCACTGTTTGGCCGGTTGGCTGAACAGGGCTGGCGGGCGAATTTGCCTCTGCAAATAACATACCGCTGTCGTCGGAGGCATTGAACCTCTCCTTAGCACGACAGTTATGTTTCGAGCTCTCTCGGGGCTTCGTGAATTAGGGGTTCTCCTTTTTCACGTTTCTGGCCTGTAGTAGGCCCCCTTGCATCAGCAAGGATCGGTGTGGTCGGGTTCCCCAAAACTAAATATGGTTACCGAAATGAAGTCGTAGGCCGGCTGAGCCGTTACAGCTGCCTTGATGGTGCCAGAACACACGAACCTACATTTCACCTCAATATTGGCTACCGGAAAGCACTGTGAAGTCCCTTTCCTTAAAACTCCACCAATATTCACTTTTTCCTTCGTCATCTGCCAGGGCTTCACCAGATGTCGGCGACTATGCTGGGGTATGTAAGCCCGCTGTCAAATAAGCATGTTGTCCTCAGTCCCGTTCACTTCTGCTGGCCCGCTGTTGGAAAACAACTTCTCTGACTGAAAGGGTTTTCCACTTCTTCCCTTGTTTTCACCCTCACAGGCCTTAAGCAAGCCATCTGATGAGCGGGTTGTTTGTTTGGGCACCGTGTTGTCCAATGAGAAGTAGTCCGACAGAACCTACAATATCTCTCATTATCTCCCCGGTTCCCTGACGGGTTTTCATGAGAAAGTCGGCCCCTGTGTTTTCTGTTAGTGAAAGGCGGCTGGAGCGCATGTTATGACTGGGAGGGGGCTCCTTGCGAGTACGGCCCTTGCGGTTGGTTGAGCTGAAGAGGAAGGCGAATGCGATGAAGATGCTCCTTTGTCCGGGGCTGGCAGGTCAGGGTGTTTTCTTTTTCCTGGCCCAGTTACTTCGGCCTGGCCGTCTGGAACCTTTTCTGCAAATAGAATTATCTGGTCCAGTTGCTTGTGCGTCCCTGCTCCGCCAGGTACTCTCCTTAAGTCCGGAGACATGTTGGCCTTTATCTGTTCGCACATGATGAGCTCTTCGAGTCCTTCAAACGATTTTGCCAACCCCGACAAATCTCTCCAGCGAGTGAGGTAAGGAAATCCTCAGCCCTCTCTGCGAACTGGGGAAAACTTTTCTCCTTTCTCCAGTCGACTTTCCCTAAACATCGTTTGGCACTTCCGGGGAGTCCATTGGAATCGCTGAACAGGCGTTTCCGCAGAGCCTCAAAGTTACCTTGGTCATCTACCAGCATCTTGCTATAGACCTCATACGCATGTCCTCTTAGAGATTTGAGATAATTTGAGACACCACAGACTATAATCCAGCCCGTATGCCTTTGCCATCCGTATTTTCAAATTTTTTCTAAAAATACCTCAATTTTCTCATTCCCCGTTAGGAAAAGAGTCCATCGGAAAATTCATGGCTGCCATCCGGGGCCCTCCGTTTCCTGAGGTGTCTGTTGCCCCTGCTCCGGGAGAATCTCCGTTAGCCGAACTGCCTTCCGAAGATCGGTACTGCAGTTCCAGTGAACGCAGGGCAAGTTCATGCTGTCTCTCTGCTGCCTTCTCCCTCTCTTGGGCTTCCCTCTGTGCTAACTTCTCCTGGGCTTCCCTCTGTGCTATCTTCTCCTGGGCTTCCCTCTCTGCTATCTTCTCCTGGGCTTCCCTCTCTGCTTTTCTCTCCTCTGCCTGTCGGGTCTTCTCTTCTTTCTCCATCTGCCGGTCCTGTTCCCTCATAATGTAAGCCCTAGTCTCGGCCTCATTCATCCCCATGCTTTTAGCTGCGTCCTTCCATGCAGTAAGTAGCTTGACCAATTCAGCCATCTTACCTGACAAATCAGCAGTACTCACAACGAGGGGAAATGACAAAAAAGGAACAAGAAAAATTTACTGTTACCTACTAGGAATATGCTGTCGCAAAAACCCGCACTCAGACTAGCACCAAGTCTGACTAATAACTACCTGAAAAAAAATTCAAGTTATCCAGCTACCCAAAACCCGAATTTACTTTCCTGTTAAGAAAAAAAAATTCAATTAGCCATCAATTACCTCTAAGTCATAAACAACCTTACTACAACTATCATCTAACTAACTGTAACCTGTGGAAAAAAACTTATAGCTGGATCAGTCTTAATATAGCTCAAGTCTAGGGGATTTTTTTTGAAATCTATTTCCAGAACTTTCTACAGAGACAATCTATGAATCTAGAATTGATCCCAACAAAGATGATCCCGGACGAGCCCCCACTTTGTCACGAAATGGATTTAGGACTAGAGACTGTCTACATATAGTGACCAGACAATAGTAAGAAGAAAGACTGAAATGATAGATTCAGATAGAAATATAGTGCAAACTGTGAAAGTTGAGACCATTGGCTCCGAGGTTGAGAACCGAGGTTGATTCTTTCCTCGCCACTTCGGACGTTTAAATTGCTATGGCCTCGAACCCCCTCTAACTACCCTATGGGGATAAGGTTCAATTAAGATTCACAAACACCAAGGTACAGACAACATATAGCTACTGTACTAAAGGAAATGACTGATGCCAGCTACAATTTATACAAGTTTATTATACACCTATAAACAACAAACATATGCATGTCCCTTACATCAAGTGCGAGGATGCACTCCTGAAACAAAAGCAAGCACAGTTAAAAAATGCATCAACCCCAACCCTTCTCCCACAATTGCAACCTGTATGGAGAAAGAAGGTAAGGTTAACTGAAATGAACTACACTGCACTTGATGTCGCCTACACTCCAAACTAGCTGTTCTAAATTCTAACTCTAACTCCAAGTCCACTGATAGCTGGAACGACGGCGAAGTGACTACACAATCTCTGCACAGACTTCGGTTCTACACAGCCTATCCTGGAATCTCCTGAACACAACTAACTGCACCTCTAAACTTCAGCAGCTGTCCTCTGCTATGATTCACCAAAACTAACAGTTCTGCCTATCTGTGCTGACTTCAGTAGAGAGAATGTTTACCCTATCTCTCTCCACTAACTCTGGACTTGATGACTGAGGGTTAACAGAACCCCACTGGATTCTGGACTGGAACTGTAGCGGACTTCTACCACTCGGAAATTACCTGCCCGAGTACCTATAACTGGGCTGTCGGCTTTATTATGGCCGTGAAGAAACGAACACAAAATTACCACACCGCTGGCAGCCTGCCAAATCTGCGTGTGTAACGAGCGTCAGAGCTCAGGATTTATCCACAAAAATCCTATTTGCTGGAAAATGTCTTCCCCTGGTTGGGAAAACGTATTTTCTTCCTCTCCGTCCACTACTGGCAACTAACGTAAAACCCTTGCGGTTCTGCGAATGCCCCAACTTTGCCGTGGGAGAAATTTTGTGGTCTCAAAATTCCGCTCTCATTCCCACAAAAAAGCCGGCACCTGCTGTTTAGACAAAAGCAAAAACAACAGCTAAACAAAACGTTAATACTCTATTACAAATAACAATTAACTTCCTGACAAACCCTTAAGTCTTTAACACTTAAGTCTCCCCCGTCTATAATCAATACAGCTCCCCTACTCTCTCCCGTTATGCACCACCATACAAAATCATGCAAACAAAGTCCGCTCCCCCCCACTGAGCTCCCTTCTCTACCTGAGCCCACAAGGTAAACATTGGCTAACCCAGATCGCCTGTTCTGCCTGACTAACTCCGAGCAACAACCATATTTTCAATGGCCCGTCTGGGCAGACGTACTGTGGCCTACTTCTTACGCTGACACTAATGCCGTAATGTTTAACACAACTAAAACTAGCCTTCTCTAGGAATTCCTAAAATTCCCGTCAATAATAGTAATCACATTCAAAATGAAATACAAAATAATTCCCTTAACATAAATAAATGTCATCTCCATCTTCTGAATACACAGAATAACAAAGCACAATCAATAACCTATAACCCTGTTTACGCTAGCATCTACATGCCGTCAAAAGTTATACATAACCCCTGATTATCAAATTGAAAACCCCGTAGTTCAACCACGTGTTTGTAATTCTATGACCACGTGCTTATCTCCCCCTCGTCCCTCTGAACGTCGTATCAATAACAATTCCGTAACCAACGCGCCCACGCGCTTCCAAATTATGCCTCTTTCACTCCCGTCCACAGATATATGCGTAACTATATAAATAGCGAGCATCAATACTCTCACTAAAATCACAAATAAAAATACACATTACGCGCTCCCGACTATTCTGTAAATAAATAAAATTCGCAGATGCGAGTTTCTCTCCCGACCGACTTTGCAATAATACAAAGCGGTGATATCTCAACTTTTAAACCATGCCGCTATTCTTTCAACAAGGAATTAAATGGACCTAGTTTCTCATGTCTATCACTCAGATCGAATTGATGGCTCTGGAGTTAAATTAAACTAAACTGCCCAAAGAAACTTAAATGATCGGCTAGGACTAGAAAAATTAAATAAAGTCCTCACGCAAAAATTCATGCTTACCAAATCTCGAATGTCCAACTGAAGGCAATCGACTTGACTGGCAACCCGGCTTTGGCAATTTTTTTCATTTAAAGAGAAAGAAACTATGAAATATAGGTCTTTTATAATCAAGACCCCCACGCGCCGACTTCGTGACGTCATATGCGCGGCGTGGTTCTTAAAGCCAATGGGCGCTCTGCATTTCAACTGCAGTTAGCTCTCCGCCAATCAGAACCTTAGATCTTTCTGATGCAACCAGTCCCCGCTAGACAAAGAACCGGGAATTGGTCCTAGCCCTATACTGCGGAAATGAAGCAAAAATGGCCGCAAATAATTTAACTCCCGAAAAATTCGTATATGGCCTCGCAATATCTTTAAAAAAAGACAATCTGGTGCCAATCCTGATCTAGCATCTATAATCTTAATCTAGAATAATACTTTCTAATTCCCTACACCCCCATTCTAAACACATAGATCAAACTCCATCGTGATCTCATCTTGAAAAAAACGTAAATAATAGAAGCTAGAATAATACTTTCTAATTCCCTACACCCCCATTCTAAACACATAAAGAAGAACCATAAAGCAGATGAGATCAAACTCCCTCGTGATCTCATCTTGAAAAAAAAACGTAAATAATAGAAGGAGAAGAAACATGGAGAAGGATTTTTCTGTAATCCCTCCAAAAATAGTGAACTAAATGCAAGGAGAAAAAGACATGGGCCATTTGAAAGACAGAATCTCAGTACTTTCGTCACAGATCCCTGGCTCTTTGTTTCCCATGCTTGTCGTGGTAGCCGATCTTCTCCCATTCTGCAGACATGGCCAAACCATCTTAGTTGAGACTGTTCTACTTGGGTCTGCAGCGGGTGGGATTTTAGGCATTGACGTATCGTCTGGTTGCGGACCATGTCTCTTCTTGTTACTTCAACCACCTTCCTCAGATACCTCATTTCTGAGGTTTGGATCTGGCTTCTGTGGGATGTTGTCATTGCCCATGACTCGCATCCATATGTCAAGACTGGGACATAGGTGGAGCGGTATACAGCCATCTTCGTTTTCGTACCAACCTCTTTCTTGCTGAGGAATCCTCTTACCAACCTCTTTCTTGCTGAGGAATCCTCGATTTATGGCCGTAAAAATACTCCCAGCCGCTGCTTTTCGAGTGGCCAACTCTTCTTTGATGCCTTCCTTTCGGTCTATAATAGCTCCGAGAGATGTGAAGTGGTCGACCTGCTCCAGGACCTGTTCTCCCAGCTTAATCCGATGTCTTCTTTCTTCTCGTGATATCACCATGGATTTTGTTTTAGAGCTGCTTATGACCATCCCTCTCTTCTCCAGCTCTTCCTTCCAGACTTGCTGGTTGGATTGGAGATGTGCCTCTGATTTAGTAATCAGGGCAACATCATCAGCAAATGCCAGCTCTGAAATACATACCTGTCTCATCTTCCAGTACCCCACTGAATACTTTCTTGTTCTCTCCTTACATGCCTTGATAACATCGTCCATGAGGAGTATGAAAAGATAAGGTGACAGGATATCACCCTGTCTTACACTAGTGGTGGTCCTGAACTCTTCTGACTTATGGTTTGCTGTCCTTACATAATTTCTGCACGACTTGTAGAAGCTCTGTATAGCATGAATCAGAGGTACTGGAATGTTCTTCCTTGCCAAACAGTCCCAAAGTTTGCTCTAGGGGACCCTGTCAAACGCCTTTTCCAGATCTATGAAACAAAGATGGATCTCACTCTTGTACTCAAGGGCCTTTTCACTCAGCTATCTGAGTGTGAAGATTAGGTCTTGAGTACTTCGAAATCCGCACTGGACCTCATCCAATTGTGGCTCAGCTAGGCGTCTGAGTCTCTGCTCTAGGATTCTAGAGTAGATTTAACCAGGGACACTGAGAAGGGATATGCCTCTATGGTTTCCACATTGTCGATTGTCACCCTTTTTGAAAATTGGTGTTATGATGGCAATCTCTCAAATTCTTTGGTGTGGTCTTGTTGCACCACGCTGCCTGTAGGACCTTTAAGAGTAATAGGTCACCTGATGCTCCCATGTACTTAACTATTTCTGGTGTTATACCATAGGTGTCCTCTTTTTCTTGTTTTTGGTCGGACTTCACCACATGCTTCTGCAGCAGCTGTCTTTATGATGTCCTTGAATTTCTTCTTCTTCTTCTTCTGCGTTCGCCCTGAAAAGGACGGTGGTTGCGTTGTGTCTGTTTACAACGTAGCTGTGATATCTGCACCTTTCGGTCGACACATCCGACTTCTCCACGGCATTTTTTAGGACCGGGTTTGCCTTCCCATTGCGATCCGTGCTCGCTCAGCCAGCCTGCACAGCTGCAGACTGTTTCCAGGACCACCACGTGGAGGTGGAGCACGGTCTTGACCAGCTCTGGTTCGCTGGTCCTGACGGAGGCAGTCAAGCTATGAGTCGCTGACTGCGGTCTCTATTGCTGCGTCTTCTGGTCCCGTCCTTGAATTTAAGCCAGAGGATTTCCAAGTCATCAGGTTGTTTTTCTGTGCTTCTCACCGCTGTAGCAATAAGCCCCTGATATCTGGTCTTAATTTCTGGCTCTCTCAGCTTGTAGGTCTTAATTCTCATTTCTCCCGTTTGTTTACTTGATTTCTTGCGTGATGTTGGGCAGTTCCTAGGCTGAGCAACTCTTTCAGTTGTTCTTTTGATTGTAAGCAGGTAGTGATCACTTCCAATCTCTGGCCCCCTCCAGACTCTAGCATCCCGGACATATTTGAATAAGCTCCTTCTAACAATGGCATAGTCGATCACTGACTTCTCATTCTTTGTTGGTTCACATCTAGTGTATGCATGTATGCGCTTATGGGGGAACTTTGTGTTTGTAATAATCAGATTCTGCTCAATGCAGAATCTAAGGAGTCGCTTTCCATTGTCATTGAGAGTATCTTCTCCATATCTTCCGATCACTCCACCCCATCTAGCATGGTCATTTGCAATTCTGGCATTGAAATCTCCGAGCATGATAATTTCATCTAGGCAGTCATATACTGTCCTTTGAAGCAGCTCGAAGAATTCCTCCTTGACCTCTGCTCTCTCATCCTCATTTGGCCCATACACTATGACCAGGTTGACTATGGTTTCTCCTTCTTTTAGTTTTACAACCATAATGCGCTCCGAGACAAAGTTCCATCCCTTGATACTATCTTTTTGATTTTTGGCCACAATGCAACCCACGCCCCCTTTAGCTCTTTCAAATGTAGGTACACCACTGTAGAGCATCGTGTTGCCATCGAGATCCATGACTCCCTGTTCCTTTTTCTTTGTTTCCGTTATAGCCAGGATTTCTAATTTTGCTTTCCTCATCTCTTCCACCAGCTCCTCTTCTTTCCCATTTATACTTCTTGTGTTCCAAGTTCCATAAGTCGTAGTCCGTTCGAGTTCGTCGCCTTTAGAATCCGTCCGGTTTTCTCTCTTGTATTTCGCTTAATCGGATTTTAAAGCAAACAGGTGATTGGCCTGTTGTGCCTTTGCATGGTGGAGGGGCTGCCTCCTTACGGCCTCCATGCAGGCTGCCCTCCTCTTTTTTTAGCCGGGCTTGGGACCGGCGTAGGCGGAGTTTAGCTCTGTTATAAGTATTTAAAATAACTGAGACATACGGGCGCAGTTCACTCAAATGACTAAATTAACTATACATTTGTATATTTACAGATAACAAAATTTAATAGTCAATTATCGTTAACAAATGTAAAATAAATAAGGGTGGGATGAATTTAGATAGAGCCTTTAAAATTTCATCACTGGGGATGATCTGGATAGGGTGTTTTCTCTTCGAATATAAATTAAAAAAACAGTGCATTTGGCAGCTTTAAGTAGGTACTAAGCTGCCAGTACGACGTCGGTTGGTTTCTGCTCCAACCGATGCTTGTTCTTTGCAAGTTATGGACTGGTTCACTCGTCCTGGTGAAGTCTGGTGGCTGCAACCCGTTCCTCGTAGTATCGTGGAGTAATTGCGATGATGGTCCAGCGTCTGTTATACCTCGTCTGCTGTAGGTGTCTAGCTTTGACTGCAAGCCACTTATATCAATCACTTGTTCCACAGATAGCACCACCAATTGGTACCAACGACTAGTATCATGAAATAAGAGAGAAACAAATACCCTCCTGAGTATTGGGTTTCCTGACACAAAATCAGATGCCCCCCACCCCTTTTACTTCACCATCACCATCTGCCTCAGAACTTTACCTTCTCTGAGCATTAATGTTAATCCCAGTGAGCGTAAAACATCCTTTTCATTTATATTGAACGTATTTATATTTACATTTGCACCGGTTACAAATGTTAATATAATAATTATGTACATCAGTTCTATCATCATCTACTCCCTGCTACCTCTGCTTTTGGTTCTCTATGAGAAATCCGCATAAAGCAGTCACCGGCTCTTGCAGTGGTGGTTCTTGAAATCATCATTCTATATGCTGATGTTGCCAGCCTTGTATGACTTGGACATCCACCAGCAATTTTCACATGTTAGTAAATGCAAAATATAGAATTTTAAATGTACAACTTACCCCAAATTTCTTTGGGAATACAGATTGACTTCTGGCTCAGGAAATAGTTAAGGCATCTTGGTTAAGATGTAGTCTCGGGTATTACTTTGCAAATACAATCCCACTATTACTTAGTGTTCAGGTTCCTAGGATTCCGGGCTTTCTGTATTAACGAAAGTACAGTTTTTCTGGGAAACAAGTCCACAAGATGCTTAAACTCGTTGTCCCGTCCTTTAAAGTGGAATTCTGATTCTATTCCTTACTCTAGCTTGTCTGGCTTCTTCTTGACGAGTTGAATTTCACAGTGCGGCAAACTCATAAGGCGCTAAATTATAAGGCAACAATCGGCCCACGTCCAGATTTCTACCACATGACAAGGCTCCAATCAGAAATGTTGTATTTTACATTCAAAATGCCAAGCCAATAGCATGCAAGAGCGTATATTTCCTTTTCTCTCACGGAGTATTCCTGCGTAACAAACGCACAAATAAATGCATTGTCTGCAATTATAATATATGGTATTCCAGCTTCCGTCTATTATCGATCGTGGTTACACTCACGACTTCAAAATGTAACACAGATAATCTCTTTAAAGATGGATAATTATTCTTCCGACAAGCCTGTCTGGACAAGATTATCTCAATTACCCGGTTTAGCCAACAATTAATAATCTGGTCAGACAGGACTATTACCAGTTGATAAGATAATCGGCTGCGGTAATCCCAATGTCGTTTACTTATCAATCGGCCGCAGGAAAATGTGTTACACCTTAGTAAACCACAATTCTCTCTACCGATTACAGGTGTCAATATGGGTTCATATGAAAGGGATTGATTACCCTAATCAGCAAAAGATGGTCGCTGAAGTCCTGACATAACAATAATTGAGTGAAGTGTGTGTAAACAATAAATCGAAAATACCAAATACCATCAGAGGTGGGACAAACTAAAGTGAAGATCACATAATGAATTATAGAATGGCACAGGTAAATGTGACGTTCGAGGTTATTCTATAACACCGATGTAGGTGCAAAATGAATGTTTTTCTGCAGGCTTAATGTGGACCAACTACAGTGCGGGCTCTATACTCCACAGGGAGTGAACATATTCAAAGTAAAGTAGAAGAGAGAGAGAACGAACGAACGAACGAACTTTATTTTCGAAGGGTAAAGAATTGGGCGCGCAGGCCCGTCTAACATTCTGCCCTTCCACTCTCATTAATCTTGCATACTATATCCTTTCATTCCCACATGATACTTTAAGCATTAATTTAAAGGCATGCAACATTATAAAGTTACCATAACAGCATTCATTTACAGTATGCAAGCATAATAATAAAAAAATGAGTAGGGTTTTTTTTTTTTTAAACAAACAAGCTAGTAAATGGGGGAAAAAGTATAATAAAATAAAATAAATAAAACAATAAATAAAAATGAGAGAGAGAGAGAGAGAGAGAGAGAGAGAGAGAGAGAGAGAGAGAGAGAGAGAGAGAGAGAGAGAGAGTATGATAGAGTATAGGACATTGATTATGGTTTCAAGCAATGTGGGAGGCAAATAAGAGCCACAAGTCAACAAAAGGACAAAGTAAACGAGTAGGATAAAATATGAGTTAACTGCTAACTCAAACAAGTAATATTTGTTACATTCAGTGATTAGGTACTTAGATATCAATAAATCCAACAAAATCGTTCAGCTTCCAGTGCCACTTGTCTACAGCAAAAATACGCACAGCCTTTCTGTCCTGTGCCATCCGTTCAATATTTTTCCATGAAGTTTTCTTTATCTCTTTCTTGCGTTTTTAGTCTCCGTGAGGAGCACAAAGTAAAATGACGATGATGATATTTCTCTTACACTGGGAGATCCTAGAACAGAGACTGCCTTGTATGGTATCAGCTGTTGTTCGTAATGTATGTACTTAGACACGAATGTCTCGAAATCCTTTTGATATCGGGAAAAATCGAGAACAGAAGAATCAAAGAACAACAGAGTGGGGGCCTCTAGGATAAATAGTATTAAAACATTGCTAACTTTCTAGTTCCTCTCTCCCAAGATCTTCTCTATCTTCCTACAATTATGTCTACCAAGATTTTCTTTTCTATTCCTAAGCTCTTCTCTGCCAAGATCTTCTCTATCTTCCTACAATTATGTCTACCAAGATTTTCTTTTCTATTCCTAAGCTCTTCTCATCTTTCATAGATCTCCTCTACCAAAAATGTCTCTAGTTTTCTAAGGTCTTCTCCGCCAAAATCGTCCCTATCTTCCATGGATCTTGTCTACCAAAATCTTCCTCAGATCTCCTCCATCAAAATCTTCTATATCTCCCTAAGATATTCTCTTCCAAGATTGTCTTTATCTTCCTATGATCTCCTCTACCAAAATCTTCTCTATCTTCCTAAGATCTCCTCTACTAAAAATCTTCCCTATGTTCCAAAGATCTTCTCTGCCATGATCTTCTTTCTAGGTATTCCTAAGTTATTTTCGTCCCCAATTTTTTTCTTTGTTACCATCTTTCTCATACAATCTAAAGTACGTAGTAATTGAACATTGCCAATCTTAATTGCGACTTCTAATAGGGGTAATCGAGTAATTTGTATACCTCTAATATTTCTTCATTTTAGTTCTTATCTACGTCATTATCACCATTAAAAATCTTGAATGGAGTCTTGTAACTTCAGAACTATGATTGTATTACAGGTGGCGATGGCTATGGTTCTCATGGCACCAGCTAATCTGGGCACCCTCATCAACTACCTTAGCTTCTTCGCTTCATTTTTCAACGGCTGCGTCTACATCTGCCTGCTGATTTTCAGGTTGAAAACAATGAAGGATGTTCCTAGGGTTTTCAAGGTAGTTTTTACTATTCTATTTAGATGTGATTAAAACTTCATTACTCAGTGTCGTATATTTTTGATAGGGTAATTAAGATCAATTTTGGCCCAGCCTGAAAAGGACTAGAACAGGTGATAGCTCAGTGAGAGATCAGGTAAAGAAATAGATTTTTTCACAAGTGAAATGGGGAAAGGTCAAATCTGTCCCTGGATATGAAAAATAATCTATCCAGCCTATCAGTTACGACTGAGATTCTTAGATCAGACAGACCTTCCTATAAATATATATTGATATATTCACCCACTCACATCTACACACACACAGATACGTGACGACACTTAGACGCACAGACGTGAAAACTATATCTATGGAATTTGGATCTTTTGGGACAAGCTGACCGACACACGTAAATAAAGTTTATGTAAATTTTATTTATCATAAAGAATCTACAACACAATAATATCTTTGAATATCAAAATCAAATACAATGAACATAGGTTAATGAGTTAATTACAGAGTTAGACTCATAGGTTTAATCCTCCCTCCCTCTGTTGAGACACGATCCCGTTAGAGCGAAGTTATTAACCCCCGAAAGAGTCAACGGTTTTTACGCTATGGTCTAAAATTCCCTCTACAGTAAAGAACAGAGTTATAAGTTAATCTATTCTGAAATAAAATAAAGGAGCAGCTTTAGCAAAACATGCATAAAGAAAATACAAAATAAGTACATGGGTTATATCCAAATAGAATTATTCTTCCCACGCTTTCTCTCCCTCTGACAAACCTGTGATCACAAATTCAGTCTCTCTTACCTACAAAGATGCTTTCACCACATCTGGAACAATTGTTAATGGCACCCACAACCCATCCACGGTTGGTTGTTTGGCGAATCAAGCCCCAGTTTCTCCAACGACTAATTAATCAAATGTTGGGAAACGCTTGGTTCACTATTGTAAGTAGGATGTTGATAAAGGTCACTTCAATTTTTGTCCAGGTAGTAAAATAATTTTGAGATCTAAATGTCACAGTGTACATTAGCTGGGAATCTTCAATCGTTACATCAAATGTCAGATAAACAAATCGGTTCAGGATCGATCTTCTTCACAACACGTGGTCGTTATACAGGTAATGTCAATGTTTGAGTTGGTAGCCACAACAGGCTGAATGTTTATGAAATTGGGAAAAGAAATCTGGATATTCTATAAGTCCAGTTATCATTTATTCTTAATATTATTTGGTTGGTACTCTGTCTCTTTCTGGGTGTACCACGAGACCAGACAAGTCACCTTGAAAAACCCGATATTATATCAGAATGTTCTTTGATAAAGTTTATTTCCAGTTTCATATGGAATGGAAGCCGCTGGTAAGGTTTAGGGTTTGACCCAAATACTCAACACCGAACTACTGAGACTATTCTCCAACGACTACTAAGAAATTCACTTTTACAAGTATTTCTAGATTCGAAGCTAGAGCTCTAGAGAAATCTGTGAGTTACTGGATGAATTGAGTTGTTGTTGTTGTTTTGATGCGTTGATGGGTGGAGAGCGGGCTCTTATCATCTTTCCATTCTTGCCTCTTCTCATTCCATCTTGGTCTACCCTGTTCAACCTGAAAGTTGGTTATAATTGGGGTATTTAGTGTCATTTTATTTTCTAATTTTGTATTCAATTTAAATATCTATTGTCTATTGCGGTTGCTGATTTTTATTTATATTAGTATTTGTCCATTTTATTTTCTCTTTTGTGTTGTTTATAGATAACTATTGTCCTTTACACTTGGTTTTAATTTGTATTGGCATTTGTTCTTTTTGAATTGTTGCCATATTTTTTTTCTATACCTCGTTGTCTTTCCTTGTCCTATGAGTAGTTAGTTTTTTGTTAATGCTTTGTTAGTTCTTGCTGTTTAATTTTTATTTAGTTGGATGTTTTTCCTGAAAAGTACTAACCTTATATGTTTTCCTTTGTTTTATGTATATATCTTTTAAGTATTGATTGGGCATCTCTTGGGGCATCTATACTTAAAACCTTATCACCTGTTAAGTCTATATTGTGATTTCTATAGTAAGTTTTTAATTCAAGTCTTTGTTGGTCATACTTTTTAACAGTGGATCAGGTAGTGGTCTATGTCATTCTCTTCCTGGCATTCTTGGCAGTGTGGTTCTTCTATCATAAAGTATGCTGCACCGAGACGGAGACGCCACAGTTTTTTGTTCGAAGGTATCTTTAATTCTTCTCTGACCTGGCACGTCCTCGTTGGTTCATTCTGCAGTTTGAACGCGTGTCTGACTTTTCTACTTTCCTTCCATGTTGTCTTCCATTCTTCGTTTATAGTTTCCTTCACTTGGCTCTTGATCTCCGACCTTCCCAGTCCTGCTTTTATATTGTTTTTACTTGTTCTTCCATTCTTGGCTTCTGGTCTGCCAACTCGTTGCCAGCAATACCTATGTGTGCTGGAACCCACACTAGCCTCACACTACATCCTCTGTTCCCTAGTGATGTATTAATTGCTAGAATTTCTTCCTTTATGTCTGGCCGGCTACATTTACCTGGGTGTTCTAGTGCTTGTAGTGATGATAGTGAGTCTGTAAATATCGTGGATGAATTGAGTTAGATTTCTATGGTATATATATATATATTAGAGATGAAAGGAGATAGTTAATTATCCCCCCGAAAAATCAGACCCTACCAGATGTTTACACCTACGGTACATTCTACGTTCATTTTTCGGCTTATACGTATTTCAAAGCCGAACACCCAGGATCTTCGTTCTCGCTTCGATCAGACATCGACAATGCGCTAATCAGTGTGAGTTTCCTTCGTCTCTCTACTCGTATTTACGCGAGCAATGACTTTAGATCTCCCGATTCGTCGTGTTTAATTACTTATCAAACGAACGGATTCAGGGAAAGGTAATAAAGATTTCTCACTAGATTCCCAAGATCTACTCAAATTTATTCAAATCTGGTCGCTGTCTGATCTCTACAACGATTTGATCTCTGGCGCTGGTGTTAGAACTACAGCTCACGTTAGCGAATATGTCTCTGGTAGACTCGCATCAAAGAAATATAGCGACCAGCATTAAATGCGTGCTAAATGAGAAAGAGAGACAGATCTATTCTGAGTAATAGGAGGTTTATGTTAACCCAACAGGCGTAGGTGAAGCTAGGTAAAAAGACAAATGAAGATAAAGAAAATAGATATATGAAATCAATTATCATAATCTCCCACACTCAGCTATCTTGCTCTCTTTTCTATCTTCGAATTAGCCAACTTTTACTATGTTCTTAACAACCACATTATAAAATTTATATTTAAAAATTTGCCAATCCATATTTTACTGACACAGGTAGTCCCAACGTGAATTAGTAATGTATGTGCACAAGAGTGGCCAAGAAGTGAGACTGATATGTCTTATCTAATGAAGTCAGAAAAAGTCGAAATCACACAGAAATGACAAGTTTAGAAAGTTTTAGACAGCTGTCATAGCAACCTGTGTAAGAGAAAAGTCAAGCTAAGAGATGTAGAGCAAGGGAAAGGAGACGTGTTTCAATAGCTTGCTACAACGGACAAAACTGAATGCTGAAGGAGATAAAAGATAACAATAAAGATAGTGAAGTGTTAGAGATTTCTCCATTCTAGGTCTCAACTTCCTGAGATGGGGCGGCAGGTTCCCTTCCTCGACGCCTTTGCTTTCCATAACTCAAGAGCAGAGTCGGGTACCCATTTACAGCTGGGTAGAGAGGACCATGACGCTACCAGGTTTCAAACCCGGTTATTTTGTTTCGAGGAGAAAATTCTCTAACCACTGTGTCACTAGACGCTCAAGCTGAAGAAGATAAAAATTCGAAATATTGGGACTGAGATCCTAGTTTGATAATTACGATAAAGTTTAAGTAAATAAATAATACACATAAAGGTATGTTTCAGGCATTCGTGAGAAATAAAGAAGTAGAAAACAGAAAATCAACAGGAGTGATAGGCTTTCTGGACGCTCGAACCCAGGACCTTCCAAACGACAACATCGCCTTGCTACGGGAGCAAATCATGACTATCCTCCCAGACAACTTTATTTAAATGTTTATTTAAAGTTTAAGACAGATCGTGGTTGTGGTAATAAGTTGTTGATGAAGATGATAATAGGATAGTGACTACTATATGATATGGATGATAAAAATGATGCTAATGACGACACGGTTATGATAATTATTATTACGGCCCTGGGGTCTCTGAAGAAACAAAGAAAGAATAGACAACTGCTGTGTCAGGTGTATCGTAATGAGGCTGTGCATGGTACTAGCCTGCCATAATGGTGTCAAACAGATTGTTACATAAATCAGCACTGCTATAGCACATGAATGTTCTGATGTAACCTTCACTGCTATAGCACATGAATGTCCTGATGTAACCTTCACTGCTATAGCACATGAATGTCCTTATGTAACCTTCACTGCTATAGCACATGAATGTCCTGATGTAACCTTCACTGCTATAGCACATGAATGTCCTGATGTAACCTTCACTGCTATAGCACATGAATGTCCTGATGTAACCTTCACTGCTATAGCACATGAATGTCCTGATGTAACCTTCACTGCTATAGCACATGAATGTCCTGATGTAACCTTCACTGCTATAGCACATGAATGTCCTGATGTAACCTTCTTCAAGACCAGCTACTGCTGTAGCTCCATGTACTATAGGCAACGAGAAGTTAAATCAAAGAATGAATTATTATTATGATGATAGTGATGATGACAATCATGATGACAGCTGTAATGGTACTGTTTAAAAAGACATTGATGATGATTGTTATAAAAAATAGGGAAGATTATGAGGACAGAACGAAGATGATGATGTTCGCTTTGATGATATCGATGATTTTCGTAATAATTAGCACAGTTATGCTAGTGACTACTTTCTATTCTGTCCCCTGCAGGTTCCGATATTTGTTCCCATTCTGATGATCATATTTAACCTGTATATGGTGATAGCGCCCCTGGCCATTAGCCCACGTGAGGAGTTCGCCTATGTATCGGCCGGTATTGTCGGCGTATCAGTTCTGCTATATATCCCATTCGTTTACTATAGCCTTAAACTTCCTTTCTATGGTGAGTACATCATTGTCTTGTTCCGTTGTGTTCCATGTGGAGTATAAAACCATCTTTGCAGCTGGTTTCCCTAGCAGGAAGTATGTAACAATCTGTTTTATATGTTGAGTGTGCCAGTCCCATACACAACCTCATATTAGTCGCCTCTTATAAAATACCTGAGGGGACAGCAGTCTCATTCTTGTTTATGTACCCACAGACCCTGCGGGAACTGCTCGGAGTAAACATGAATACAAAGCAGACATTAATTCACCCCGCGTAGTTCCGGGGGAGGGGGGAGTTCTAAGGAGGCAAAGAAATAACAAGTCTACTGGTAACCAGAACCGGTTCTTCGGTTGCGGGCGTCCCGGACTAAGCTAAGCTGTGGCGCCCCATTACAAGTTTGAAACATATACTTCTGGATTTACAGCTCGAAATCAGAATACTTCATGCGCAAAGTGGAAGCATTTTGTTGCTGCACTACAAGACGCCACCAGGCGTGATGGTCACTTACTGCCTTGACTGTTGGCGGCTAAGGATGAAGGAAGAAAGAAGATAAAGCAAATATTATTTTAAAATGAAGCTCTTATTTGACTGATCGCTTAATCAAATCCATATTTTACTAACAGATTACAGAAATGATGCCTCCATTACACTGTTGTTGTTCAGACGACAAATCGTTGCTATATTCTAGCTAATCCACATATTTCTATCTTAGTCTTGTCTTGTTTTCCTCTATTATAGAGCTTGAATACCCTGGTCAACCTTTTGGTTATTTTTGGGGTATACAGTGAGATTGTAGCTCCCGGGGCTATTACTGGTGACTAATGCTCCCTCGGGCACGTCGTAACAAGGGGACTTTGTTGTCCCGTATACCATGTGTACCTCACATGCGAGTTGTAATGAACATTATTGTAGTGCTCACAAGTGTGGCACCTATTTGTAGTCGCTATGCATAGTTCTCATATGACGTCGTTTCTTTGACTTAGCAACTAGATGATTGTTTACGTGTCCATTGTAAGGACCGGCTGTGTTTTGAAAGATGTTCCTACTTGGAACCTACATAAGATTGTGTATGTGCTTTGTATGGCAATCATAAGTGCACATATTATCAACATGTCTTAGGAAGATGTTTTATGTTAATGCTGAATTATCAATGCATCATTGTAACGAGATTAAAATGTCTGTGTTCAACAAGAAGCTTTTGAATATCGTCTATACTGTTGGCCCGTTTGATGCTATTTTCTTCATTGAACAGTTGTTAGCCTCGTATGGCCTGGGAACCTTAGACAGCAAGCCATACTTATTGATACATACATATAATCTGACCCTGCCACAGTTGTGAATAGTATTGGCAACCTAATTATGTAAAATAAATAGCTACATAAATCACCAATGCTATAGCATATACTTTGAGACTGGCTTGCTCTGGAAGGCTGTATACAGCGATATTGTATGTCCTAGAACAGGAGTCGGCAACACAGGAGCTGTGAGGATCTATTTTAGAAACACTGGGCTCTCTAAAGATTTACCTTGATAAAATAATATCTGTTTTCAGAGTATCTGGAATTTGGAATAAGTTGTAGCCTAATGTAAATTGTTTGCTTCCTGCAAACCCAGTGATAGATCGCTGGAAATTTAAAACTAAACACATTACCGAATGTTATCTTCACTTCAAAGAAAAGATCACTATTTTATGTAATTCACGAGCGACGTGAAATATAGTAGGCTAGCTTGTGGATTTTCACTGGGAATGTTTTGAAATTACATAAAAGGACGGCGGTAGAGAGCTGGTCTGACATTGACCTAGATTTAAATTTCCTTGTTCCCGCTCCAACACTTAGATCTACGAGATGATCCCATGGGACTACCGGTACATCTAGATCGACTGGTAGTCGACTCCTGCTCTAGAATGAGCGAAAGATAATAATGCATTAGTTGAAAGCGATATTGATAATACTGGCCTAAAACCTTCATGCTCATTTAACCACAAGCTTAATGTGTATTCTCTTATCAATATTACAGACAAACTCGTCACCTGGATACAGCTCATATTTCAAGTGGTTCCAACTGCCAAATTTGAGGACTAACTTCCATTGCAAATTCCTCTGCACAACGCTATTCAATTTTGTTTGAATTTGCAGGCACAGTTTTATGTAAATAAATGTAAGCGCTGCTGTACACGATGTGGTTCTATGAGTTGTGTTGTCGTTTTTGTCGTTCGCTCTCAAATAACCACATCTATCTGTCATATAACGCTGGCAGTCCGTGTTGTGATAACCATGAAGAAGTTTAATGTTGTCTTTAATAGTGTATGTTGTTGTATTCATGCCTGTTGTCTGCCTGTTTATGTTGCTATTAGTAGTATGGTGGTAAAAGAAGTACATACGAACTACAAACATGCAGTCACGTGTAGCTCCCAGGGTTCTCTGTTGAGACAAAGTAAGAATATGACTAATGCACCCTTAGGCATGTCTATAACGACTAATATGAGGTTGTGTCTGGTGCTGGCAACATCAACATGTAGAACAAATAGCTTGAGAAACCACCACTGTAAGAGCATGTGAACGATTTGTGCAGGCTTCCTGTAAGGTGGGGGGGGGGCAGTTAAACTGGTGGCTTCATATGGAGCAAAAAGTCAAATAGTGACAAGCTGGATTGATGCTTGGATCGTTGCACAGATAGCAGGAAATTAGACAGACTGGCAGACCGACAATTTAAGAGGCAGAAAAACAGACAGACGGATTAGATACAGACAGGTAGGCAGACAAGGTAGATATACAGACATACAGACAGCCAGATAGATTGACATCCCCGCAAGAAAGAAGTAGACAGACCGACTGGCGGAGAAATAAACAGCGCGGAGTAACATTTCACTTCTCTCCCACAGTTTCTGCCATGGAACAACCATAACGTTTGTAAAATCTTCGTAAGAACATGAATTTTTTTAATTTATTGGTTATAATTAAAGACTGTCAATATTATAGCACGTTTCACTAGCTTTGCCCAACTTCAAAATGCTATATCTCAGCGAATATATAACGCATATAAGTGAAATTTTGTGTGTGAATTTGAAATGGTATAGACCCTATGAATTAAATTTTTCATTAAAATGCGGCCATTGGTTTCAATTTTCGTTTCTTTGCGATATAATATAAAATCCTACTTGCCAACACACATCACACGCACACATATTGAAATGTCTACAGTAAATTATACGACCTCATTTGCACATTTTTGGTTTATCAAGCAATTGGCATGATTTTTGAGTGAAATTGCGTGAAATCGCACTTCTTGAACATAAAACAGTTTATATCCGGTGCAACGCACACATTGTCAATCAGAGGTGTGTCTACAAAAATTATTGTGTGGTTAAGAAGGAAAAATGAGTCTGCGAGTACATTTTATGACATTACAGCAAATCACAAATAGGATTTTTAAGTATTTCTGCAATGAAGCTACTCGAGGAAAACTATATCATTCTATTTCAAACCCACAAAAGAGGACTATTCACGCCTTGGGGATAAGCAAACGATCATTGCACCGCTGGATAGCGACATCTGAAATGTCTAATTCCAGTGTTTTACACACGAAAATTAGGCCAAGAGTGGTGGATAATTTTGACAGAGAATTGATCCGCAGAGAAATTTGCAATATGTTTCTCAATAATGAGGCAGTGACTTTAAGGAAATTGAAAATTTGGTTAAGAAAGAATAATGACATTGATATTTCCAAATCTACGCTATGGAGGACTATTAGGAGTTTGGGATTCACTTTTAGAAAATATGTTGGTGGTAGAAACCTTATTTGTGAGAAGCCTCATATAGTTGCAATGAGAAGCAAATATTTACGCGAGGTCAGAGAAATGAGAAGAGATTGTTATGATTTTGTGTATTTAGATGAAACTTGGATCAATGCGCACCACAGTAATGAACGAGAATGGCAATCATCTGATGGAACAATTAAGAGACTAGTACCAAGCAGCAAAGGACAGCGCCTAATAAAATAATTGCACATCCAGGAAGCAGCCATCATGGGCTTCTAAATAATACTGAACTCATATTTGTTTCAAAATTCACAGATAATAGGGATTACCATGCAGAGATGAATGGCAAGATATTTCAAGATTGGATTGTGAATCATGTACTTCCTTCCTTGGATAGACCGTGGTGTTTGATAATGGACAATGCCTCATATCACAACGTTGTGGCACCAGAAGATAAAGTTTCTAATTCACCAGGTATTAAAGATGTAATAAAGATTTGGCTGACCATAAACAACATTCCATTCAACGAAATGTCCATGAACCTGAATTACTTGGAATTGTAAAAAAAGACACAGCATACAAAGATATTTCACATAGACAAGGCAATCCATGAACATGGTCACAGATGTTTAAGATTACCTCCTTACCATTCTCACTTAAACCCAATAGAATTAGTATGGGCTAAAATTAAGGAACAGGTAGCAACCGAAAATAGAACGTTCAAATTAAAAGATGTTGAAATACTTATAAAAGCCGCCATCTCCAATATAGCCAGGGATTATTGGAAGAAAAGTGAGAACCATGTGTTACAAGAGGAAGAGGAATATTGGAAGAATGATGGTTTGTCCTTCATTCAGCCGAGATTGATTTTCAATTTCTCAGAGACATCTGATTATGATTCGGATGAAGTTTAATTTCTTTAAAGATGACCTTACCGTTATTTACAAGCACATTAGAGGAGCAACGTTCCATTATGATATTTATGAACCGCAAAGAGATGATACCCATTGAAATAATTAGATCAAGGAAGGTCCAGTATGGTAGCGCATTAAATGTCAATGACAAACAATGTCACGAGTATCTCGCATGCAGATCATTTAAGAAATCATCTTCAACACGTATTCAATTGCAAACGTGATGGCCACATTATTGTAATAGTAGACACGCCTATGCCTAATCAATTCACAGAATCTGTGCATGAAGTGGTAAAATTTATTTTCTCGATACACAATAATTAGTATGCCGACAAAGATCAAAGGATTTCATCCGTTTATGGGAACTGGACAAGATGCACAGATATAAAGTATATATTTGTTGGGTCTAACCCAATATAACATCGTATGCAAAAAATGGCATTAATACGTTAGACGGTTAATCAGATAATTACATTTGTTTGAGGGCAAAGCTAGTGAAACGTGCTATAGTATACTGTTATTGTGTGTAACAGTTTTGTATTTTTTTACATTAATATTTAATATGCATGTGCGGTTTAAAAAAATGCCACCTCAACTATGGATCGATCCACTGACCTCGGAAGCCAGTGCACTAACCACGGCACTATCCTTTGAAAATAGTTTTTTTTTCCTTTCCTTTTCCTGTAAACGTGCTATAACTTCCTTGTTTCGTGTGAAAAAAACTAAAAATAAAAAACAACCAACCAAACAAACTAAAACCAAGTCAAAATCGACATCTGTCCCTAATATAACTACTTCTTAAAACAAAAACTGAATAAATAAACTCAGGCTCTTCTCACACTTCATAATAGTTTTATTTTCAATGATGATTATAATATAAAATATACAGAGAAAGTGTGATACAGATAAAATTACAAACAAACTAAATACATTTGTGGACAATTATTTCAACAGCAAGCAATTTGTTCAGCGTATATTGCAATGTTGCATCCTTATAAAAAACATAAGAACATGAAGCGAATTGGTCCATTTCTTTCATTTCTGGTAGATAAAATGATGGATGAGAATCAATTGTTGTGCAGATTCTTGCTTGAAAAAAATAATAATTCAGTTTGCTTTAGCCGAAGATTTAAAAACAATTAATGAATAGTAAATATACATACACTCTGATAAGTAACAACATTTTTTTAAAACCATCTTTATTTAAGACCATATTCGTTTTTGATATTTGTCACGTTTCAAATCTTTTATGCTAACTATCTCATCCTACTCAACTGAACTGTTACATGCAGCTCCATTTCTTGGTACATTTTAATCTGTCACGTTTTGACCGGCATTCAATCAGCAGATTTTATATCATAACTCAAACAGTGTAAAACAAGGTGGAAACCACTCCAATAACGTAAGGGATATAATGAACTGCGGTTATAAGTGTGTTTTGCGTTTGAAGGCGCGGGCTCCGGATGATGAATGGGTGATATGCCAATTACACCAATGTGTTTCTTCAAACAACTAGGTCAGCAAGGCTTTTGATTTAAACACGGCCTCAGTAATGACAAACTATCTTGTGAGGTTTACGTTAGTCAGGCGTTCTGACTGATCAAAGTATATTTTACTAAAGATGAACGTTTCTGTGCAGAAGTGATAGCCGTCCCGAATAACTAATGCTCAATTATATAACTTACAATCATAAAACTAGTCATCTACCTGACATTATTGATCTATAAAATTGTTGCATGCAAAGGTAATGTTCTTTTTTCAGTTCATTCAAGTTGTTCCTTCCTAGCTCTTTCAGATCACGTCTATATTTGACAACGATGATGGTAATTCATCGAAAGCGGTAAAGACTACACTGCCATCCTTTGTAACAAAACCATAGTAATAAAGTGGCTGACGAGTTCCATATGGGCGAGTATTCTCCTCCTAATGCCGGATAAACTGTGTAGTTAAAGCCCCTGCTATGTCGTATTCTGGTTTGTGCGCGCGTAGGGTATTTCCTGTGTACCAATTAATCTATTACTTCTGGTACTCGGGCACTCAAAATAAATTAACTACGTCATAGACTTCGATCTTGTGCGGCGTTTTCCAAGGAAGAAGCATCTACAAGGTATGCTGTGTTAGACTTATGGAAACCATTACCAAATTCGCTAAATTGTTCTACTTGCCACCCACCCACTGATTGTTCGCTGCTCTGCCATTTCGGAAGTACCGGAACAGTGGTTTCCTCAGCTACGCTGACGACGCGCCTAGCCCCTGTGATTTCATCAGTAATGTAAATATAGCGGTTACGGGATTTCATTTTGCCACACGATGTTTATTACCTGAAAAAGGCAAGTAATAATCACTAACATATTCAAAGAAAATGGCATAGAGAGCGCCCAGACGCTGATGTAAATAATTGTCAGTACTCCCAACCATATCAAGATCAAGTGATCATTTTTCAGACTGAGAATCCGGCAGCTACAGACTCACAAGCCATCTGTTCAATTAATTAAGAATTGAACAGTGTCCATGTGGGGAAGACAAAAAAAAGTATAGTATGGCTTCGAAGAATGTCTGCTCCTCGACATCAGCATACTGTCAGTAAGGACTTCACCAACCCCTTTGAGGGCAAAACTGTATGACGGCGACAGAAACCTAAGACAGACGTACGTGTTTTTGAGAGAAATCGATTTTGTTATTTGACAGCCAACAAAGATGCAATGAAATTCAAATGATTGTGATTGAGTTGCTTGGTCCGTTTTCTACATACATTCAGTTCCGTTGTACAAACAACATACGTTTCATCACTTTCTTTCATACATGCAGTATGTTGTACAAGCAAATTAGTACATGACGAGCAAGACCACAGAACACATATTTGTACTATTCTGTTTTGTTCTATATGTGGACAAACGTCACTTTCTAACGTACGCAACAGCTAACAGCTTATATATATATATATATATACACACACACACACACAATGTCTTTAAAAAAGCAAGAAAGAATATTGCAGCAACGGGAAAATTTACGACACTATCTCGGGAAATGATAAAACATAAAATGCATAGTATTTTCAGAGTAACAACAAACCTTTGCAATCAGTAACTGGTTCGCTTCTTTTTTTTTTCTTTTTTTTTTAACATGCATAACAAAATCAGACAGCTTAGTCACAACTAGAGATACAGCACATACATCACTCATTCCAAGACAAAACCGTACAAAAAGACTATATAGCATGTTTTTTTTTTGGTGTGGTATTTTTATCAATTCTTTAAAATGTGTATTTTTATGCTTCTCTGTTACAAGTTAAGCAATGAACTTTGACTCCCACTGACTCTAGGCCAGTTCTAGGTTTGAAACCTGGCAGCATCATGCTTCAATCTACCAAGCTGAAAATGGGTACCTCACTCTGCTCTTGTTAGTGATGGCAAAGGCAGAAAGGAAGGGAACCGGTCACTCCACCTCAAAACGCAGAGAAATAGTATAATGAAGTCTTTAACACCTCACTTCCCTATGGTAGTATCTGCTCTGGAACAACTTCTACCTTTTATTGTTTACTCTTATCTCATCTTTAATGTGACACTGATTCTGTTGACCTGTAGTGGCAGCACAGTTTTTTGCCAGCATTATTCTTCACCAGTTTAAAGAGGTAATTCTCTCCTCAGACTTGAAGAATGTAAATACAAATCCATGCTACCTACTCATCTCACACAAGACATCTCTGGAATCTGAACAGCTGGGGCATCAGACATCCAGAGTCGTGTCCTGTAAACTAATGTACTGTAAAACATCTCTGACACCCCAGCTACACTATACAGAACATATTACAAGTTATAGAAAATAATACAAGATCAAAACATAACAAAACCTGCAGAATATAATATACATTGCAGCAGATTACAAGCAGCAAAGCATAAAACAAACTAGAGAATGTAATCCAAGCTACAGAACATAATACAAACAATGTAATATAAGATAAGAAGCTGAGCTTAATACATGTTACAGAAGTCAATACATGCTGCAAAACAACACAAACTACAGGACATGTGATAGAAAATTGAGAATATAACACAAACTACAAAACATGATAGAAACTTGAGAATATAACACAAATGACGGAACATGATAGAAACTTGAGAATATAACACAAATGACAGAACATGATAGAAACTTGAGAATATAACACAAATGACAGAACATGATAGAAGCTTGAGAATATATCACAAACTAGCGTTGCCCAGGTTTTTCATAGTAACTGTTTCTGAAACTTACGAAATGTAAAAATCAAACTATAATATTTTTATATTCGAGTGAAAATGAATTTTCGTTTCATGTTAATGATTACCGCTCTAAGTGACCATCCTCGTACCGGTACCTTGTTTACAGTAATTGCAAATGCAAGCTGCACAAAATACTGTTATTCTTCTGTCATACATACTTCTAGAAGATCTAGTGATTGTGTTGAGCTGTATTTTTTAAATAAAAGTTTCTCTTTTCAGCGAGACGCCCCATTCAACCTAGACATACAGATCACGCCTGTTATATTAGGACACATGTCCAAAAAAATAAGATCTTTCATTCTGGTGTATTGTTTAGCTTTGAGCTAGTTTCTTTTTTTTAATAAACAAATTTTTTGCCTCGTTTTGACGTTTTGTGGCGAGGCGCGCTAGTTTCAACCTAGACACATGGTTCCAATTAAGGCACATGTTCAAATAGAAAAAAACCATGCGGTCTGTTTCAATGTACAATATCCATGATGCATATCATTTCTTGTTAATCCGAGTACACAATTAAAATTAACTATATTAAATTTACGTATTTGAAAAACAAATGCTACATACAACTGAATTTTTCTTTTAATTTTCATTTAAAGTTTTAAAGTGTAATTAATAATTTTTAATTGCGTTGTAAAATAATAACAATTCACGTAGTTACTTGCAAAATAAAAATATTTGTACCATTCTCATTATTTCCCTTGGTTCAGACTTTATGTGTGTATATATAATGCAAAGAATGAACTTGCATATTGGTGGTCAGTCAAATTTTCTGAATGTGTCTCCAGAGATGTAATACTCTCAGGAAAGAATTCACAGATTTTTACTTTTATATCTATGGTACCAGCTTATTGTTTTAACCACAGCGGTTGGAATCAAATTATTTTACCTGGCAATATGCGTCAAAATTACTTCCTTTAAAGGGCCCTTAAACGATTACAATTATTATGTTTTTAATAATTTTGTTTTCTGCAACAGCTAAAATTTTTGCTATAAAATGTTTTTTTTTTTTAGATTTTCACTTAAATCAAAAGTGTGTATTTAAATCATTTAAAAATTCTTTATAACACAAAGAAAAGTGGAGTTGCTACATTTGAATTAATTTCCTTGATTGTCCTAACCAGGTGAACTGAGTAAACAGTAACTTGACGGCCGAGCGGGCACCGTTCAACCTAGATATTAGGGCACACTATGAAATACTAAGGACCATAATTTAAAAAAAAAAAAAATTAAAATTTACCTTACTTTGGTGTGGCATGCCCTGTTCAGCACAGAAACATGTCTAATTATAGAAGACCTATTTTTTTAAATAAAGGATGTTGCGGTCTGTTTCAGAGATAAATTATTTAGTCGTTTAAAGACTATGTAAGAGCTGCTAAATAAACAGAAACTACTTGGTAAAATGTAATTAAATTTAATATAGACAATAATACTAACTTAAATACTATATAAAAGTAATATTTTTTTTTTGATTTTTTGCATGAAGCATTAGTGTATGTTTAAATTTAACTTGCTATGTAAAATAAAGAAATGTAGAGTTGCAAATTACAACTTTTTAGTAATAATTTTATGATTTGGATTGTTTCCCTCAATTTACCTTGACACTTGTTAAATTTATTTTTCTTGATTACAGCTATTGATAAATTAATGGAAAAAGTTTTGCGCATAGAAAAAATAAAGCAAAGCAGGTGGAGAGTGCTAATTTTTTTCGAATATGGATATATATCGTAAAATCACTGCATTTAAAAAAAATTTACCTTTAAATTAAAAGTGTATGGTTAATAGTTGTGAACTAAGTTGTAAAATATGGAAAAGTATGGCAGTTATTACAAAAACAAAATAATAGTTTTTACATTTATATTACTTCCCTTGATTAATCTTGAATTTATCTTTACCTTGATTATAGACCCTGGTTTGTTTACGGGGAAAACTTTAAATAAAATGTATGTCATAATTACAATATTAAATTATGAAATAACCCCCCATGGCATTACGCACCAGTACCTAAAGAGAAACTCTGCTAAAATTCATTAAATAATAATAATTTGTATTACAAACATAGAAACAACATGACATTGCCTTTTATATACATAGATTACATAACATAATAGAAGCGTGAGAATATAACACAAATTACAGAACATAATAGAAGCTTGAGAATAAAACACAAATTACAGAAAAATACACAAGCTGCTGAACATATTACATGTTACAGAATAACACAAGCTGCACAACATAAGTTACTTAAGACCAGTTGTTCCCAAACTGTGTGGCACGCCACACTGGTGTAGTGTGAGAGGATGGCAGGTAATGCCAGAAGATTCAAAGACAATCAAGGATGTAGAGAGATTTTCACAAAATTCATATGCCAACAATAAATATGAAGTTCATTTTCTTAATTTAATTTATGTTGTTACCTATGATATAATATGGGAAATATATGTATAGAAACCCAAAGAATTTTCCAGATTTTTATTCTGTAATATAATTTATCTTATATCAAGTAGATACAGTTTTCGACAACATTGTTGTGAACAAAGATTTTCAGCTCTGACAAATATCAATGACCAGATAAGAGAAAGGCATCTTTGTGTTATGAGAGTTTGTTTGTCTGAAATAAGACCTAATATAAATTAGATTACCGGACAAAAACAAGCTCACACCTCTCAGTGAATTTGTATATTTTGTGAATGAATTATGTTTATATGTAACTGTATTTTTAAAAAAATACTTTCTGGATATCTCATGATCATTCTATAAAAAGTTGTGTTCTGTGTTATGAATAAAGCACAGCTTGGAGTTGACTTTTTGCTTTTGAAGATATTTCTTATCAATAAAAAATGTGATGTGGCGCGAGTAAATTTTCAATCCATCAACTCTCAATCATTCAGTCTCTCTTCATCATAAAGTGAGTGTAGTCAGCAGCGGGGACGCATAACAAGCTGGTGGCTAAATTTAAATGTACGTATTTCAATATTCAAATAACTCATCCTCCAGCTGTGGTCTACTGAGTCACTGCCTCGTCTTGACGGATCTGGGCAGGAATACAGGGTGTCCATAAAAGATTGTACCCTTTTAAAAAAAAATTATTCTCGGCCCCATGGTGTGGTACGAGGATGCTGTCTATCACAAAAGTAAGATAATCTCTGCAAGTTTTTAAGCATACTTTACAAAGACTAAAAAAAAGTGCGCATGCGCGCAGCGGGTATTTCAAGTGAAACTTTCGCAGTTGAGTTGCAACCGGTAATTGTTACATGTTTCTCCACTCACTGGTCAAGTAGGTGAAAAAAAAAGAAATAGGTACATTCTTTTTAAGTCTTTGTAAGGTATGCTTAAAAACTTGCAGAGATTATCCTACTTTTGTGATAGAAAGCAGCCTCGTACCACATCATGGGGCCGAGGATACATTTTTTGAAAAGGGTACAATCTTTTATGGACACCCTGTATTACTTTTTGTTTTAAAGGAATTTTGCCTCGTTTTGGTGAGGCGTGCCCCGTTCAACCCAGACACAAGGTCCGTATGTTATATTAAGGAAGACATCCAAATATAAAAGACCTTGTGGTCTGGATTATAGTTTGACTGACACAAAACCACATCTAAATATGTAAGAGTCTAGAAGCTTATTAGCGTGATGTAGACCACATCACCCCTAGTGTGCCGATGGTCAAGAAAATATGGGCCTAACACCATATTCCCAATATGGCTCAAATGGGCGTGTAACGGGATCCTTTACCTACCTTTACCTAGAAGATTATTGTTCTATCTATATTTTTAGCTGCATTTAGCGTTTTTTTTTTTAATGTCACAGTTTGGAGCCTGCAGCTGAGGACTAAGCGGCACATGCCGACGCGTCAGCGTTTCAAAGCAGAAAAACCAGCAGGCAGAGGCGAGTGACTTAAATCATTAACTTGGTGACAAGAGTAATTCATTACTCTCTACCAAGTATTTTCAAGTGAATCCTCCTCGTGGACACCTAAATCTTCTACAAGAGATAATTAATTTCAAGAACCCGTGTTGCACACAGACCGACCTGCGAAAGCTGATGACTTAATAGTACGTTGAAACCTTTACAAAGTCCAGAAGAAGAAAAATCCTATACGACCAGTCATTAGCAACTCAATCGCCCTGAAATGCTAACAAGTTCAGTGTTATATGGCAGGCACTGGTAACCAAACATTCGTTATTTATCACGTGCATACATTCAAGATGGTCAATAGGAGCTACAGCTCAGAATATGACTGGCTGATGTTCATTAGCTCCAACAATGTCAACGCCAGGCATGTAGCTGCACTGTTTGTGTGACCTGAAAGTGAATCACATTTCCCAATGTGTCATTCATGGTCCTCTATGTGGCATAATGGCGATCACTAAACACTCCGTCTTTTTTTTTTTTTAAATTAAGAAATGGGAAGAGAGCGAAATAGCATATGATAAGCTTCATTTGCCTCCGATCATCCACAATCTCGGGACAGCATACTTCATTCAACCTAATCTTCGGTTATAATTATGCTATTCACTGTAATGTTATTGTTGTCGCCGGACGTGGTTTACATTCATGTTTTTCACCCTTACAAACAATAACTTCACAACAGTTCACACACTGGCACAGTTATGGGAGTCAGCCAGACTTCTGCAGCGGGATGAGTTTTATTCAACATCTTGGTGTCTGTATGATCAGATTTAGTTCGTTATTTATTTCAACGTAACAGGTTGTATGTAGCAGTTATAGGACACTGCCGACAAACGAACACTTGCACGGCCCGCATCCTTCAGAAATATCAGGCATTGCTGACTTTATCCTCACAATTTTGTCCTCGAAATCCCATTCGCTGTTTCTGTAAGGTTCTAATAAAAGCTCCCAGCCCTGCTTTAAACATGATTTTCATGCGACCTCATTCATACAAGAAATACAAGGTACTTAAATTGTTAAGTCAGATATTAGCCGGTATTTTTGCTTGTAATCCCAAAACCGCAAGGTCTTTTATTTTTGGACATGGGCAGTAATATAGCAGACGATGCCTCGCCAAAACTGCTAAAACAAAACCAAAAAAAAAAAAAAAAAGCTGGTTCTTTTCTTTTCATGGTCCCTTTTGTTTATGACATTCACAATCAGCCCTAGAATAATGAGGGCCAATGCGGCTAGATATGGCATTTGTGCTTATATTTTGTTTTTTGTTTTAATTGCAATATACATGTTTTTGTAGAGCACTCTCACTGGTACAGGAAACATACATTCATCATATCTACACGCATTTATGGTGGTTACTGAGCTTTGATCCCAACGTCCTCACAAATGCCTCATTTAAGTACAATTCTGTTCATAACATAAAATAAACACAACATAACAATATATAGCACTCAGACTTTCATTATTTAACCAAATATAAAATTTTACATTGTCAATGGAAGTAGGACCGAATGTATCGAGCATTACACAGAGCTTGTACTATCATGTGGAAGTGAATATGGACAATGAATAAACATATATCACTAGAGGTTACGGGGGTTGAATTTTATACAATAATATTGACTGAAAGCTGTCCAATGCAAGAGGCCAAAGTGTGGAGGAAAACCATTCAACTATTCAAAAAAAGGTAGCCCACTTCATTTATTTCTCTATTCGTTCCTTAAGGAGCATGTAGTTTACACTGGAGCTGGTCTCCTTGAAGAAAGTCTAAATCAAAACATTCATGTGGTCTTGTAGTTGTAGCTTCTGTAGCAAACTGTTTGACATAACGAAGCTGCTAGCACCAAGCACAACCTCACATTAGTCATCCCTTACAACATGCCGGAGGTATCAGTATTCCTCGGAAAACCCCCCGTCAGGACTACACACAAACAACCCACTTATGCCAGAAATATTCTAAGAATAAAACTAGAACATGTGACACCAGGCAAAACTGAAGGGGACCGCGATACAGGAGTCGGACAGCAAGACAACGAACAACCTAATAACATCATGGCACAGATGAGATTCATCAAGAAAACTGACGGAGAACACAACTGTGGAGAAACATGGTAGTCTTTGCTAGGTAACATGGCACTTGATGAAGAAGAAACACAGGCGAAGATAGCACCTGTCGACCCGTTATTGTCAATGTCCAGTATCAGAAACACCCATACGTGACCACTTTTATCTGTTGAATATCACGTAGCAATCTGTTCTTCTCTCTGCCATACAAGTGCATGCATCATACGATGATCATATGTAATCCAGTTACAAACGTCTGCGAGAAGCATCAATGATTCGTGTGAATTTGTTTCCTAGGAAAGTTTTCTGCCTTCATGTTTCCTTGATGCAAACTATTTTTTTTTTTCACTTCATTTCTCTATTATTATGTTTCTGTCAACTCCCCCAGTTCTCTTAACCATTCTTCAAGTCAATGTCCGCATTTTCCATGCATCTATGGGAATAAATGCTTGCTGGTTGTTGCGTCTTTCATTATCTCGACCCTTATGTAAAGTCATGCAACATCATCACTACCATACAGACAAAAGATGCACACTTTCTACAACATCATAACGTTGTTCTTACAAGATTTCTTTTGAGGAACAGATGTTTAGCTCTGAGGCTTGTTTGCATTAATCTGCCCTGAATATTCACTTTAAACATAGGTCTTTTCTATACAATATAAGATAAAGTTAAATAAATCAAATAATGTAGCTACAAAATCCACTAGCAGGCAAGCCAAATTGTCTCTAACTTGCGTCAGTAGCTACGTCAGTTCATCTTCAATGCATTTCCAAACACATTTTCTACTTCTTTTCTTTGATCCTTAGCTGCAGACTGTCAAAGCAGTCAGTGGCCATCACGCCTGGTGGCGTCTTGTAGGGCAGCAACAAACTGCTTTCACTTTGTTCGGTCGGCGGCCATCCTTCGTACAGTGCCCCAACTCTGGTTCATTCTTTGCATCTCAGCCTCCACAGTTCTCCGCCAAGTTGTTTTTGGTCGGCCTCTCTTTCACTTTCCTTCCTGGGTCACTAGCATAGCTGTTCTTGTAATGGAATCAGGGTCCCTTCAGAGGGCGTGGCCAACCCAACTCCAGCATCTGCCAGCTATGATGGTGTGCATGTCCTCTTGGCTACTCCGAATAAGTAGTCCTTGGTTGGTGATGGTATTCGGCCAAAAGATTTGGTGAATTCTCCTTAGGCACATTGTGTGGAAAGAGGACAGTTTCGACATTTCCTTCTGTGTTACTCTCCAGCATTCCACACCATAGAGAAGCACAGAAAGTATACAGCTCTCATGTAATCTTAATTTGTTGTTTGTGCTGTACTGGGAAGATTTCCAGATGTTGAGACTAGCAAAGGCTGTTCTCGCTTTACTCATTCTGTTGTTGATGTCCTTGCTTGTTCCACCATCTGGTGTTACTATGCATCCTAAGTATGTAAATTTGCCCGTCTGTTCTAGCTTCTGGTTCCTTATTGTTATTGGCATCCAAACACATGACCTGGAGTAATTCAATTACAATTACTGACATGCCTTGGTCAATGTTTGTTAAATGTAAATTCTGGCAGTAAATGACTGCCAAATGTATACTAAAATTCACATCTCGGTTATAAATGCTGGCAGACTTGTTGGAATATATAGTCAGGCAGCAATGCCAGCTGCCATCCCTGCATGCTTCATATGGCAAGTACACTGTACTGGTTTAATTCACTGCGCCTTCTCACTGAGATAACAGGTGTAGTTATATCATTACTCGCCTTCAAAATAGTTTCTCACAAGTAGTGCAGGAAAATATGTATGCTCTCAGAATAAAACAAACCAACAATTATCAAGAACTAGCAACACCTCCGCTTCTCAGAAGCTGCATTTGTGTCCCTCTCTGGGGTGTGCCCTGGTCTAATCAAGTCCCTTCGTAATGTCATGCGAGACAATGAATCTTGGTGTAAGACACGGGCCATGTCAAGAAACATTTCTTCAAGCCCCGAGCAGTCTTTGCATGAAACACGGTACACGCCCGATAACACATCCTCGCACTGGGACATAAACTGTTCAAGGTCAGCATCTGTGACAACATTTGCCCCTCCGTCAGGAGCCACCTGGTCAGACATGTTTCCGCAGAGAAAGATTTTGGCACCCTCCGCGTTCATGACGATGTCCAGAATATACTGGGACAGAATGGTGAAAGTGTCTTTGTTGTTGACACTGTAGCATAGCAGCGCTGCATGTGCCCCTCTGTAGTAGCTGGATCCTATAAAAGACATCCTTTCCATACCACCTGTATCCCACAGAGTTAACTGAAAAAAAATAGCAAACAAGTATACTCACGTTAAAACTTGCACAAAATGAATGAGGCGAGTACTGATAACATTACGTGTTGTTTACAATAAAGCAACTCAGGCCAGAATGTAATACAGGACATCTATGCGGTGGTCATAAGTCCCTATGCATGAGATTATGTCCTATGTTAATTATTTATTTTGGTTCATATTTTTTCTAGGTACGGCTTTAGTGTGACTGTCACGAATGGACATACAACAGAAGACAGACTGATTACCTACGCGGGCATAGCAGAAGGCGTATATAACAGGGGTAACCTTGATATAAAGCGTTCTGGTCGTCCAGCATCATGTCAACATGGAATATGTCCAGAAGAACAAGGACAAAAATTAACATGTGTGTGAAGAATGGAGGGCAGGAGACAGATAACTTCTAACTAGCATGCATATGGACGTTATGGCCACTGTTTACTGAATTTCAGCAAAAATATACTTAGTTGGCAAAATACAAACTTAAAATGAAACTTGTATGTAATATAATAGGGGAAGTCGCAATGTGTATGATGGAGACAACTGGTGTCTGATTAAAATAATAAAATAAACACACACAAAACATTAAAGAGAATAACAAATTCAAGACAAATTGTGCTTGAAAGCTGACCACAATGAACCTAAGCATCGAATATTTGTGTATGAGGAGGGCAACGAGAGAAAGAGACTGAGGGAGGGTTTATGGCTAAAACAGGTAAAAATAAGTGACTGTATCAGGGAATAGGAAAACTGTGTGACTATCATTATCATCAGGTGCCATCTTCACATCGAAGGTCGGCTGCAATGGATCTCCAACCTCTTCTGCCTCTTGTCTTGATGGTGCACTCTGATAGACTCTTTCCTGTATGTCTCTTGATGTTATCTTTCCACTTGTAGCGCTGTCTTACCCTTGTACGCTTGCCTTCAACTCGGCCTTCTATTATGGTCTTCAGTGTCCGGTGTTATGTTTTTTTACATGGCCAAAATATTTTAGCTGTATAATTTTGATCTCCTTCATTAATTCTCTTTTCATTCCTAAGTTTTCTAGGGCCTCTTTATCTTTTTCTTTCCATGAGACGTGCCCCAATCTTCTATTTATCCACATCTCAGGGCCTCAATTCTTTCTTCTAATTGCTTGTTCATTATTCACGTTTCTACACGGTACAGTAATGAAGAATATATGTAGCATTTGGTGATTCTCAGTTTGAATTTGTGAATTAGTTGTTAGACTAAACTTTTTTTTTTTTAAATAAACGTTTCAGGAAAGAAGATAAAAAGGCACTAGTGTGTCATCCAAAACGAGGCAGGTATAAATGACTGTCACAAAAGTGAGGGATTAAGATGTGAATATTGTGTCTGAATTATATATCAGGTGAGATGTGTCAGAAAAAAGGAATGTCCTGCATGAGATGGAACGTTGATAGATATCACTATATCAGATAGGTGGAAGTCATATACATGACGCAACAAAGAGAAAGGCAAACTAGTGGCAGTATTAGAGAAGGACATGACGTGATCATCTAAGAAGCAAGAGAACCGATGTGATTTTGTCCTAGGCAGACATATGATGGATATAAAGAGCACAGCAGTAAAAGAAGTATATATTTATATACAATCTGAATGGGGAGTTAACTTCTCAAGTTGTAACATGAAATCTGTCTTTCTGGATGTTTTTCTTCACTGCCCATGTCACGTTCAATAACTGAGTACACTATTTCCGCATGTTCCATCAGCTGATCTTTTGGCATCATTCCCTTTTTCTTGCTGTTGTTATTTTTGTCAACTACAATTAAACTTTTAGACAGTTTTTGTTCCAGTGCTCTATGTCCTTTATGCAGTCTTTTTTTTATTATGTAACTGAACTGACTTTAACCTCTGCTATTTTATATTTGATATTATTAGCGTAACTTTAGTCTTCTTCCCTGGATAGCAAAAAGTATATTCAATTTGTTTCAGCTGATGCAGTGTAACAAAGAATCATTTTTTTTTAATTCCTGTGATGACAGATATCAAACTGTTATTTTTCTCTCACCTTATTCGTCCATATCTCTCTCTCTCTCTCTCTCTCTCTCTCTCTCTCTCTCTCTCTCTCTCCCTCCGTCCCTCCCTTTTTTCCATTTCACGAAATAAAGGAAACGTATACTCTTCATCATTTTATTACAGTACTAGGGAAACTATTACTTCAGTTAACAGAGCATAGTATTGGCCTTCTGTAACAGCAAGATATGCAATAATTTTTCTCCCTTTATTTTAGAACTAAAAAAATGCAATAACAACTATGGGAGACAAGTGGTGAGTCAGGAGTCATACAAAAGGCTTTCCCTTTCAACTTTCGTCTATATGTAGATTTATTTCCAGTGTATTAACAATAAATTTCCTTTCTGCAGAAACGAATTATATGCACACATTAATTAAATAAAGTAATAATCGCGTTTTTGAAGTAATACTCCATACATGGAAATAACGACTTCAGCAGAATCTATCTATCTATAACCCTCCTCTCCCAAAGGAGCATAGGCCTTCAACAAACACATGCCAAGTCCTCGTGTCACGTGCCATTATCTCAAGTTCTTTCCACATTCTCCTTATCATTTTCATCTCTGTTTCCAGCTCTCTTCTCCATGTGCTTCTTGGTCTACCTCTGCCTCTCTTGCCCTGGGGGTTCCAGAACAAGGACTGCTATCAACAGGTTTCCTCAGTGTGTGTCCTATCCATCGCCTTCTTCTCATCTCTTGTTCCACTGGCACTTGTCTAGTTCTTGTCATCAGTTCCACGTTGGTAACCTTGTCATACCATTTTAATCCCTCTATTCAACGCAAGAACCCATTTATGAAAGTCTGTAGCTTTTTGGTTGTTGTCTTTGTTGTTCTCCATGTCTCAGAGCCATACAATAGGACTGACTTCCCATTTGAGTTGAAGATTCTTATTTTCGTGTTGGATCCGATTTCTCTTATCTCCATATATTTCCAAATGCAATGAAAGCTCCTCGTGCTTTTTGTATTCTTATTTTGATATCACTGTCTGTCACTCCAACTTTGTCTATACTGCTGCCAAGATATGTGTACGATTCTACATCTTATATTGGTGCTTCTCCAAGATCAACCTTTTTTCATTACCTGCATTTATTATCATTATCTTTGTCTTTTCCCTGTGTATTTTCAGACCCAATTGCTGTGACCTCTCATCGAGTGTTTTCAATTTGTCCTGCATCTGATTACGGTTATGGGACAGAAGAGCCAAGTCATCTGCAAAATCCAGATCATCCAACTGCTTAGTCAGAGTCCACTGGATTCCATTTCTGTTGTGTGTTGTTGATTTTCTCGGAACCCAGTCTATTGCTAGTAAGAAAAGAAATGCAGACAAGAGGCACCCCTGTCGCACTCCTGTTCTTATCCCAAATGGTTCTGTAAGCTGTCCTTCATGAAGAACTCTGCATCTCATGTCTTCATATGTTTTCTTTATTAAATCTTAAGGGGAACTCCATAATGCCTCATTAATTTCCAAAGTGATTATCTGTCTACACTGTCAAATGCCTTTTCGTAGTCCACAAATCCGATGTATAGTGGTGAATTCCATTCCAGACTTTGTTCAACTATTATTCTCAAAGTGGCTATCTGGTCTGTACAGGATTTGTTTTGTCGAAAACCTGCTTGTTCATCTCTCAGTTTCTTGTCTATGGACTCTTTTAATCTCTCAAGGATAATCCTATTTAATACTTTTCTTGGCACTGATAGTAACATTATTCCTCTATAATTTGTGCACTCTAGTAAATTTCCCTTCTTAGGCAACTTAACCAGATATCCTTCCTTCCATTCTGCTGGTATCTCCTCCTTTTCCCAGACTTTAGCAAGTAACCTAAATAACATCTCTGTAGCCGTGTCGATATCTGCTTTGATGGCCTCTGCTGGAATGCCATCAGGTCCAGACGCTTTTCCATCTCTTATAAGCTTTATGGCTTTCTTTATTTCTTCCTTCGTTGGTCTTTCACCGTTAATTTGTAGCTCTTCTTCTGCCGGCTTGATGTTCGGGGGGTCTTGTGGAGCTGGTCTATTGAGAAGATCCTCAAAATATTCTGTCCACCTCTTCATTTGCTCTTGTATATTGCTGAGCAGTTCTCCATTCTTGTCTTTTATGAGGCAACTTGTTTGCTTGTATTTCCATGTCAGCTTCTTTGTGCTGTTATACATGTACAGTTCTCTCATATTTCCTTTGGCTGTAGCATCTTCTGCCTCTCTTGCCAACTCCTCAATATACTTCCTCTTGTCTCTTTTGATACTTCTTACTTCTTTGTTTGCTTCTGTGTACACTTCTTGAGCCTTGGCTTTGGAACTTCTGGTTTTGCTTGTGTTTAAATCTGCTTTCTTGTTTTTTCTGTCTTTTATCTTATTGATGGTTTCTGTTGTTATCCATGCTTTTTGTTGTCGTTCCCTTTTCCCCAGTATTTCTTCACATGTCTCATTCCATACAGTTTTGATTTGCTGCCAATAGTCTTCTGTATTCTCTACATCTTCCAGCTGTTGGAGCACTTGGAATTTGTTGGATATTGTGACCGCAAATTTGTCTCTTGTTTCTTGATTTCTCAGATGTCCTACATTAAATTGTTGTCTATAATTTTGCATTGTTGCTTATCTCTTGAGTTTCATTTTTACTTTGGCTATCAGAAGGTGGTGATCTGATGACACATCTGCTCCTCTATATACCTTTACATCCTGCAATGATGATCTAAACTTCTTGTTTATGCATATATGATCAATTTGATTTTCTGTTCTATGGTCTGGTGATATCCATGTTGCCTTATGTGGAGACATGCTTCCTCCTATAGCCAGTTGATTTGAAGCACACAACATTTTCATTCATTATTCCTAGCCCATGTTTTCCCATGACTTCTTCAAAGCTGGTGTTGACTGTACCTATCTTTGCATTCATGTCACCCATCAATTTGTGATGTCTCTTCTTTTTACTTTTTCCATAATTTCCTGTTGTCTAGTATAAAATGCTTCTTTCGCAGACTCTTCTTTGTCATTAGTTGGTGCATAGCATTGGATGACATTTACATTTATTTTCTTTTTAGCTGTTTTAAAAGAAGCTGTTATTATTCTGGGTCCAACGGCTTCCCATTCAATGAGTGCTTTCTGTGCTTCTTTAGATAACATAAGAGCTACCCCTTTACTGTGGTGTGAACTTACGTCTTCATGTCCTGAGGACAGCACCAATTCACCTGTGATGAGTTTCTTCTTGTCTACCCCCTTCCACTTTGTGTCACACAGTCCTAGAATCTCGATTTTATATTCCCTCATTTGGGAGCCGCGCTGGTGTAATGGTTTCAACATTGCGCTAGCGACCAGGTTTTCAAGGTTCAAGCCCGGGCGCAGGCATTTGTAGAATTGTCATCGACTGGGATTTTGACTGAATAACCTGAACGGCTCCTGAGATAAACCCTCTGTGGATGGGAAAGAGCGAAGCTCCTGACCGGGTTGGAAGGAAAGTCCTCAGGTTCCCCAGCCTCGCAATGACATGTCACTGGGCCGAAGAGCTGAAAGCCCAAGTGCCGCTGGTTAAGGAAAAAAATAATATTCCCTCATTTCTGCTGCTACTTGTGCCACTTTCCCTTGTTCGTTTAATGTCCGAACATTCCAGGTGCCAAATCTGGAAGTTCTCCTAGAAGAAAGAAGGTTAGTCAGTAACACAGACTCCTTTTGGCTTTCTCTGTGTTGCATCATATGCCTCCCTGCGAGAGGACCTTCCCCTGTCTTGGATGGCTGTGTTTTACTCGTATTTTCTTTAATTGACTTGTCCATATTTGTTGAAGTTTTCTTGGTTTAAATTTTTTACAGGATGGGGTAACCAACCCCATACCCAACCCTCCTTAGTCGCTTTCTACGACATGCTTGGCAGGGAACAGTGTTACTATTCTTTGCTACCCTTTCGGGCCCCGGTAACACATGTGTGATTCAGCAGAATATGAGACTGTAAATACTGATAAGTTATTATAACACTGAAGACAATCATGAAGCAGACATGGAATGACCTTGAGCTGATGTCACAGGACAGGAAGACATGGAATGACCTTGAGCTGATGTCACAGGACAGGAAGACATGGAATGACCTTGAGCTGATGTCACAGGACAGGAAGACATGGAGTGACGTTGAGCTGATGTCACAGGACAGGAAGACATGGAATGACCTTGAGCTGATGTCACAGGACAGGAAGACATGGAATGACCTTGAGCTGATGTCACAGGACAGGAAGATATGGAATGACGTTGAGCTGATGTCACAGGACAGGAAGACATGGAATGACCTTGAGCTGATGACATAGGACAGGAAGACATGGAATGACTTTGAGCTGAGGGACAAAAGATGCTTTCAATTTTAAGATTTATAATTCTAATCATATGTAATGTCACCGGCCGCACCAAAAACATCATGTAGTTTTACAGCGGTGGTTTCTGAAGCAATTAGTTTTACGCGACAAGGTTGAAAGCTCCGTGCCCTACCGCAAATTAGTCGCCACTTACGACATGCACGAGGAAGCAGTAGTTCTATTATTGCATTGCCTCCACAGTAACCCCCCCCCCCCCCCCCCCCAGAACTAGATAGGATATGGTTCCAGATTTCAGTTTGCTTTAAATAATTCTAGCATCACCTCTAAATAAACTGTTCAAACTTGAAATTTTCGTATGATGTTTTGAAATAGTTTATCTATGTCTGACTATAAATCTAGAGTCCGTAAATGGAAGGCACTCTGTCATAACTGACAAACAACTGAAAAAAAAAAAAAGGTCAGTACATGACATACCTTCACGTCCTGCGAGCCAATGTTAATAGTTCTGGTACACTGATCCAGGCCTATAGTGGACTGTTTGCCGGTGGCTGTTGTGAAGGAATTGTTCAAGAACCTCCTGAAAATGGAGCTCTTGCCAACCCCGTACTCTCCGTGGAGAATGACCTTGTAACTTGGCACACCAGTGGCCATCTTAAGTGACCTGTAGGTTGAGAGAACATTAAGACTTTTACTAATATAAAACGTGGACCCATAATTCGTAATTCGTTCATATCTATCAAATATTAATGATGACTATATTGCAGGAATAAAGTTCAAGGCAGAAGGCATGAGAAACTTAAAAGGAATATGAAGAAATAAAAGTAAGCTGTCTTGAGGCAACAATGAGGATATTTTTGTGTCTGTACAGCCTGACGAAAAAAAGATGTTATAAGTTATACAAAAGTCAAAGTCGTAGAAACAAACAAATTCATTAGTTCACGCACTTTTGTTTTTCGTATTTAAAAAATTCAGCACAGAAATGTCAAGATTAGTTTCAGGGAATCGGAGGAGAAAAACATAATGAAAAATTCAAAGGAAAATAGGAACTTAGAATTTTTCATTCGTGTCAGCCAATGTTTTGGACATCTGAGGAAGATCCCTGGAAGCAATTGCTACACGATACCCTTCAAGCTACATGCACCTAACTAGACATGTGGACTATATGTAGTGCTGATATAATGAGAAATAACTGAATAGTGTATAAAAAAAATTACCTCCTTCGTTAAGCGCAGGCATATTTGAAGAATAGTGTGCTTTTAAGAATAATGTCCGTCTAAACTGACAAGAATAATTACAGGTATACAACAACCGTCATGACGACTTTAATATTGCATCTGACAACTATACTTATACAATCAAGAAAGTGATAACAAGCTAGGATAAGTGAATAGCATGCACACTCTGTATATAAGACACTTGTCAAAACCGAACTACAATGCAGTTTTCTAGTTAAACGTTGCAAATATATTACTGGCAAATGCTTGTCAGGTGACACGGCTCAACAATCCAGCCGGAATGAGAACAGTTTTTTTTTTAATACTTCCCCTTACTATAGTTTCAAAGACATCCAGGTGGTGCGGAGCTAAACACTAAACAAACACTACGAGCTCAGTAAATGACACGCTGTATTATGACAATGACACGCTGTATTATGACACTGAGTATTAGAATTATGATATGATATTATAGCATTCATATCTCGTGTCACACTTCTAACATCACAATAACCATTTCCTGGATCGTCTTCTCCTAATCCATAATGATTTTACGTTTTGTGTTCCTTTAAGATATTTTTCCTGTAAAGCAATAGCGGTCCTATAGTCTGCCAACCTCTAAAAATATTATAAAGTGCTTAAAATATGTGAGATAGGCTACGACTGTACAGTACACAGTCTGCATTCTTCTTTTTCTTCATGTACCATGCCTGGTGATCACGTCTCTAAACAACTTCATGTCTTCTGTACTTTTTATCAATTCTTTTGTTGATTTCTTTTCATTGCCTGATATCAAACTGTCCAGCTATCTTCGTCGTTGTGACGTATAATGGAAATATAGCCACTGTATCCGACAGCCTTTTGTGACCTCGGCGTAGTTTTATAATTCGCTAGCAAGCCATGCATTAACACCCTGCGTTTACTCATACTTAATCCACGCCTATTTTTACTTGACCATCCAACTTTCGCAACCTGTCATTCATAGCAGGGGGCGAACCATGTTTGTTTACCTGAGTTTCTCACGCGAGCTGATCTGTCAATATTCCGATAACTGACAGCCCACGCGTGGAAGAGTAACGGCCTTTGAAGATTCTCTATACGGGGAGCAAATCCTTTGATGTTCGTACCTACAGGGAAAAACAACTCTGTGATCTAGAGAAACAGGGAAAATCTCGGACGGAAGCCCGCTACACGGGTTAAGCCTATGTTGTCGGTTAGCAACGGCCGACAGAAGCGACCCTTAACTTTTATCTGGGAAACGTAGTTTCAGATTTCTCTGCTAGGAAAACAGAGTGTGAGAATTCACATCTTCTAGAGATCATAACAACATGATCATATATAAACTGCGCCTTTCCCAAATGAGTATCAGTGTCACTCAGAATTTTTTTCGGAGAGTCTAACCACGTTAACTAGAACCATTGGGAATAGATGTGTTAATAGTTTCGTGGTGTTTTCTTTCTGGATTTCTGGTAATATATAAATGTGTGCTTAAGCGTATTAAAGTGCTAAATGTTTTAGCATCTTAAATTCACTGTGATTTTCTAGGTGCTAGAACTAGTGAATTAAATAACGCGTAGCTATTTGTATTCCAGATGTTTCAGTTGTAATGTTAATTTAATCACCCGCTATCACACAGAAATAGACGGTTTAGTTAACTAATTAATACACTAGGCGACAGATAATAGACGGAATAGAACTCACGTTTATTTCATTTGGTGTAATTTAGTAAGTGACTGTTGTTTAAGTATCATGCGACTAAACAAACCGACGCCGACCCTCTAATAGTTACTTAGCGACAGGCGATATTTGTTAAAGTGCGCGTATGGATAAATTAAATAATAACTGACAAGATAGTAATAGGCTAGAGACAACGTGTGCTTATATGTAGATATTATTAGCAGTGATTTTTTCATAATGTTCCTATATCCTGCAGGCATGACATGATCAACGGCCTGGAATACCCATTGCAACAAACGGAATCTTACAAAGATGTTAAATTCGGCGACACTCTCTCAGAAGCACAACAGACAGAAACTAAAGCGTTTCTGAAACAGTACTCGGTAGTCTTAACAGACATACCTGGTCGAACACATCTCGTAGAGTTCGATATGAAGCTGACAAACGAGACACCTGTGCGAACCAGAGTTTACCTGATCCTGTATGCGAAAGCAGACACGTTACGCGGAGAGATAGACAAACTACGTCAAGCTGGGATTATTAGCGAGTCTACATCGCCCTATAGCTCGAGCGTCTTACTGTTGCAGAAACCTAATAAGGAAGTTCGGCTGTGTATCAACTACCGGTTACTTAACACAGTAACGGAATTCCAGCCTGAACCACTGCAAAACGCTTCTGAACTGTTCACCAAACTTAGCAAGGCTAAAATTTTCTCCAAGATTGACCTGAGTAAAGGTTATTACCAAATACCAGTCAAGGAGGAAATTAAAACGTTATTAGCCTTTAGCACCAGTGAAGGACATTATACTTTCAATGTTATGCCTTCCGGTTTGCACAATGCGCCAGGAGTCTTCACCAGGATGATGAGAAAGCTTTTAGAACCATTGCAAAGTTCAAACATACACATTTTCATGGACGAAATACTTATTGCAACCGATAACTACGAAGAACATATTGCTACGGTCGCTATGCTCCTCATGAGACTACAGGAAGCTGGCCTCACCGCCCCACCTAGCAAATGTTTAATCGGCTTTGAAAAGCTTGACTTCCTGGGGCATACTATTTCTCAGGGTTGTATGTGGCCAGTGGCCGAAAACATCGAGAAAATACGTGCAGCAAAGAGGCCTAAAACAAAGAGACACGTGTTCGTTCCTGTCGCTGTGCGCGTATTACCAAAAGTTCATCAAAAACTTCAATGGTCTTACGGCGCCTCTCACTGACCTCACAAGAAAGGGAAAACCCGATAAGGTTGTTTGGGCCGCAGAGTGTGAACGCGCTTACGTCACGCTGAAGAAACAACTGTCCAAATACCCCATTCTAAGGTTACCTGACCTTAAGAAACCCTTCGTTTTGGGTGTAGATGCCAGCGGACAGGGAATCGAATCAACACTGCTGCAGGCAGATGACAAGAATCCAAACCTGTTATTTCCAGTTGCATACGGCAGCCGTAAACTGAATACAGCAGAAAGGAATTATTCGACCGTGGATCTGTGATCTCGAGAAACAGGGAAAATCTCGGACGGAAGCCCGCTACACGGGTTAAGCCTCTGTTGTCGGTTAGCAACGGCCGACAGAAGCAACCGTTAACCTTTTATTTGGGAATTCCAGATTTCTCTGCTAGGAAAACATAGTGTGAGAATTCACATCTTCTAGAGATCATAGCAACATGATCGTACATAAATTGCGTCTTTCCCAAATCGTTTCAGTGTCGCACATAATTTTTTCGGAGAGTCTAAACACGTTACCTAGAACCATTGGAAATAGATGTGTTAATAGTTTCGTTGTGTTTTCTTTCTGGATTTCTGGTAATATATAAATGTGTGCTTAAGCATATTAAGGTGTTAAAAGTTTTAGCATCTTAAATTCACTGTGATTTTCTAGGTGCTTGAAATGGTGAATTAAATAACGCGTAGCTATTTGTATTCCAGATGTTTCAGTTGTAATGTTAATTTAATCACCCGCTATCACACAGAAATAGACGGTTTAGTTGACTAATTAATACACTAAGCGAGGGATAATTGACTGAATAGAACTCACGTTTATTTCATTCGGTGTAATTTAGTAAGTGATTGTTGTTTAAATATCATGCGACTAAACAAACCGACGCCGACCCTCTAATAGCTACTTAGCGACAGGCGATATTTGTTAAAGTGCGCGTATGGATAAATTAAATAATAACTGACAAGATAGGAATAGGCTAGAGACAACGTGTGCTTATATGTAGATATTATTAGCAGTGATTTTTTCATAATGTTCCTATATCCTGCAGCAAATCAATATTAGACAAACACAAAGGTATGTCCTCAGGCACTCGCAAGAAACAAAGAAGTAGAACACTTGGACAACAGAAAAACAACAGACGTGAGTGGCTTACCCAGGGTTCGAACCCCGTACCTTCCGTACGACAACTCCGCCTAGCTATCAAGCGAATCACACTGACCCCACGGCCAGCTAGGCATCCCCAAAAAAAGATGCCTAGCTGGCCATTTATCAGTACGAAACACACAAGATAACACCGGAAGTATACAGTGGGCAACTCAGCCCTTAAATGACGCAATCACTTCTGTTGTTCTCCTATTAACAGTATGTGTCAGTCCAAACAAGACAAAGACCTTGATACTGGGTCCAGTAAATAGTAGAAGACTTAAGGACATTAGTATAGAACAGAGGGTAGGTTTCTGGTATTTTATAAACATAAATAACACATAAGGAAGGGAAACCCGAGGCCTGTAAACAGTAAATTAATATTAGACGTCATGCGAGTGCCTGAGGACATACCTTTGTGTTTGTCTAATATTGATTTGCTGTTTGCAGGCCTCGGGTTTCCCTTCCTTATGTGTTGTCTATATCCTGCAGGCATGACATGATCAACGGCGACCAGCGGTTTTTTTATTTGGCTTTATCTTGGGCCTTGTCTCCATTTTTACTGATTGGATTAAAGTTGTCTTCTGTTGGCTTACGCGTCTCAAAGTTCAGTTGTGAACAGGACGGGCCACAGAGACTAACGAACATTTTAATAGTAAATTTTAACTGGACTTACAAATACCCAGATATATATTTTTGCAATTTTATCAGCCAATTGTGGAGTATACCAAGAACAGTTGTCCCGACTTCTGATAGTCGTATCCAAGTGGATATTTATCCAGAAGAGTTACGCCATTTCAGAATCGGCACTCACCAGAGCCAGCCGACAGGATTTACCATCATCATCAAGTAACAATAATTAACAGTTTTTAGCAAACAGATGTGTTCCTACTGTTTACGGTGAACACCAGACCTCAGAGAGTCTCGGCATTAACTATCCAAGGTGACACTGTGTATCCAGGAAATCAACCACCAAATTAGGCGTTCCCCTTATAAAATTTAATTATTGAAAGGAGAGACTGGGGACCAATTCGGACGATAATTACTCTGGACCTTATATATATATATATATATATATATATATATATATATATATATATATATATATATATATATATATATATATATATATATATATATATATATATATATCTATATATATATATATATATATATATATATATATATATATATATATATATATATATATATATATTCATGGATTTTTACGTCCAACAGATTGTTTCACCAAGAATAGGGTAAGAAGAGAGAGTGTGTGGCCACGTATGACAGAGAGAGAGTGAAATATTTTCTTTAGTACAGAAAACATTATACCATCTGCACTCTGTTTGACTATTGTTTAATTTTTATTGGATAACGTTTAGTGGGAACTGTGTTCTTTCTTTACTGTCTATACTGTAACCTATTGTTAACTTTTAACCTTTGGGGTTATTAACTTGTTGGGTTCTTATCTTCTCAAGGAGGGGAGGGCATAGGTATTCTGTTATTTTTCTATGCATGTAATTCTGATTTTGTTTGTTCTTTCATTTAGATATTCGATGTTGTAAAGTTTAAATGATAACACTGACAAACAACATTTTTCTTTCTTATATAAGAATAAGTGTTCTTAGGTCAGTTTCTTGCGCTGATTTCAAATCTGAAATCCGTTTATCTCTATCACGTCGGGTTCTTAAGATATTTGTGAATAAATATATTTTTGGGAAACCGTTATTTGCTCCGTTTCATTTTTACTATATAACTTATTAAAAATTAATAAAAGCAACATAATTCTACTTTTTATACTGCTAAAAGATGCATGACATATGTTACGCGATTTTTCAAATAGTTACTGTATTTTGAAATAATTCTGAGCAAAATATGGCTTCTAGAAGTTGTAGAAATTCGGCTGATCTGTTCTGTTACGTGTGCGGATATTTTACCGATCGTGTTGACCAGAAAAACTTTATACCATTACTAAAGAAAGCATATGAACTTTATCTCGATTTGAAAGTTGATGATGCAAATAAATCTTGGAAGCCAAATGCAGTTTGTTCGATACATTGGCAGGTTGGTTACGAAAATCGCCGAAGCATAAGTCGATGCCTTTTGGAGTGCCAGTAATATGGCGTGAACATACAAATCACACTACTGATTGTTACTTCTGCTTGACAAATATCTATGGTTTCACTTTTAAAACTAGAAAGTCTGTGGTTTATCCAAATATTGAATCGGTTTCGAAACCAGTGCCTCATGATCCAATCACGTGTCTGATCCAAGTACCACCAAAACAATATCTGTTGGACGTAAATGAACCATCAGAAAGTGATAGTTTACCTGTTTTAGAAACTAATTCTGACTCAGATTACATACCGGTGAATGATGATGTTTACTTAATTAACCATTCAGAACTTTCAGATCTAATACGTGATCTCGCTGTTACCAAAGGACAAGCGGAAATACTCAGTTCGCGACTCAAAGAATGGAATCTTTTAGCGCCCAATACTCCGATATCTAAATTTCGTCATAGACACAGAGAACTTGTTCAATACTTTGAGATGGATGATGACATTTGCTATTGCAAAGATGTAAACGGTCATGAGCACATAGTCAACGAATGGCGATTTTTCATCGATTCTTCCAAGACTAGTCTAAAAGCCGTGTTATTGCATAACAGAAATTTTTTTTCATCAATTCCAGTCGCCTACTCTGTTCATATGAAAGAAACTTATGACAATATGGCTATACGTTTGGAAAAAATAAAGTACAATGACTACCAATGGCGGATTTGTGGAGACCTAAAGGTCATTGCAATTCTCACGGGCATGCAGACTGGGTATACTAAATTTTGTTGCTTCCGATGTGAATGGGACAGCCGCAACAGACAGGAACATTATGCAAGAAAGGTGTGGCCTATCCGGGATCGTATGCAGCTCGGGCATAAAAATGTAATACGCGAGCCATTAGTTAACAAAGACAGCTTCATTTTACCACTGTTACATATAAAGTTGGGGCTCATGAAGAATTTTATAAAAGCGTTAGATAAAACGAGCAAAGCTTTCACTTATCTTCGAGAAAAGTTTCCGCAAGTTAGCGATGCAAAGATAAAGGAAGGTATCTTTGTAGGACCTCAGATTAGGAAAGTTATTGCAGACAAACAATTCGAGAACTTGTTACATGATAGTGAACTTCGCGCATGGATGGCATTCAAATCGATCGTCAATAACTTTCTGGAAAATCACAAATCTGTCGACTATGTTGCATATTGTTAAGCAGTGCATAGATGCATACAGAATTATGGGCTGTAACATGTCCCTCAAAATCCATTTGCTCGATTCGCATCTTGACTTTTTCCCTGACAACCTTGGCGAAGTCAGCGATGAACATGGAGAACGATTCCATCAAGATATTGCCATAAAGAGTCACGTTAACAAGGACGGTGGAGTGTGACCATGCTTGCCGATTATTGTTGGATGCTTCATCGCGATGTACCACATGCCATTCACCGACGAAAGTCGACTGCAAAGAAATTCAAGCCTACATAACTGTTATACTTCTTGTACGAATGATGTTGTAATACTGTATGCGTTGTTAAAAAACTTCAATTGCGTATTTCTAGAGATCCCGACCTGATAGAGAAAAACGGTTTGCAGATTTAAAAACAGCGCATTAAAATTGACCAGAAAAATATAGAAATGTTAGAGAAAGAAAAAAAAGTTTTTTTTTGTTAGTCAGTGTAATAAACAACAAAAGAACTAAACGTTGTGTGTTGGTCAGACCCATAACCAAATTAACCATAGTTCTTTTCACGTTTGTGTGTCTTGTTGTCACATAGCTGTGTGTGTATGTGTTTAGTAAACTTATATTTCTCAATATAGGGGGGTGCAAGATTGTTTTATACTAAATTATAGTCGTATAGATAGGCTGGACTAGAGAAACTACTCAGTCCAGAGACAGATCTTCTCCTTAAACTATTCACTCGTGAAACTCTATTTCTTACACTTTTACTTCTAACGTACTATCGCCATCTCCTATACTAAGGCGGGACCATACATAACTTTAAAACCTATCTAAGCACGACAGTCGTCCCCTATTTCTTAGTTCTTCAATCTTTCCTATCAGTGACATGTTTAATCTTCGATCGTTACATTTTTATGTGCCATCCTTTAGCTTTTCTCTGTGCCTTTCCCATTCCCTTTTCTTGCCCGCTCCTTATAGTTTTTTCGTTTTCATAGTTCAAGATTTTCTTATCATCTTTTGTCACTCCGTAATTTTACCCGAGTGCTTGACTTGTTTTTGAAGCAACACTGACTTCTGTTTGTGCAGAGCGAACATGCCACATTGACCTTTCGCTTATCGCTAGCTCCAGACGGAGTAAGAGTCTACAATGTCGACATTCCTATTGTTAACCCAGGATTTTTGTCTTCTGACGATACACGATACCAGGTTGCCGCATTATAAAGTGCGAGCTCGCAAACATGATATGATATAAATACATAGCAGATTTCACTGGGATGTAAGAAATAACCATCTTGCTGAAGACACGGACAGTGATGTAATACTTCCGGCAGATGGACTAAGCTGTGATAAACAATTACAAAGAGATAATATCTTGGAAGAATTATAATGTTAGATCTGTGAAGTAGTGAGTATGTAAACATGACTTGCGAAACAGAAGAACAAGGCCTTATATGGTCAAGATAGACAGGCAGATGTATTTGTAAATGACATGTAAAGAATATCTTTATCAGGATTCCAACATAAGGACAGGACCAAGTATTAGAGGATCTGATATTAGACAGAAAGAAAATTCGACTATAGTACTGGAAACGACCAGTCCTTGGAACATACATGTAGAATAACATCGGGATTATAGTTAAAGTAATACCCCTACCACCTGTAAGACGGCCTCTTAAAACTAGTGCCTCGACACTATTCAGAAGTTTTTCCTGTGAAAGAAGATATAAATTCATTCCCGATAATCGCAAAAGTTGTAATATGTGCATTTTATACTTTTTTGCTTTTAACATCCGCAAACTGCTTGTGGATGTACATTTCGTACGAGGCTGGTAATCTCAGCACATAAAATGATTAGATTCATGAACCACCACTGCAAGAGCTGGTGACTGCTTCGTGTAAATTTTCTCACAAGGAATCCAAAGGCAGAGGTAGCCCCAGGCTCCTTGTGGAGCAGGGAGTAGATGATGATGACATTCTTGTGTAAATATTTATTATATTAATATTTTAATAAGTTCATGTGTATATTCAAACAAGTTTAAATAATGTAATCGTCGTTTTCTGATGTCCAAAAGCACTTTCATCCGACTCACTGGGTTTAAAATTAATGCTCAGGAAGGGTAAAGTTTGTGAGGAAGATGAAGAGGTTGAATGGAGGAGGAAGGCGCCTGATTCTCATGTCAGGAGACCCTATACTTAAAAGAAACATTTGTTTTCTCTCAGTTTGTGGTAACAGTCTGTGGATCAAGTTGCCAGCAGTCTAAGCTAGTCGTCTACATCAGACATGCATTGAAGACAGTTGCCTTGACAATTACAGTGGTTACCCCTAGCATTACCGCCAGAGACGTGTTACTGCCACATAATTTGACGATTGACGGAACAGTCAACAACACCCTTGGGAACCAACAATGACGGAACACCAACAACAAATGATCGTCAACACCTGGCTAGTTAAGTATTACAGTCAGTCCCAGAAAAATAACTTTTTTTTTTTGAACGACAGCCACTTTAAAGTCACTACCAGTGAAGAAAACATCAGTGCTTAATTTTTCACACACCATTCTATTTTAACATTGTTAACTATAATTGATTATTAAATTTTTTATCTGTAAATACAAAGTGATAGTTAATTTAATCATTATTGAGTGAATTGAACCCGTATTTTAAATATATAACCATCCAGAACTGTTAAAGTAAAACGTTACTGAATCATCGCAATTGGGGGCTCAGACAATACGAGCACATTTCTTATTCCTCACAGATGGGGCGGGAAAATAACAAGTTCATGACAGCTTAGATGGTCTCAGTTGTTACGCTTGTTTTCTTAAAATTTCTGTGAGGCTCACTGGTAGAATCATCACTCTTCTATTTATATCTCTGCCAAGAGTAATCTTGAGCGAAGGTTGATACCTTTGAATACCATAATCATTATACTCTAAATCTGGCCACTGTTTGACGACTATGGCGGAGCAGTGGAGACAATCCTGTGACACTATTGTCACAACATATTCCATCTTTCTTCTTCTTCTAACATGCCCGAAGAAAGTAGATTATTTCCTTTTACCGTAACTAAAAATCTTCCTTTGCGCATTGGCGCCTTTCAGGACAGCCTCTTTACTACAGCCTGCATAATTTACCACAATAAAACGCAGATTATCCTCTTGGTCGGTAACGTTTATGGTGCAATAAGTAATTACTCTTGCATGTTAAATGTTGTTTGTGTAAATGCCCTCTTTGTGTCGCTTTGAACAAAGTGAAATACAATTCCGGCTTGCACTACACCACGCACAAATACTTATTTTCCAGTACAATGCATAGAAACATACCAGGAGATGATTTTGATAACAAGAATTGCGTGGATTACGTGTCAAATTAAAAAGTGCTTCAGTCCATCAAGATAATAGTATACTTCGTGGAATGTCTAAACATGTAAATGTTTTAGTCAAGCAAAACCGTATGATTCTTTCTGGAATATGTAAAACTAATTTTAAAAATGCTTTAATTGATCGTTTTATTTTTTTAAACTCCTTAAAGGACATGAAACCACCACTGCAGTAGGTTCCTTGCGGGAGCCTGCGTCAAAACACGTGCGACTGCAGTAGTGGTTCGAGACTGCCAGAGTATGTCATAACAATGTGTATAAATAATGAAGTAGTTTAGTTTGTCAATATAATACACTCAGAAATTGTAAAAGGTATGTTGCTGGATGTTTTCTGTACCGCAGGTGGGACTAGAGTTTATTGTCACGAGTTCCATATTCCATTGCAGTTGTTCCACAGCCAGCATGATGCCCTTTCCGCAGTTTCACTGAGCCTCTTCAGTGCCCTTGTTCTTGACTGTCCCCTCAGAACCAACAGTTTCAAAAGACCATACACTGAGGCAGCCACAAGTCGTCTCGCACCCACCCCCATGACCTTTGCAGTGAACCCATCGTGTCTCAAGTCCACGGCCAGATCATTATACTTAGCCACCTTGAACGAATGTTGTTCGTTTAATCTGGATTCAAATGGCACGGTCAGTTCAATCATTATAACTGATGTGATGATGGAGAATGCATCACTATATCTGGCCGTCTTCGAGCTTTTCTGATACTCTCTGGATATGCCCATAGCCCAGGTAGGTCCACCGCCATCTCCCAGTCATTTGCACAGTCCAGAAGAGATGGTAAATTGCTACCTGGTTTACTCGGTTTGGGGTGTGCTGACTTTCCTGCTCTCAAAAAGTATGTGTTTGCGGTGCTCGGCCTGACTTTGCTTTTCGCCTTCACCCTGGCCACGTCTACCGTTGCAGCCAGCTCCTATATCACTTTGTTGTATCGCCATGTGTAATACAAAGTACAGACCGCCTCTTGTTCTGTTATCTGTGTCTAGACCATGGAAACCACAGGGAGCGGGACGGAACAAGAAGGATGGGAGTGGAGAGCGATGGGAGTGTGTAAAGCGGGAGTGTAATGTGACTCTTCTAAATCAGCTGGCGATGGCTCGTTGTGATAATGGTAATCAATGGAAGAAAACAGAATGAGCCAGAGAATGAATGAAAAAAAAATGAATTTTTAAATAAAGAATGGCATTTGAAAAGCAGTTCTTTGGTATTTCCGTAAACAGGGAGTGATAGAGAAGAAATCCGAAGATAAATATTTGTAAACTATATTTGTCTATAACACAGGATTGCAACTTTCACCACTATGTACACATCGCAAATATAGACCTCCGTTCTAACAGATGCTGTGTCTGAGGCAGATGTTTGCGATGCTGCTGAAATGGCTTCCTATTACCTAGCTTCAGCTGACGACAGAAAAACTGGGGTTACCATAGTGAAATTTTTAAAAACAAAATTAGACCGCAGCAGAAACATCTGGTGCTTTATTTATAATGAAGTATCTACAAGCACTTTACTGTGCGCTGTTGTTAGAAAAGAGAAGACATCTCAAGGTAACGGGGTTTAAAGTGCGGGACCTTTGTGTAATGATAGTATAATTGTATCGTATCATGTCGCTGTGTGTATGACGCGTGAATGAGAGTATGTGAGTAAGTAGACCTCTTCGGTATGCTCGGCTCGCTGCTATAAATAGACCAGCTGGCTGGCTTTCTTTGTGGGGGGAAAGGGGGTGTGGTATTTTCAAACACAAGGCCAACTTCTGCGCAAGAGAAAGAGATTGGTGGACACAAATATACGCAGTGTGACAGAAAATGAGAGACAACTAGATGGCTAAAGCGAAGAAGGCGCACAGAATCGTATAACATAGTAGATGGATAAAGGCATACATAACTAGCAGAATGACTAGTAAGGAATGCGGCAGATAATTAATGAAAAAAGAAAAAAGTAACAAATGAAAAGACTAACTAAAAAATATAACATGTGGACAACCCCTGCACTCCGTAACCTTAGAGCGTCCCCCTCTAACAGGGAACAGATCTCGTAAAACCAAACAAATATAGAAAAATAAAAAAGAGAGAGTTTGAAAAGAAATTATTTTAAATAAACAAAGCAACTGACACACTGTGGGGTGAACGAAAATAGATAGTGTAAACAAGTCTTACTAGAACAAAGAAAAGGCCTCAGTTACGACTACGAGATCTTCGTCAGGGATAAACCAACAAACAACAGAGAAAAGAGAATACACAGCCATTTTTAAAAAATGATACATGTCATAACTGAAACTCGCTGTTGTCACGCTGACAAATTCCAGTAAGAATTGCTGCAAGGACACGAAGGTTCTTAGTTTATCATAGTCTTACCGCAGGCTTCCTAATTTTCTAAAAAGTAACTGGCACGAATTTTACAAAATACCTCACTCTTGAAACCTCAGAAATGAGGTATCTGAGGAAAGTGGTTGAAGTAACAAGAAGAGACATGGTCCGCAACCAGACGATCCGTCAAGGCCTAAAATCCCATCCGCTGCAGACCCAAATAGAACAGTCCCAACTAAGATGGTTTGGCCATGTCTGCAGAATGGGAGAAGATCGGCTACCACGACAAGCATGGGAAACAAAGAGCCAGGGATCCAGACCTCCAGGACGACCCAGAGTCCGCTGGGAGGACAACATTAGACAAGCTTTGAAGGACCGAGGACTAGAATGGAACCAGGCCAGGAAGAAGACAGCCGATAGAATGGTCTGGCGCTCTCTCTTCCAAACCTCTACACCTCACGGTAGAAGGGGAACGACTAAGTAAGTAAGTAAGTACCTCACTCTTGAGTCACACAATTGCAAAATGAACACAGCTTGACAAAACTTAAAGCAATGAGCACTATAAATAAGCTCGCAACTGAAATAATGCAATAACTTCTAGAACAAAAATAAATAAAGACAGTAACTACATAATGATCGCTAGTAGAACACAAAACTAATGTGAATTAATAAAATTATAGAAGTGTAAAATCCTCAAATTGTTCTACATAAACGTATATAAAAGTATAGGGTGGCCACTGAAAGACTGAATGATATAAAATTAAAAAAAAAAATTACAAACACGTTTTTTATATTTTTTATTATTTTATTTGGAAATATAATTAATGGATTTTTTTCAGTATTATGTGTGAAAAACAACATCCCTCAAATGACAACCATTTTCCTGATCACAAATACAGGCTCTTTCCACAGCATTTTCCATGACCGAACGCAAGGTTTCAGGTCCTAAACGTCGGATTTCGGCTCGAATGTTCTCCTTAAGTTCTTGAATTGTTCGAGGTTTATTTACGTAAACCCGTTCTTTCAAGTAGCCCCACAAAAAGAAGTCTGGTGCCATCAAATCAGGTGAACGCGGAGGCCAAACAAATTCAGCATTTTTTGAAATTATTCGTTCACCGAAAATTTCTCGCAGGAGGTCCATCGTTGCCCTGGCAGTGTGCGCAGTAGCTCCATTCTGTTGGAACCATACCTCCTGATTATCTTTGACCGCTTGGCATAAAAAATTTTCAAGCATTGTCCTATACAGGGCACCGTTGATTCTTTATGGCTGACCTACCTCATTTTCAAAGAAATAGGGGCCGATAACTCTTTCAGCCATAACACCGCACCAAACAGTGCATTTTTGGGGATGCAATTGATGCTGATTTAATTCCCTGGGATTCTCAGTACCCCAAAATCTGTAGTTTTGTTTGTTGATGTAACCGGGCGATTAGGTTCCGAATCATGTTATCGCTAGGAGATACTCTGACATTAAAATGTTGACGATATTTTCTCTGAGTTTGAATAATTGATCTTTCACTGGAATAGAAAAAGTCAATGAGTTTTACTCGTTGCTGGACATCATATGTAGCCATTTTAATCTCCAAGGGATGCTCTATAACCAAAAAAAAAAAAGAAAAGAAAATGAAAAAGATTGAAAATGAACAAGTTATGACTTTTCCAAACCCTTCAGTCTTTCAGTGGCCACCTTGTATAAACAGGGTGTCCCATAAGGCTGACATCATAGGAAAGGTACTTTAAAAAAAATGCAACACAAACGTTTTTATTAAGAGAACTTGCAGACACATTCACAGAACGTGCTCAGTGTGTCCACCATGTTTCCTAATGCACAAATCCAGACGTGATACCCAATCAGCAAGCACACGATGAAAGATGTCAGGGGTAATGGTGTTAAATGAGACTAGCTGCAGCGGTTCCTCCATGCTTTATAAGGAGCGGAAAAGAAAAATACAAATAGATAAATAAAAATAAATAAATACTGTTTCCCGTTTCTCTGAATATCCAGATGAGACAAAGAAATTGGCGAAAACTGGTGAAAATAGAGAGATACAGGATAGTTTAACAACATGGCAAAAGACACACTGTTTGCTCTCAAAGAACGTAATGGGAAATAAATTAGAAAAATAAACATTGTTTCCTTTAAAAAAAAAAAAATTAGCCAATCGAGATAAAGAAAATGGCAAACACACCGTCAACAACAGAACCAAACAGGAACACCAGGGATCAGATTCAGTTGAGAGACTTGACTGCTTTCGCTCGCCGCCACAGCGCTTGATGATGCTGATTAAACAAATTCATGGATATTCTAATTACACGATGTGCTCATCACTTGTAACGGTAACAACTATGATCATGAAAGTATCAACAGGCTGGGATGGTCTGACACCGAAGACACCAACGGAAACTGAAACAGTGATAAAGATAAAATAAGCAAAACAGATGAAAGGCATCAGGCACGAAGAAGAGATGGACAGTGCTGACCCCACAGAAGGAGGAGGAGAACTAGTATAAGAAGAACAGGTTGATGAGGAGAGGCATGAGGTTTGAGTACGGCACAGTGTATTGGACTGCTGCATAATCTATCTGTTCCATTTTAATACTTACGAACATTCCTCGGAGTCAGTTTCGCCTGCCATGGTGAACTCTGTATGTTAAAACAGCTACAAATTGTGCTTGTTAAATTCTTTACAAAAGCAGAAGCAGTTTTAACAACTTCTGAAAAATTCACTGTAGTGTATAGAACTTACGGTGCAGAAATTACACGATGCACAATAATTTACTCGATACACTGTTTTGTTTACTTAACATTAAATCACGCAGTCACGTGCCTTTGTCTATAACTTACTGCTTACTGACAATGAGTATAAAATAGTTGTTTTCGTGGTGGCAGTAGTAGTACTAGCCATAGCATGACTGGTAGTATCTTCTGCAAAAGAGATAATGGCAGTGCTGAAAGCAGTAGCAGTAACATTATTTACCACGATAGTATTTAAAAAAATAAAATTTCGTCTTGTATTGGCGAGGAGCGCTCCGTTCAACCTAGACATTGGGTTCGTCTTTTATAATAGGGCGCACAACACATAAATAATAACCGAATGCATATATAAGATCCTGTGGTCTGGTAAAACAAACTACTGTACCATGATAGTACTGAAAAAAACTGTCGGGGTAGGAATGGTATTAAATAAAATAAAATAAAAACCAATGTAGATGCAATAGTGGTTTAGTTTGAGAAATACTAAGGACGAATGAACGAACATATGTAGTGTACGTCCTACTAGGACAAAGAAATGGTCTCCGTTACGACCAAACGGTCTTCGTCGTCGGGGACAAAAGAAGAAAAACAAAAGAGAACAGAAACAATTAATCTAAATGCCTAACAAGTCAAACAAATGATAAGAGTTGTGAGTGGAAATCGCTGTTGTCAGTGACAATTTACAACTTGTTAGAAACAGTAGTAGGATAAGCGGTATATGAAAGGATGTCTTCGAAGCAACAGCCACAGGTCGCAGTATCAGCAATAGTGGTTGTAGAACTATCAGTAGCACCAACAAGAGTAATAGAGCGGTGGTACAACACTAATAGAGGCAGAAGTACCAACATGTGTAGTGACTATAGAAATAGTGATCATGGTGTTGTGGTTGGCACTGTCAGATGTAACAGCAATAGTAACTGTGGTCTAGTTCTTGTAATTGTAAAGGTGGTATTATTACTAGAAGAAGTAGAAGTAGCAGAGACAGTCTTATTACAAGTGGTAGTAATCATATTAATTAATTAATTAATTATCATTGTTATTAATACTATCGTTTCTGTTTCTGTTCAAATTTAATTAAACCACATGATGGACTTCCAAATGTCGGCCATTAGTCTAAAAACAAACAAACGTTTACTCTACATCACTACAGAACGATAAGGATTAAATGTATTCTCCAATTATAAAGTCAAAATTAGCAACTACTTTATATATGCATGTAACACATTAGTAACACACGCCGAAAGCCAACTAAATTTATACTTGAAGTTAATTTAGTGAAGAATGTAATTCGAAATATCGCCGTGTCTATCTATTATGTGCTCGCCGCAAAAATTAAAGAAATGAATTCCTGACGAACAATTTACATAAACTGTGTCCTGGTGAACAATATAGAGACACCATGTTACTAGGCAAACATAACTGACGATTTAAATATTCGACGTAAAAGTTAAAATAAAAAAAAAGTATCCTTGAAGCAAGTTACAAGAAAATAATTCCCGACACGTTGTGCAACCCATCAACAAAGCACTCCACAAATAGCGAATGACCTCTAAACCAGAGAAAGTTTTCACTAAGTGTGACATTAGACCACTCCGTGTTGTCACATCTGGCAATGCACGCGTCGTCTGTTTGGTTAGGTTTTACACAGACTTAAATATCTTACACGAAACTGTCCTCTTGTACATTTTCTTTACTTCCTGCGCCTCCCCGTCCTCTCGCTCTCTCTCACTGTGTCTCTCAATATAGTCTACGCGTACACTCACCGCATGAAGTGCAAACATAAAATTTAATGCATTAATGGTGCAGGTTAAATGTAACATAACCACGGGAAAGTTTTACGAAATCAAAAGACGCAGTTATTATATTAAACATAACATATAAGACACTATACTTTACTGTAACATTGAAAATTTTACATTATAACTGCCTTTTCTCCGTTATTAATTTCTTGTCCATATCTTCTTTCCTTTTCCCCCCTCCGTTTTCTCTTTTAATCTTCTCACTCATTTTGACGGAACTACCTATTCATTCGTCCATTTTTCTGTTCATCCTATTATTTATTTCTCTATGGCAGTATTTTGTCGAAAATTATCTCTTTGTATAGGTGTACCCTTCTGAGATAACGCACTGTTCAAGGCTAACGCCGCTCGTGGCATGTTTATCCTTTAACTGAGAACAGTCAACGCTGAATGAGTCGTGGACAATAACGATTAAATCAATATTGGGAGACCGTTTGTTCACCGTGCCCCTCGTTTGCAGAAGACGGGTTATTGATAGATAAGCGAGTTGATTGCATCCGTCAAGTCTGGTAGTGGACAAACTAATGTTGGCGAGTTAGAAAGGAATGGTGGTTTAAAGATAACTTGCGTATAATTTTGCGGGCATGATTTGCACAACTTGCCAATCCTTATGTCTGTCCTGATTATAGCAATATTAGAGAATTAGCGCAGGTCATATGAGATAAGTGTTTCCGGCGAGGTTAATTAGTTACACCACCCATATAGGGCGATGTCAATAATTATAACGGTCCGTATGTGAAAATATACTAAAATGGGACGGACTACCCAGTGATTGGTTTCAGCAAAAATGAACGAGCAAAATTACATTTCGGGTGAGCGGATTTTTTACTATAATATCACGAGCGTTTAAAACTCGTGACTTCAATTCCTATTCTCATCAGAGGAAGACGCTGGGATTAAGATATATAAGATTTGCTAAGGCGTGATTGAAGCTAGAATTTCCTTTTGTAAAATTTAAAGTGTCAAAATTCGATAAAAGCTTTTATAATCCCCACCCCTATGAATCTGTCCCATGTGTTAAAAGCTAGGAAATGTAGCACAACAGTTATCATTAGCTCACTCGGGAAGACGGCACCGTAACAGCTGCAGTACCGACTATCACCCATCCTCTGCAAAAGCATCTGGTTAACTACCCATTTATAACGAATGGGTAAGCTTTTAAATGTATCGTTCCTCATTCATATATGTGTATTTACATGTATAAAAATGCGTATTTATGTAAAGTTGTGTATGAGGTTGGCAACCTCATCTTGTAAAATGAATTTCAACATAAACCACTACTGCAAGAGCTGGTGACTGTGTCGTGGGGTTTCCTCACAAGGAATCAATTGCAGAGGTGGCCTCATGCTCTAGGGAGCCGAAAGAGGATAATGACGATATCATAATTGTCGTAAATTTATTTTGAGAGAAAAGAGTCGAAGTAGAGGTTTAATAGTTACTTCACAGCGTGCTGGAGGAGAGTAAAGACAGACTTATTTACGACAAATCGTGTCTCTCAATCTTCTCTTTCACTCTCCTGGTCAAACAATTATTTGCCAGTTTTCCAGACTCGCATCTGCGCGCACACCGATTCGGTGTTTTCAAACACACACACGACGTTGATACAAACTATATTAAACGAATAGGGGAAAAGTTGGGCTTTGGGTATATCCAACACACAGAACTAAATGAGTTTAGGTGATTTTATTCACTTTAACATCAATCACTAAAAATATCAGATATTACATAAATTATCATAAGTACACAAATGCAAATAACAAGTTTGGAAGGGGTGAAGAAGATTGGTATCGACTAAGCCCTTCCCGCTTATTAGACTAAGACAAACCCAGTCCAAAGATAGATAATATCAGGAACATAGGTACGTTAACCTAACAGTGAAGTTAATTACTCTGAAAGAGGTGTTACAAAATTAGGTATAGGTGATAGAAAAAAAAAACCTGTTCTTCCCAGCTGTTCTTCCCTTTACTAAGCAAATGGAAAGGAGGTGGTTTTAAACAGAGTTAACAAATTATCAACTATCCCACTTAAAGGAACAATGTAGGGTATACAGAAAAGATATATGTTACCAGGTAAGCAAGTTAACAAAATGGTCACACAAAAGAATTAATTTCCTGTCATTCATACACGCGCTAGCAAAGGCCTTCACTCATCTTGCTCTCACTTACCGATTGTGAAAAAAAATCTTGCACTCCATAGAATAACACAACAGCAGTTACACCTCAACTAAATGTATGAGTGTTTGTTCAAGTTCTAGCCCCAGATTATCGGGTAGGCGGTCAGCACATAAAAGGGTCCCGTAATCGCTGGAAAATGAATCTGTAGTTGTGTCTCTTTTCTTAATAACAGTTTCTATGGGAGGGCACGGTCTCTGATACCGGGGTGAGGATGGTGTGGTCTATTTGACTATGCCGCGGATAATAAAATTCTTACGCGTGCTGGTACACTTTATCCGTGAGGTATGGTTTAAGTCCAGTGAGAAAACTAAGTCACATCACTGTTCAGGAAATTATGAATTATCTCTCTGTGTCAGTAAACTAACAAAGCTCGGACCAGTGTTCTTCTTCCCGTTATGACTTAAGTTGTTTGATGGTGCGTTAAATTTGTCTTTGGGTGTGCTTTCTTTGCTATAAGTTAGATAGCAGAATTCCAAACATAGAATCGCCTCAAAGATTAAAAATTTACACAGTCTCAACAAGTTCTGCGTCAGGGGAACTCTACACACTGTTTATGCTTTGCTTTGCTTAGATTGATTTCTTTATTGCTTTCTTAATGCTGGGATCGCACAGGTTACGATCACTCTGTATGAAAGAAAAAAAAGACATGTAATATACCGAAAACAAATAACCTTCTAAAGCGCGATGAATTTCCCGTTAAGCCTATAATACACTCGAGTATTTAATTATGTATTTAATAAACACTGCGCGAATTCTAGTGGTTAAAAACCCACATCTATAAAACTAGGACTTAACTGAATTTATTAATTATAAATTCCTTCGCGACTTTAAAAGTTAATTTAAGCATCTATTATCTTTTGAAATAATATAATAGATAGATCATTATATTTAAAACTGGAACTCTTGAGATGGTTTAATTAAATAGATTTAAATTAACACAAAATCCCTTGAAATAGAATGACTAGACCACTGATCACTTTACACAATTGTAGTGGTATTGATGGTATTGTATGATGATGATGGTACTACATGTAAATTGTATGAGGCCAGCTGTGAAGGCTCCTGAGATAAAATGTAGTTGAGAATTATCAGAAGGCCTTTCTTGCTACCACTACGACCTCACACTTAATTTTTTTTTTTTTTCTTAATGAATGTGGCTACGTAAAGTGTCTAGGGTAATGATGTGTAATGTGGTGTGTTAGTTATAAATACACCCACAGACATTTAAGAAGACTAATAAGATTAACAAGTGTTAAAATACACTGAACTAACTCACGTGTATAAAGTTTTTGATATAATTATATTACATTTATTGGTTCTGGATCAAGTTTTATGTGACCAGAACTTGTTTTAAAAGAAGGATTGAAAATTTATGAAAAAAAAATGCATGGAATGTTACATAATAAATGCAAGAGCGTACCTATTTAAGTACTAGACTAGTTAGTTTTATTAAAAAAGTTCGAGTAGTCATCTCTTTGGGAGGATATTTACTGTTTGTGCTGTTGGGGTGGCCTCATCACACCTGTCTATATTGACTACACAATGTCCAGAAAATGGTGGGAATTTTTACGGGGATATTAGTCACTACCAATAGTTGGTGAATGTCCAGCAGACCAGAGGCTCACTCATCTTTTTGTAGCTCTGGTGCTGAAAACTTGCGGTCCCACCTCTCCGTGCTGGCGGGCAATAATGGTGGTCTCTGTCACAAGAACTGCACAGATACACTCGAGTACAGTCACCCACCGAATAGACTCTGCTTTGTTGTCGATAGAAACTCACAGCTCTGCAATCAAAGTATGGGCCATGTGTCAAAATCTATTCTCTACCCACGTCTGGACACAACACTGACACAACAACCACATCATACAGACAGGTCAGATCTCTCTGACCAAACAGCACAGTTACCATGGTGGGCCTACATCAGACAGATCCTCCACACCATAGATTCTGAAAAATATTTATTAGTTGTCGGCCCTAAAAGAAGATAGGTAACCTGTTTCAACGCTTGATCTATCTTGCATAATCCTTGCTGTAGTTTATGTACCTTGTTGGTCCCTAGACCCTGACTTGGGCGGGGGGTCTAGAGCAAATCCCTACTTGTTTGTAAGGCTAGATTTTGATATGGCAGTATCAAATCACTCGAACATGAAACAATATTCAAAATATATAAAGAAATAATTTCAATCTTACCAGATTATGAATACATAACACAGAATTGCTAGCAAAACTCAGCTGAGCTGCTGGCTATAGTATGGCGTCCCTAAATTTATTCACTGTCTTTCATATGGGAAAACACCACACTTTAAAATCTGTGTCTAACACTGAACAATTATTGAAGAATGACCCCACTTTCGCGTCTGAGCGCTAATGATATGATTGTCTGTGGCCAATCACTGCCTAGTTGTACTTTAAATTTCAAATTTCTACACTAAAGTCATTTCAGTCATGCTTCAGTCAAGTATGGATGGTTATCTGTTAGTCTGTCCGTCTCTACTTGTGTTTCTAAAAAAAAAATGTGCTTGATTTTTGAAGCAACCTTTCTCTCCCCTTAAAATTTTGTCGTAAAAAGTTATATTTAGACACAGCTACCGCTCAAAAACCCTCTCCTCCATAATAAGTAACTTTGAACACCTGCGTCCCCAAGGTCGTGTTTTGTGTGCAAATAACGACACTTTTTATTCAAGGCAGTCTGTCGATGATGTAAACTACACTGTCTTTTGTCATTATCTTCAATATTATCTATCCGTTTGTAAAATTAAGATCATATTATTTCATTGCTCAGAATAGGCCATCCGGCCAGCTAATTTTTATATTCCTAACATTAATATTAAGAAAAAATTACTTTTTAAATTTTTGTAATTTTCCTACCATCCGCGTTCTGCCGCTCAATTCAAATCAAGGCTTGGTATCGCAAAACGTCCAATTCCGTACCTCGTGTCAATTTGGGGGACGTGAATTTTTACTTTCCTCCATCCCCCCCCCATTGCGTCTCCTTAGCCTTTCCAGTCATATTTTTTTCTTTTGATCCGCCGTTCCCCTCCTGTCTAGCAAGTCAATTTTATGGAGGGTGATGACCCGCGGTCTAGGCGATCATGTACATCAGCAGCCTACGCATTATGTTTTTATCCTTAAATGTTATCTTTTGAGTATTTTACCGTTGTATCTCTGTCAATTTCACTACACATCTCCCCACTTGAAAACATGCCTATGGCAAGTTCCAAAACCAGCGATACACATAGGTAAAATTACTCCTCACGTCTGCCACTACTCTAATTTTGATCACAGGGGTGCCGACTGAGGAAATCTGCACCGACATTCAATTTGCCTGGGATATATTGGATACTGAACTGATAAGGTTGAAGCAATAAAGACCACCTCAGCAATCTTGCGTTTTCATGCTTAGCCTGAGACAAGAACACGAGAGGCTGATGATCCGTCTCCACCACAAAAGTCCTACCATACAGATAGATTTGAAACTTCTTTATTGCCCAGATTAATGCTAAACATTCTTTTTCGCTTGTGGAGTATCCTTGTTCCGCCTTATTCAATTTACGGCTTGCATAAGCGACTGGTTTCAGTTCCCCATCAGGTGAAGATGATCTTTGCAACAAAGCCCCTCCGAGTCCCACATTACTTGCATCGGTTCTTAAGACAAAGTCCTGTGTCAAATCAGGCAGTTTGAGAATAGGCTTGCTAGTGAGTTTTTCCTTTAACTCTTGGAACGCTAGTTCACATTGTGCAGTCCAAATAATTTTATCTGGAAGTCCCTTGCGAGTCAGATCAGTCAGAGGAGCACAAATAGCGTTAAAATTCTTGATGTATTTCTGATAAAATCCGCATAACGACACAAATGATCGCACGTCTTTTTTTGTTTGCGGCCTAGGTGCTCTCTGCAGTTTTTTCCAAGTTCTTAGGATCAGGGGTCATATTACCCTGATATACAGTGTGTCCCAAGAATTCCAACTCTTTGCATCCAATACAACATTTTGTTGGCCTAGCAGTTAAGTTCGCCTCCCGAAGTCTATAAAACAACATCTCCAGAGCTTCAATGTGTTCTTCAAATGTCTCTGTGGCGACGAGAATATCATCCATGAAATTCGTGATACATGGGTTATTCAGGGGGTCCAACAATTTTCGCATCATCCTTGAAAACACACTCGGAGCATTTTTCAGTCCGAATGGTAGCATATTGAATTCATAATGTCCATCCGAAGTGCTAAAAGCCAAATAAGGTCTCACTTCAGGCTTCACTGGGATCTGGTAATAGCCTTTACTAAGATCCACCTTTGAAAAGTATTTTGCCTTGTTCAGTCTGGCAAATAGCTGTTTTGTGTCTGGTAATGGATCCACTTGTCCTTCTGTGACAGCATTCAGTTTCCTGTAATCTATGCACAGTCTGTGTTCCCCAGACGGTTTCCTCAACAAAACGACACTAGAACTAAAAGATGATTCACTGTGCGAAATAATCCCCTCCTTCAATAAATAATCTATTTCTTCCTTTAATGCCTTCTCCTTCGCGAACGGAATAGAATAGGCTCTCATACAGATTGGGTTTGAGTCTACCAGTTTATGGAAGATGAGACAGGTCTGTATTTCAGAGCTAGCATTTGCTGATGATGTTGTCCTGATTGCTAAATCAGAGACACATCTCCAATCCAACCTGCAAGTCTGGAAGGAAGAGCTGGAGAAGAGAGGGATGGTCATAAGCAGCTCTAAAACAAAATCCATGGTGATATCACGAGAAGAAAGAAAACATCAGATTAAGTTGGGAGAACAGGTCCTGAGCAGGTCGACCACTTTAAATACCTCGGAGCTATTATAGACCGAAAGGGGGGCATCAAAGAAGAGTTGGCCACTCGAAAAGCAGCGGCTGGGAGACTTTATCAGGCCATAAATCGAGGATTCCTCAGCAAGCAAGAGGTTGGTAAGAAAACGAAGATGGCTGTATACCGCTCCACCTATGTCCCAGTCTTGACATATGGATGCGAGTCATGGGCAATGACTACAACCCACAAAAGCCAGATTCAAACCTCAGAAATGAGGTATCTGAGGAAGGTGGTTGAAGTAACAAGAAGAGACATGGTCCGCAACCAGACGATACGTCAAGGCCTAAAATCCCACCCGCTGCAGACCCAAATAGAACAGTCCCAACTAAGATGGTTTGGCCATGTCTGCAGAATGGGAGAAGATCGGCTACCACGACAAGCATGGGAAACAAAGAGCCAGGGATCCAGACCTCCAGGACGACCCAGAGTCCGCTGGGAGGACAATATTAGACAATCTTTGAAGGACCGAGGACTAGAATGGAACCAGGCCAGGAAAAAGACAGCCGATAGGATAGTCTGGCGCTCTCTCTTCCAAACCTCTACACCTCACGGTAGAAGAGGAACGACTAAGTAAGTAAGTAAGTCTACCAGTTTCATGTCATACTGTAGCAAATTTGTATGGCCTGGTTTATCTGTTAATACATCTGTATGTTCCTCCAGAACCTTTTGAACTCTCTCCCTCTGGTTTTTAGTCAGGTGCTTACTGACTTTTACCTGTGCTGCTGTTTCACAAGGATGTAATGGGTATTCATGTGAGGTGAGTGGTTCCTTTTGCATCTGGGTTGCAATAGCTAAGGTCAATAAGGGGGTGCTTTCCTGGAGTGGTCTGTCCAGATACTTCTTTAACAGGTTTACATGATAAACTTTTTCCTTCCCCTTTTTGTCAATTTTATAGTTTGTTCTAGACACCTTCTCTAGAACCGTATATGGACCTTGCCAACCAATTTGTAATTTATTCTGGCTTCCGGGTAGTAAAAGCAGCACCTTCTCTCCGACTGCCAGTTCCCTGTCCTTTGCCTTCCTATTAAAGTATGCTGCATGTTTCTTCCTGGCTTGTTTCAAATTATCATTTGCCAGTTTCCATCCAGCTTTCAAACGAGTGGTCAGTTCGTTCACGTATTGATACGATGAGGTAACAGTCTCTTCCGCCTTCTCATCTGTCCAGGTCCTTAATAGAGTTACATCTGGATCTTTAATTTACCATACTTATTTTTCATGGAACCCATCGGGTCCCGTCCCTTAGAAGCTCTATAATGAGGACTTTTCTTCCTAGAATCATCACTCACAAATCGACCACTACCAATTTTTCTCTGGGGTTTGTCTCCCCACTTAAGATTGTTTATGAGAGATCTTCGCTCTCTTGTCTGTTCCTCCAGTTTATATAAGTCTGACCGAGGGATTGTCATCCTATCCTGGGTTAAATTTCTTCTTTGTACTCTTCGCATAGCGGCCATGTTAATCCATTCAAGTGAAGACTGGGTGTGAAAAGGGGGCTCCCATTCCACTTTGTCTACCCGTGTATAATTAGTTTTCCTTTCAGGCCTAAAGTTGCCCCGTGGCGGTTCTAGGTCCTGCACATATTTTCCCTTTGTGGGTGTTCCCTCATGAAATACGCCACATGCTTCTACAAAGTTTTCAACATCGACATTTACGTCGGGCCAATAGTATTTTAGAGCAATCTTTTGGCAGATCCGATGGTACCGACTTTCTCATGGTCACCATCTTTTCCAACATGTAAGCTCCTTATCAAATTTGCCCTATATCTCTTGGGTAGAACTAACTGTCCGTGACCAGTGGATCTAGTTCCTGTCTTCCTGTATAAGAGTTTGTTCTTCATGAAATATTCCCCCTTGCTCGGAGGTGTGTGGCATTTGGGTAATTTTTTAAAACATGGCTGGAGTGTCCTATCCTCAGCCTGCGCCTTCCTCATCTCCTCTGGATGAGCGTTTATAGGTTCACCTTCTTCCTCCTTCTTCTGTGACCTGGTCTGCACTGTCGCCATGATCACAGGTTTCTCGGGATTCCCCAAGAAGACGTATCTACACCCCAATATCAGAGGGTAGATTGGTTCATCTATCACTGCTGCTCTGATTTCTCCTTCCACATAGCGAGTTTTCACCGTTATCCTTGCGATGGGAAGTGTCATGAGTGGTATGTCCTTAGTCGCCCCTTGTATTTCCACTGTTTCTGTGGTATACTGACTTGGGTCCACTAGGCTAGACTTCACAACTGAATCATAATCCAAACCTGTATCATAAAGGCACCTTATGGTGACCCCATTACAAATAACATCCTCACAAACTGGGGGGTGATAAGGTTCCTGTTGTCCCTTAGGATTAACCTTTACTCTTTGCGTCCCCGACTTCATTGCAGCAATGTTTGAAGGTTTCCTTCTACAAAATTCGGTGTTATGGTTATCCTTCTTGCACCATTTGCACCATCTTTTTCCTTGGTTCAACGGTTTTCTTTCATTGAACTTTTGGTCATTGAACTGTGAGTTTCTGTCGCGATAGTCATTTCTTTGCCGCTCAAAGTTTGTCCTACCCTTATTTCCCTGCTCTCTATTATCAAATTTATTAAATTGCTGTGGAGCTTTAAAATTGTCTATGTGCTTCTTCTTAGCACCACTTACCTCTGCCTGAGCTGCCTGATACCTCTCAGCAACATTTAAAATTTCCCCCAACTTCTCTGCACCTGTTCCATGAGAAATTTTCTCATGTCTGGAGCCATGGACTCTCTCAATTGCTCAATCATGATCATTTCTTTAAGATCTTGGGTCTTCCCCAGAGCCGTCCATTTCTCCAAATAGGTTTCTATTCTGGCAGAAAATTGGTGGTATGTCTCCCCAGACAACAGTTTGGCATTTCTGAATTTCTTACGATAAAATTCACCATTCTTTTCGTACCTTAATAACAAAGCCTGCTTTAACATGTCATAATTGTCTTGGTCTTCCCTGTTCATTTTGGCAAATACTTCGTAAGAAGTACCCCTCAATCCCTGTGATAGCTTTAAGCTCCACCTCTCTCTCTCTCTAACCCATATGTAGTAGCTAATAACTCAAAACGTCCTAGGTACCCCTCTATGTCATCGTCTTTTTCAACAAAATGGTCTAAATGAAACCCCATAGCTGAGTTTGAGGCTCCCATACTGGGCGTAGCATCTGAGGCAAAAGGGCTGGCACCATTTTCAGGGGCCGGGCCTTGTAATTCCAGCTCCCTTAGTCGTAATTCGTGCTCCCTCTGCAACCTTCTATCTTCTGCCTCCCTTTCGGCAGTCAACCTTTTTTCTTCTGCCTCCCTTTGCTGTCGTTTTTCTTCTGCCTCCCTTTGCTGTCGTTTTTCTTCTGCCTCCCTTTCGGCAGTCAGCCTTTTTTCTTCTGCCTCAATCTGCAGCCTCTTAATTTCTCTATCAGCCTCAATTTGTAACCTCTTCTCTTCAGCTACCTTTCTATCTTCCCTTTCAATATATTTATCACATTCAGTCGTTACGTATTGAATTAAAATTTGACCATCCATCCCCATCTCCTTCGCAGTGAGCACAGCAGCTGATCTAAACTTTGCTAGCTCTGCCATACTTTTTGGACCATATAATAATATACAAGATAAATCTCTAACCAGTAAATACACTAAGTACTTCTAATTACTATATGACTATAGTCTAACTAATTCTAACTAACCAGTTAACTAATTAATTATTACTGGCTGTGAAGATTCACCAACTTTTATCTGCAGGGACACTTTTAATTTTAAAGGAAATTTTACAATTTATTTCCCTACTTTTATTTCTCCCACCAGGAGATCCTAATTTTACTGTTGGGCTAATTATCCCTGGACAAGACCCCAATTTATGTAGTGGTATTGATGGTATTGTATGATGATGATGGTACTACATGTAAATTGTATGAGGCCAGCTGTGAAGGCTCCTGAGATAAAATGTAGTTGAGAATTATCAGAAGGCCTTTCTTGCTACCACTACGACCTCACACTTAATTTTTTTTTTTTCTTAATGAATGTGGCTACGTAAAGTGTCTAGGGTAATGATGTGTAATGTGGTGTGTTAGTTATAAATACACCCACAGACATTTAAGAAGACTAATAAGATTAACAAGTGTTAAAATACACTGAACTAACTCACGTGTATAAAGTTTTTGATATAATTATATTACATTTATTGGTTCTGGATCAAGTTTTATGTGACCAGAACTTGTTTTAAAAGAAGGATTGAAAATTTATGAAAAAAAAATGCATGGAATGTTACATAATAAATGCAAGAGCGTACCTATTTAAGTACTAGACTAGTTAGTTTTATTAAAAAAAGTTCGAGTAGTCATCTCTTTGGGAGGATATTTACTGTTTGTGCTGTTGGGGTGGCCTCATCACACCTGTCTATATTGACTACACAATGTCCAGAAAATGGTGGGAATTTTTACGGGGATATTAGTCACTACCAATAGTTGGTGAATGTCCAGCAGACCAGAGGCTCACTCATCTTTTTGTAGCTCTGGTGCTGAAAACTTGCGGTCCCACCTCTCCGTGCTGGCGGGCAATAATGGTGGTCTCTGTCACAAGAACTGCACAGATACACTCGAGTACAGTCACCCACCGAATAGACTCTGCTTTGTTGTCGATAGAAACTCACAGCTCTGCAATCAAAGTATGGGCCATGTGTCAAAATCTATTCTCTACCCACGTCTGGACACAACACTGACACAACAACCACATCATACAGACAGGTCAGATCTCTCTGACCAAACAGCACAGTTACCATGGTGGGCCTACATCAGACAGATCCTCCCAGACCATAGATTCTGAAAAATATTTATTAGTTGCCGGCCCTAAAAGAAGATAGGTAACCTGTTTCAACGCTTGATCTATCTTGCATAATCCTTGCTGTAGTTTATGTACCTTGTTGGTCCCTAGACCCTGACTTGGGCGGGGGGTCTAGAGCAAATCCCTACTTGTTTGTAAGGCTAGATTTTGATATGGCAGTATCAAATCACTCGAACATGAAACAATATTCAAAATATATAAAGAAATAATTTCAATCTTACCAGATTATGAATACATAACACAGAATTGCTAGCAAAACTCAGCTGAGCTGCTGGCTATAGTATGGCGTCCCTAAATTTATTCACTGTCTTTCATATGGGAAAACACCACACTTTAAAATCTGTGTCTAACATTGAACAATTATTGAAGAATGACCCCACTTTCGCGTCTGAGCGCTAATGATATGATTGTCTGTGGCCAATCACTGCCTAGTTGTACTTTAAATTTCAAATTTCTACACTAAAGTCATTTCAGTCATGCTTCAGTCAAGTATGGATGGTTATCTGTTAGTCTGTCCGTCTCTACTTGTGTTTCTAAAAAAAATGTGCTTGATTTTTGAAGCAACCTTTCTCTCCCCTTAAAATTTTGTCGTAAAAAGTTATATTTAGACACAGCTACCGCTCAAAAACCCTCTCCTCCATAATAAGTAACTTTGAACACCTGCGTCCCCAAGGTCGTGTTTTGTGTGCAAATAACGACACTTTTTATTCAAGGCAGTCTGTCGATGATGTAAACTACACTGTCTTTTGTCATTATCTTCAATATTATCTATCCGTTTGTAAAATTAAGATCATATTATTTCATTGCTCAGAATAGGCCATCCGGCCAGCTAATTTTTATATTCCTAACATTAATATTAAGAAAAATTACTTTTTAAATTTTTGTAATTTTCCTACCATCCGCGTTCTGCCGCTCAATTCAAATCAAGGCTTGGTATCGCAAAACGTCCAATTCCGTACCTCGTGTCAATTTGGGGGACGTGAATTTTTACTTTCCTCCATCCCCCCCCCCCATTGCGTCTCCTTAGCCTTTCCAGTCATATTTTTTTTCTTTTGATCCGCCGTTCCCCTCCTGTCTAGCAAGTCAATTTTATGGAGGGTGATGACCCGCGGTCTAGGCGATCATGTACATCAGCAGCCTACGCATTATGTTTTTATCCTTAAATGTTATCTTTTGAGTATTTTACCGTTGTATCTCTGTCAATTTCACTACAACAATATATATTTTACCGCTTTGCACAGAATTAGAAATCACTGCAAATATATATAAAATCCAGGGGAAAATCTATAACAAGATTTCAATAAAGCTAGTGCTTCTGTAAAGGTCTGGCCAGCGAGTGATAACGTGTCTAGTTCTTCATGGTCTATTTAGCTAAAATGGAATGTAAGTTGAGTGGGACATGATAAACTTGACAACTTATTTGATCTCACGAACTTTTGGGGATCTGACCGCCAAATCAAGAGAAGAAGCCGCCCCCTGGTCTTCGTATCCGCTCGCTGCTGCCCGTTTCGCTTTCCCCCGTTCGCTCGGTTCCTCGATTGACACCGAGACGCGAAATTAGCGGCAAGCAACTGCGTCTCGTATCAGGGAAAACTACTGTCTTTGATAGCGCCGATAGTCTCCCCTAAGATCCCTCGGTCTGTCTCTTTGATCTCGTCGCTGTATCCTACATGAGTCCCGGTGGAATGAGTTCTGGCAAACGAAAAGTTACAACAAATGTTCAGGGGTTCTAATGTTATGAAAAGCTAAAGGTCCCTTTAAATCATCCATCATATCAGGGAAAATTCACTAGTCAAACTAGACGTACGTCACAATCGTCCCCACTTTTAGACATGAAACCATTTTTCATGTTTTCATTTTTGACAATGGAGGTGACCTGATTGGTGATTTTAGGATGAGTGGTATCTTCAGTTTGCTCTTCTTCCTCTGTAGACCAGTTTCTACTCAGAAAATCAGCCCCGACATTCTGTCTTCCCAGAATATATTCCACTTTGAAAGAATAGACGCTTAGAAGGAGGGCCCAACGCATGATCCTAGCGTTAAATTCTTTATTGGCACCAAGAAATGCTAACGGAGCGTGGTCTGTTTGCACCGTGAACGATGTACCATAAAGAAACTCATGATGGCGTCTGATACCGTCAATCAGAGCAAGACATTCCCTTTCAACTACGCTGTAGTTCCGTTCCGCTTTATTTAATTTCCGACTGCCATAGGCAACTGGAAATAGCATGTTCAGGTCACTGTCATCGGCTTGAAGCAGTGTTGACCCGATGCCCTGACCTGACGCGTCGACTCTCAGTACAAAAGGTTTCTTGAGGTCAGGCAACCTCAAAATGGGGTATGCAGACAACTGTCCTTTCAAAGTGCTATACGCGTGTTCGCACTTTTGATCCCATATGACCTTATCAGGACAACCTTTCTTTGTGAGGTCAGTCAGAGGTGCCGTCAGTCCGTTGAAGTTCTGGATGTACTTCTGATAGTATGCACATAGCGATATGAAGGAACGTACGTCTTTCTTCGTTCGGGGTCTTTTTGCTGCCACTATTTTCTCCACGTTCTTCTTAATAGGCCAACTGCATCCGTGAGAAATAGTGTGCCCCAGGAAGTCTAACTGTTCAAACCCGATGAGACATTTGCTAGGTCTGGCTGTGAGACCCGTTTCCTGTAGTCTCCTGAGGAGCATAGCAACCGTAGCAATATGTTCTTCATAGGTTTCCGATGCAATTAAGATGTCATCCATGAAATTATGGATATGGGGACTTTGCAAAGGTTCTAGAAGCTTCCTCATCATCCTGGTGAACACTCCTGGTGCGTTATGCAAACCGAACGGCATCACGTTAAATGTGTAATGTCCTTCACTAGTGCTGAAAGCTAACAAAGGTTTAATTTCCTCCTTGACTGGTATTTGATAATAACCTTTACTGAGGTCAATCTTGGAGAAGATCTTAGCTTTGCTGAGCTTGGTGAACAACTCAGAAACAGTTTGGAGAGGTTCGGGCTGGAATTCCGTTACAGCGTTTAGCAACCTGTAATCAATGCACAGCCGAACTTCCTTATTGGGCTTCTGCAACAGCACTACGCTCGAGCTGTAAGGAGATGTAGACTCACTGATAATTCCTGCCTGACGCAGCTTGTCTATTTCTCCGTGAAGTGCATCAGCTTTAGCGTACGGGATGGGGTAAACTCTGGTTTGAACAGGGGTCTCGTTTGTTAATTTCATATCAAATTCAATGAGATTTGTTCGACCAGGTACATCCGTTAAAACTGCACTGTACTGTTTTAGTAGAGCCCTAGTTTCTGTTTGTTGTTCTGGTGAGAGATTGTCGCCGAACTTGACATCTTTAAAGGATTCTGTGGGTTGCAGTGGATACTCCATGCAACCATCATCATCTTCCTCGTCTTCCGTTGCTATGGCGACAGCCAGGAGATGCTCGGAGGATGGCACCGGTCTTTCCAAATATTTCTTTAGCAGATTTATGTGGAAGACCTTCTCCTTTCCTTTGATGGAGATCTTGTAGTTGGTACGTGAGATCTTTTTAAGGACGGTAAACGGTCCTTGCCATCCGATGCGAAGTTTATTGCTTCCGGTTGGAAGCAGCAATAGGACTTTCTCCCCTGGTTGTAGTTCTCTCTCTTTTGCAGCTTTGTTGTATCTTTTAGTAATTTTAGCGCGGGCTTTCTTAAGGTTGGTAGTAGCTAGATCCCATCCTAGCTTTAGCCTTTCCTTAAGCTCAGATACATACTTGCTTGCAGAGACGACTGTCTCGTCAGCCTTCTGGTCTGTCAGGGACCGAAGTAAGGCTTCTAGTGGCCCCTTAATAGGTCTGCCAAATAAAAGTGTAGCTGGCGCAAAACCCGTAGACGCTTGGGGTACCTCTCGGTAGGCGAATAAGGCAGCCGATATATATTGGTCCCAGTCTTCCGGTTTCTCCTGACCCAGCTTACGTAACATCATGGTGAGGGTACTGTTAAAACGTTCCACGAGCCCATTTCCGGCCGGATGGTAGGGACTTGTGTGGATATGTTTGGCCCTCAAGATCTTAAAGATCTCCTCCATTAACAGGCTACGGAATTGGGATCCATTGTCCGTCAAAACTTGTTGAGGGAATCCCAACCGTGTAAAAATTTGCACAAGGGCTTCTGCGACATGCTTGGAATTAGTGCATGGTAGCGGTACGGCTTCGGCCCACATAGTGCAAGTGTCAACTAAGGTCAGGATGAACCTGTTCCTTCTTTTGGTCTTTTCCAGAGGACCAATAATGTCGACAGCAACCCGTTCAAATGGAGTCCCTACTATTGGCATTTGCCCCATAGGTACTGGGGGTGTCAAGTGCTTGGGTGCTACTCGTTGGCACTGGGCGCAGGATTTCACGTACCTGACAATGTCAGAGTTCATTCCTGACCACCAATAGTGGTTTTTTATTCGCTGAATAGTGGCGTTTTGTCCCATGTGTCCGCTAAAGGGAAGAGAGTGCCCCATTTCTAAGATCTGGTTTCTGTACTGCGTCGGTACTAGGAGCTGGTTATTCCCCGTGTCCGGGTTGCCCGTTCTACGATACAATACACCATCCTTAGAAAAGATGTCTCCGTTGTGTCTGGGGTCCTTAGCCATGGGCAGTTTTTTAAAGCAGGGCGCCAGAGTAGGGTCCTTTTGTTGCGCCTCCTTCAGTTCATTCGGCAACAAGTTTGGCGCAGGCTCCCTCTCCTTCTTGGCTTGCCCTCTTGTGGTTACCGCTGCCACAATCGGCTCCTTAGGTCTCCCAATGAACACATATCTACATCCCAGGATAACTGGGTAGATCGGATCATCCATTATGGCCGCTTTAATAACTCCTCTGACAAAGTCAGAGTGTATTTCTACCAGTGCGATAGGAAGCGTCCTGGGTGCATCACTCCTGAAAACTCCACTAAGTTTGACGGTTTCCTCTGTCTCCTGACCGGGTTTGACTAGGTGCCTAGCGACAATACAATCAAAACTTAATCCAGTGTCAAAAAGACAAGTAGTGGAGGTACCGTTCAAAATTACAGTTCCTCGAGTTGAGGGTCGGTCCCCCTCAGGTTGAGAATCACTGACATTGACTCTACCTTTCGAGGCTGTATGCAAACATCCAATGCGGTTTGCACCGGTTTGTTTGCCCTGATCAGACGTTCCTGGTGTAGGGGTCTTCCCTTTTCCTTGACCTTGGTGGCCGCGCTGCCACGTAGGCTTGTTGGGTTGATCAGAATTTTTGTTGGGGGGGTATCGGGTTTTGTAGAATTTCGATTTTTCCTGGGGAGGTTTCTGGGTATTGTTATCTCGTTGGTTATAATGTTGAGAGGAAGTGGAAGAATAGGATGCCTGTTCTAGATTCTGTTTTCGAGATGGCTCATCGGTGGGTTTACGTTTAGTGCTGGGAAGTTCGGCCATTGCATTGCTATAGCGTTCGGCTTTATTGAGTATGTCTTCAAGCCTGACTGCCCCCTGTTCAGCCAAAAATCTATGTGTTTCATTCGACAAAGTGGATTTTATCTGCTCCACAAGAACAAGTTCGAGGAGTCCCTCATATGAAAGAGGTAGGTCAGATAATTCAATGCACTTTGTCAGATAACCCGTGAGACGTGAAGAGAACTGTGGAAATGTTTCCGTGCTCTCTTTTCGGCTGTTTCTGAACAACTGCAGAAACTTTCGGGCA
>JAMPIV010011002.1:0-193929 GCA_024509875.1 Oreohelix idahoensis
GCGTTGATGAAGCTCCGCCGCACGGTGGTGGAGGTGCAATGGTGTGGGGAATGATCAGTTACAACGGAAGGAGTCAATTGGTGCACATTGAAGGAGGCTTGAATGCGCAACGATACGTCAATGAAATTCTTCGACCCCATGTCCTTCCACTTTTGGCTGCCCAAAGGTCTGTGTTTCAACAGGACAACGCCAGACCCCATTGTGCACGGTTGACCACGCAGTTCCTGACTGCCAACAACATTCTCACCCTTCCCTGGCCATCCCTGTCTCCAGACATGAGTCCGATTGAGCACCTGTGGGATGAGCTGCATAGACGTGTTTGTCGCCGAGACGTTGCTCCAGCCAATCGTCGTGATCTGTTCCAGGCACTCCAGGAAGAGTGGGCAGCCATCCCACAGGCCCACATCAGACGTCTGATCGCATCCATGCCCAGGAGATGCCAGTCGCTGATCGATGCAAGAGGAAGCCACACACCATACTAACGGGAAAGCCCGTACGCCAAAAAACTCTCGTGACCCAGACGCAAAACAACTGTCAATTATTGGTTGGACCCTAAGGTATTCTTGTGTGCAATTTGAGCAATTAACTCATTAAATTAAAAAAGTTATTGAATGTCAAAATTATGGCTATGTGTGTGCCTTCAGTAGCTATGCGTTTTTTTTTCTTTTTTTGAACAGTATATTTAGTTTCATGTTCTCCACTTAATTCTCACTTTTTTCCCTCCTGTCTCATGTTTGTCTGTCCCTGACGAAGGCCTTGTGGCCGCAACATAGGTTTTTCTTGTCCTTTCTCTTTGTAAGACGTATTACTATTTGTGTGTTTTTGTTTATTTTTTTCATTCTATTGCGTCAAAGATAGTGTTAAGTCCTCCATATATTGTGGATAGCTGCTGTTTAAGGGTTAGTCTAAACAGGAAGCCACGGACCAAACTGATGGCTCTGTAATGGAAAGGGAGGCGGTATTGCGAGTTGCACCGCTGCGTCGATAAAAGGATTCATGATACGGTCACTGCCCGCTTCACCACTTACCATGCTAGCTGATAGAAACTAAGTAATAATTTGTATGGCATAGTAATTGTTATAACGCGATTCATCGATACCACACCATTCATTGAAACAGCATGATACATTGATGCAACACGATACATTTAGACAACACTATTCATTGATACAACGCGATTCATGGATACAGAATATCCCGTCGTCCTTAACCGTTAAAGCCATATTTCGCTAAAGCATCTGCCTGGCACACTTTTCAGGACCAACGTTGCTAGCACCAGCGGTGAATAAGTAAAAACAGTGTAAGTGCAGGGCTTGGAAAATCAGAGATTAAGAGCCAAGTGAAGCTAACTATAAACAAGGAATGGAAGACAACATGGAAGGAAAGTAGTAAAGGCAGGTACGCATTCAAACTTCTGAAAGAACCAACAAGGACATGCCAAATCAAAGAAAAATTAAAGGTACCCTTGAACAGAAAGCTGTGGAATCTCCGTCTAGGTGCAGCATACTTTATGATAGAGCAACAACACTGCCAAGAATGCCAGGAAAAAAATAATATAGACCACTACTTGATACACTGTAACAAATGCGAGCAACAGAGATGTCGCAAGAGGTTAAATAATTATGAAGAATTTAGACAACAAGGTGTATCAGGTGATACTAGGATAATTGCCAGAGAAGAGTCTGGTCTTATAAGAAATACCCCATTCTCAGAAAAGAGCAATGGTGTATAGAGTTCATGGGTTTAAAGTCAGGCTGTAAAGAATTACTGGCCGAGATAGTAATATTCGGTACCAGTATTCTATGGTGCACTCTCGGAAGTCTACCTATGGGCTGTTATGGTATCTATGGGAATTAATTAAATTTAAAGTAAAATGAATTCAAAGCTGACATAAAGTAATCAAAACAGTGCACTCCAATTTCTTAATTTTATTTATGTACATTCATCTGTTTTGTTTTGTTTGTGTAAACACAAAACATAAAAATAAATTCACACTGATGATGTTGCATGTATGCACACCAAATAAAAGTCAATCACTGCAAATAAAGTCTTTTCCTTGTTGCTAAGGCTCCCTTGTTATGAAAATAGTCTTAGTTCAACTAATCACTCTGGAACCACTGTTAATGATAGTTCTTGAATCTAGCTTCAGTATTTGAATGGTAGATATTGAAAACTGTCACAATGACTTTCAATGTTACTGAGTTCACTTGAATTCAAAATGTTTCTATGTTATGTAGCTTTTGAAAACTGTCACTCTGACTAAAGTCTATATTGTTTGGTAGATATTGAAAACTGTCACAATGACTTCAATGTTACTGAGATCACTTGAATTCACAATATTTCTATGTTATGTAGCTTTTGAAAACTGTCACTCTGACTAAAGTCTATATTGTTACCAGACTAATTTAAGCATCACTATTTTCATCACTACAAAGTTAAACCGGGTGTTGTACGCCAATGCTCTGCGAATCAGTCTTGGCTAATGGGACTTAACTTCTTCGCTTCCGCCTTTTAACTTGAAGCAGGAATATACGATGGAGAAGCCCAACACTGAGGGTCCCCACTCTTCAAACTGATGTAGGTACGGGGTGCTTGTTCAAATCATACACCGCTAGGTACAACATCAATATTCGTCTCTGCTAACAAGATGAGTGACAGGATACCTCTGACCCACAATCTCAGATTCACCAAGCTTTTAATAACCAAATCAGTCTGCTTCACTGGCAAATGGCAAAGGAGCTCTGTGGCAGAATCTGACATCTGTCCTCTGACGAATTTGTTTATGGCGGTTCAAGAGAAATATTCCAGATTAGCTTCCCTTTTTATTACAGGTAGCGGGTGAACAGAAGACAAGCGATTCCACTGGCTGCCCGGGTCATCTTAGTTTACCCGAATTTCTGTAAAGTTGACGCTTTCTCCAAGATCTGTAAATCTTACAAAACTTCGATAATTTATTGTTCCAGTGTTTCCCAACCGATTCCTTTCATCCAGATCTTGTTTAAACCTGCCGATTGGGCGCTACCACTTTAACAAGCTATCCTTTTTCTGCCTCCCTTGTAGCGATTGCAATCGCAGTCGAAACCTGGGAAAACAGCCTCCGCTCTAAGTTATTACTGCATGTAATCACTCATAACTCCTGTGTCCATGCTTCTACAACTTAAGTCCATGTATCTAATGAAAGCTTATGATTCCTGTTATCTTACTGTGGTCACTATTCCGAGGGACATACCCTATCCTTTGACCTGAAGTCACAAATACACATTCACGTTTGCACAAATTTCATCCCGCTATCCTGCAGCCTAAGGTTCCGGCTATGGGTTTTCAGCTCGTGCAGCGATTGGTCGAAACATTTGTTGACATACCGATATAGGTAGTGTCAGACAAACTACCTATGCTGTGGATTTCAATACACAACCGCTTTCATACTTGGCTCGTACCACTAGAGGACGACCACTGCATACAGTAGCTGACAATAATTAATTATAACACCCATAACAGGTAAGTTCCCTTTTAATGATACACTGCACACAGTGAAGCCCCAAACGGCTCTTAATACATATGAAATACACTGACTATAAATGCCAATACAGCTTGCACTACTAACAACTTAATATATAAGTATCATACCCACTGGTATGGCCATCCTGAATGGACATCACAATGACTTTCGCTCACCGGCGAACTTATGTACTACGATCATCATCATCTCATCTCAACCCATAACCCGTCATGGGTCGTAGGGGTGCCATGGTGGAAGCATCAGCAGACAGGGTCCTCCACTGCTCTCTATTCTCAGCAATGCGTACAAGTGTGGAGAAACCGTGTCCTGCCCATTCTTTGATGTTATCAGCCCAGGATTTTCTTTGCCTTCCTCTTCTCCGTTTACCTTCGACTGTTCCCTGGAGGATCGTTTTCGAAAGGGAGTCATGACGAGTTACATGCCCAAACCAGGCAAGCTTTCGACGTTTCACTATTGACAAAAGTGGTTCTTGATGGCCTGCATAGGTGTTTATCTTCTCTCTAACATAGACATTTGTTTTGTGCTCTTTATAGCAAATGCGCAAAATTCTTCTATAACATTTATGCTCGAAAGCCTGAATCCTTCGCTCCGTATCTGCAGTGAGTGTCCAGCCCTCACACCCATACAAGAGAATAGATAATACAAGTGATTTGTATAATTTGATCTTCACAGGAAAACTGATGTTACTTTTCCAGATCACATTCAACCTTGTCATGGCAGCTGAGGCCATCTCAAGTCTTGTCTTGATTTCTTTATTTGATCTTCCATCACTACATATAGTGGACCCTAGATATTTAAAGGTGTTAACTTCTTCTAACGTTTGCCCATTTAACGTAATGTTGGTCGGAACATGTTTCTTATGGCTATTCACCAATATCTTGCTTTTTTCTATATTAATTTCCATCCCATATGTTCTTGTTACTTTCTCCAGTCTAGAGGTAAGGTCTTGAAGTTCTGATTCTGTTCCAGCTATCAGATCAATATCATCAGCAAAACGTAGATTACACAGAGGTCGGCCTCCAATCGATATGGTACTACGATCAGACAAAACTAAATCATAAATGACTCAACATCACCGGTCTAAGGAAATGCCACTAGAAAAATACATTAACACTCTAGCATTATGCACTACAGTCCAAAGATCGCATGAAGAAAAGGCAAGCACTAAACCTGAACAACAATGGCGAACTCTCTCCAGCAAAAACGCTGACAGGGAACCAAAAAGACGACCTATCCCGGTCGATGGCCAGAAAGTCAACTCACTTTTTTGCGTCAGAATTTGCGTCCACTTCACTTCCGGTCACCTGACCAAACAGGTTTTTTATTCTATCAATGTTTCCACTGACAGCGTGACCAACCTAATATTTTGTCGAACATATATACTGTGACATCCACCACCACCCCCCCCCCTTTTTTTAAGAAAGAAAACGAAGTTTTCTTCCACCGGAGGAGTCACGCCCAACCCCCTTCGGAGTATGGACGAGCAAAATGCCGAGACGGCACCTCCTCATGTACCTAGAGAATGCCAAAGTCGTCCAGCACCACTGTCGTTCATGCCTTCTCACCCTATGTACTAAATACAATATTAGCATGAACTAATCCACCCCAGGTACTTGGTAGTCGTGAAAAATAACAACGACTGTCCAAACCTGGTCTATCAAACACAACATATGTTGCGTATTAGTTATTCATATCTAAGCATCAATAATAAGACATAATCTCATAGTATAAACAATCCTTTCTGCACACTGCAAATATACCTTATGTATAACATGATTTACCCGTACGTTGAGTATAACTTTATCCATATAGCCTTTATGGCATCATGACACATAAATCACATACCGTAATACATTTTCATAAACATCAACTCTAATGATTATAATACATTTCTTCCATAAACCAATGTAAATACTCTTTTCGGATGCTCCTGTCCACACCAACCTCATAACCTAGACAGGACATCCGCTACAATGTTATGCACCCACTGAATTGGTAAAATAGTAAAGTTGAATTGCTGCAGCAATAATGCCCAGCGTGTCAACTTAGCACTGGTGGATTTAGCTGACTGCAACAATAGCAGTGGTTTGTGATCTGTTTGGAGGAAAAAATGCGCCCCTGTCACAGTATAAATATTATAAAATATTAAGTTGGTCACGTTGGAGAGTGGCTACGCTGTTAGAATAAAAAACCGGTTTGGTGAGTTGAGCCAGAACGGAAGAGGATATAAAACTTTTGGCGCAAATCATTAGACGTGATGCCTGCCGTCCTGAGAGGACGTGGCCCCTTTGTCAGCGGTTTTTGCTGGGATTATTTGAATGCCATTGTGGTTCACATTTCTTGCCAATATTCTTGTGATCAGGATTATTTTGTATATCGCTAGGACGGTGGTGTAATTTCTAGTGGTTTTTTTTTTTTGTCCTGTAGATCATTTACGTTAAGTATCTTACGCTGGAGTATTGCTTTACTACAGTACAGGGCTTAGCCGGTGAGCGAAAGTCTTGGTTGATTCACTAGATAGGATGTGTCGGTGATTATGTACTGCTATATTGAGCTGTTGATTATGGCAAGTAGATTGGCATTTCCATTGCATTGTTATTTCATGTGTATTGCTAGCCGTGTGTGGCTTTTGTGTGTGTGCAATATTTATTAAAGGGTTATTACCTGTTCCAGGTGTTATTGGTTATTTAATGTCAGCTACTGTATGCTATGGTCGTCCCCTAGTGATTAGAGCCGAGTGTATGAAAGTATTCTTAAAATCCATAGTAGTAAGTAGTTTTATTTCTGACAGCCCCCAACAGGTATCGTGCCAGTTTAGACACCATGGCACATAATTACATACACTACAAAGCATACCATAATACAGCATAAATATGCATTGCAAAGCATTACATAATATTTACAAGTTTACAAAATCCTCATATCGATATCAAACTAGAACTGAGGGCGTGGGTCAGACTCTAAGGTTCGGTTCGCATCAACCAAAACACCTTACTGAACACGAACCCGAACTCTAACCCTACTATTGCTGGACTATCAGCAGGTGGTTGTGAAGCAATGACATGTGCTTCCACCTGACAGCAGCACGCGCACCCCACCTATTCGCAAAAGTTACTCGCGCAACCTTGGTATTGTCTCGTAATGACAATACCTCGACGAATTTTACTGGCGCAACTTTATCAAACACCCGTCTGAGTGTGCGCCGACTAGCACTCCGGGGAACGTTACGCACCCAAACTGTGCGATCACCAGCTATCGGCCCCTTGTATAAGTTACTACTGTTCCCAATCATGTCATTAGGTACTTGACGTGACCCACGTCTGCTAACTACCTTATTGTCAGGTGGTGCTACGTCGACCACCTGATCATTCGTCTCGGACTTTTGGTGTTGCTGAGCCTCTGCTTCAACTACACCCACAGCGCTATGCACTCCGCGTACATTGCCGACGATTAAATGGGCAATCAGATCCTCAAGGACGAACGCATTCACTCTACCTGAGAGGAACGGAATGTCCACATTAATATTCGCCTGGGGGTAAGACTCAACTTTGCCCCCGAACGTGGTGCACTTTACAGTTTTGCCTGTAAGGCAGGAGTCGTCAATACACGACCGCCACACCCCAATTATGGAGCATCCAGTGCCCCTCAACACCCGACTGGTCTATTCTCCACCTTGCCTTCGTGGAGAATCACCTTGCCAGTCTCATGGACTGCCGACAGACATGGTTCCGCATGCCCGCATTGTAGCACTAACCTCTCGTTCACATGGAACAGAGGGCGACACCCCGCACAGTCCTCGCTGTTGATTGTGTCCAACACAAACGCGGAATTCACGTGTTCTATTCTAGTTTGTTCACCTGTCAGCGCAATGATATTGCCATCACAATTGGAACACATGCGCTCCTTCTTTGACTCCTCGCGCAAACTCTTGCTGGAGCTTTTTGATGAGGAAGACTGCGCATCCGAGTCAGAAGACTGACTCTCTGAGGAACCACTCCTCTGCTTGTGATGTTTGGTGTTATACCAAAACCGATCTTCGTCCTGAGAGTCCTCGAAGCGTACCTGCTTACGAGCTTGGCGCTCCCCTCCATCGCTATAACTTTACATTGTCGGTTTTGCCAACTCGGCCGACCATTCCGATGGGATCGGAAGTTCCCATAATTTCCTCTACGTGGCTGGTAAGGACTGGAAGGCTTCTCATACTTCTGCTCTTGACCCCTGTCTGCCTCGCCTAACTGATTTCGCCAGGAATGGTGCTGAACTTTGCCGACACTGGCAACTATGTCGTCTGACAGATCTGACTTCTGGATGGGTTTGCCCGGATGGGCCAGGACATAATGGTGCCCCAATTGGGCCATGGACTCAATGTCCTTTGGCTGGCGCTCTTGGAAAAACACCACCAACTCAGTTGAGCACGACGACAACACTTTGTCTCGTAGCCCCAAGTCTAGCAAGCCACTAAAGTCCTTAGGAATTCCCTCCATTTCGATCCATCTATTCAACAGGAGCTTTATCTTTGAGATATAGTCCTCGAAGTCCTGGTCTGCGCTTGGCATCGCGTTCTTAAAACGCGTCCAGTAGCCGTCAGCAGTCAGACGGAACTTCTGGAGCAACCTTTCCTTTACTTTGCCATAATCGGTCCTTTCCTCTAACGGGAGGCTATAAAAAGTCTCCATCGTAGACCCCACTAGCAGCGTCGATAACAGATGGCCACTGATCTCTGTCCGCCTTATAGGCCACGCATTCGGCCTCGAATTTTTCAAGAAAGAAATCTAAGCTATCAATTTTATCATTAGAATTCGGTAGACGCAGCCTAAAGGGACGATGAGCCCCTCCAGGAGTCGAGTTCTGACCAATCACACCCACTTCCAATTTCTTCAATTGTATTTCCTTATCCATCATCTTCTCTTCCAGAGCTATTCTCATTCTCTCCTTCTCTAAATCTAACTCTCTATCTTCTCTCATCTTCTTTTCTTGCAATTCTCTATCGTCTCTCAACTTCTTTTCTTTCAATTCGAACTCTTTCTGTTTCCACTCGTTTTCTTCTTTCATTTTCTTTTCTTGCAATTCTCGCTGTATCTTCTTTTCTTGCAATTCTCGCTCTATCTTCTTTTCTTGTAACTCTTTATCTTCTTTCATCTTCTTTTCTTGTAACTCGAATTCTTTTCTTTTTATCTCTAGCTGTTCAGCTCGAGCATCTCTTAAGGCATTCTGATTCTCGACTGAATAAAATTAAGCCTTGGCATATTCACTTAGTTCTGGGCCAGTGTACCCACATTCTTTCCCAATCTGAATGAAAGCCTGTAGGTCCATGGTGTACACTCAGAATACTCACTATTATCTCTTGCTATAAATCTTTACTATGCAACTACTCAGTCGTATATACTTCGCTTATATCACCAGATAAACCTCTGCTTACACAATATGCAGTAATAATAGTAAATATTGGTATCGCTACTCCAATATATGCATATATATATATATATATATATATATATATATATATATATATATATATATATATATATATATATATATATATATATATATATATATATATGCCTGTAAGTATATATCACCTCACCTCTCACTGTATACACTTCATCAACCTTTACCTCTTATAGTATAAATATAGTTTTACTTTGCCACTTGGCTACTGTCTCATCACTCTGAAAATTTGGTCTTTCTGACCATTTAGTCTCTGTAATACACTCACACAAACTTACAATAGTCGACAGTTGTATAATAACTGATGAAACTTTCTGGTGCTCTGACACCACTATACCACCTTGACAATAAATCAGCTTTTACTCCAAAGTCTGTTACTGGCACCCACACTGGTGCTATACTCAGATAATACTTCACTTATGTACTAATCTTAATAATCTATGTTATGCAAGTGTTTCCCTTGGCAAAATGAGCACTACACAGATGAAAGAAACACATACACCACACTATGAAAACAAAATCCCAGTCACGAGGAATAAGATGATAGACCAAGAAGAGAAGAGGTAAATTAATATATACAATGCGTGACTGCGCACGAACGAGAACGAGGGATACATGTAAACGTATTTACAAGATAGAAAGATGGAACAAGAGAACACACCACTTAAACACAACAAAAGAATTACTGAATATACACGACAATGTAAATACAAACTACACAAATACGCCTAACACCAACAGGGCTTGGAATGTTAAGTAGGGCAGTCGCGGGAAAACGTCTGCCTTACTCCACCATTAAACACACACAGCCACACCCTATAAAGAATCAGTCTAATTCAATCTTTTCCCACAAGTAAGCCAAGAATTAATTAAACTCACCACCCTTCCTCTCGTGAACACATGAATATAATATTACACAATAGACCATACAACCACTACACTCAACAATGAAGTACTGAAAGCTATCTCCCTCACTAGGCACTAACAAATCACTCCAGTCAAAATAAACTAAATAACCTATAAGTAAAATTATTCTATAACGTATCAAAATATACAATACAAATACTTCCAAATACTAACAAATACAGTGAAAGGTTTGATTTAACTAACTATCCTGAAAGTAGAGAACAGGAATGGAACAAAAGGAAGGAAAAGACAACAACAAACTAAGAAGCAAGCTTCAAGAAGCAAATAAAGAAACAGAACTATCATACTCCAAAAGATCAGACTATACGGTAAATAGGATCAGACTGAAAGACAGAAAAGAAAATTTATACTTTAGAGGAAAAAATAAGAAATATCAATATAGGATATCATACAACAATTACAAACAAAAACTTAACTGAAGGTCCAACGGCGCTTGAGCACGAAGCTTCCTCAGCACTGGTGAGGAATGATGAAAACAGGGCAAACGTCACTCACACTTGTACATCCAATCGAAAAAATATAGGTCCAGGAAATCAGACTTCACTGTAAGTCTGTGTGCCAGCTAATAACAATAGAGTTCCTTGGCACAGTATAGTACCCACTATCAAGACGGACTACACTGTTCTACATGGTGCTAACACAGCACTGTCTATAATAGAAGCACGACTGTCTATACATACAAAAGTTCAGCTACGCATCCAGTTTTGCAAGTCTGTGTGTCGGATAATACAAATAAATCCTTAGGTACAATGATATGTAGATCACGTGAAAAGTTTACTTCACAGTTCGACACACCAGGGATCACAGTAGTCTTCAGCACAGTGCACTCCAGGAATCACAGCAATCTTCAGGAGACCAGTAAACTTCAAGGTAAAGTACTCCAGACCCACTCAGGTCAGCCGGCTTCACTGCTCATAGGTATTCACCCACTGGCTGGGCACATCAATGTCGAAAGGTCATGTCAGAGGCGTTGGAGGGCACCCCCTGGATGGGCCCTCGGTGAAGTATGGTCACGACAAACAAGATGTCCAACCAAGAGGATTGCCAAATAACCTGAGGTACCTATCACCCTATTAACCTCTTAACATCTACACCTTCCTATCAACAATCTCCTTCCACCCTATACCGAGCTTGACCGAACTATCTCCCATCTTGCACCCAATTGCCGCCTGGGACAATCTAAACTAGATGTTACCGACACCTCAAACTCCGCTGCTCCACCTGGATCACTACCACTACGCTACAACACAAACCTGCAATACCTCAAACTGACACGACAGACGCATGCTGTAACTTGAATCTACTGCTTTTGCCACACCTCCTACTATTAATCGACACTGTAGCACCAAAATTAACTTTTAACACAAAGCCAAACACACTGTCCAAAACTCTCTGAACTTGAAAATAACACCCGTACACTGTGACCTGCAAACAAAACTAGGTTGCGTATCGCGACATGTCACACTTGACCGCCTACAGATCACTACTGCTACTGACAAACACACACAACCAAAAGTAACTCACTACCGTGACTTAATAATAACTGTGAAGGCGCCAACACGGCTCGAACCTGGTTCCAACCTTCTAACACTCTGTGTGCATAATTCTTTCTGGCCTGTATATAGAAAACATAGGCACTACGGCCTTGCTGTCAAATATCATATAATACTGTAAAACACTGGCCCCACGGCCTATAGGTTCACCACCAAAAAAAATCGGACGAGTCCTCCAGATGTCAGACAAACTACCTATACTGTGGATTTCAATACACAACCGCTTTCATACTTGCCTCGTACCACTAGAGGACGACCACAGCATACAGTAGCTGACAATAATTAACTATAACACCCATAACAGGTAAGTTACTTTTTAATGATACACTGCACACAATGAAGCCCCACACGGCTCATAATACATTTGAAATACACTGACCATAAATGCTAATACAGCTTGCACTACTAACAACTTAATATATAAGTATCATACCCACTGGTATGGCCATTCTGAATGGACATCACAATGACTTTCTCTCACCGGCGAACTTATGTACTACGATCAGACAAAACTAAATCATAAATGACTCAACATCACCAGTCTAAGGAAATGCCACTAGAAAAATACATTAACACTCTAGCATTATGCACTACAGTCCAAAGATCGCATGAAGAAAAGGCAAGCACTAAACCTGAACAACAATGGCGAACTCTCTCCAGCAAAAACGCTGACAGGGAACCAAAAAGACGACCTATCCCGGTCGATGGCCAGAAAGTCAACTCACTTTTTTGCGTCAGAATTTGCGTCCACTTCACTTCCGGTCACCTGACCAAACAGGTTTTTTATTCTATCAATGTTTCCACTGACAGCGTGACCAACCTAATATTTTGTCGAACATATATACTGTGACTGGTAGGTAAGCTCTCGTTAATTGCCATTAGATATTGGTTCAGAACTACGCTACAAGAGACATAAATTAAAAATGTACCTGTTGAGGCTGCTTCGTGGTGCGATTTTTATCAGGGCAACTTATTATTAGTTCCAGGTTTTGTCACACCATGTCGTACCTCAACTGAACGCAAGAAATACATGAAAGCGGTCGCTGTGAGATGAGTATCGAGGTATGATGTAGACAGATTGATATGTGACGTCATATCGTCAAGATGTGTGTCAAAAATGGCTTGTGTATCAGCCAGTATATTTGTGTATTCAATAAATATTTCTGAGGATAAAAGGGGTAAGCTATATGCTTAAATGAAAGGCATGAGAAAATGCCAGGATAATAAGTAAATGTGATACGGGACTATAACTCCCAAGACATAGAAGTACGTTGAACTAGAATTAAATGAACAGTGTTATACCGGGAGGTCTCATTCCTCGAAGTTTATGGAGTGGAAATTATGATGTATGAATATTAAAGATACCGGGACGCTCAAATCCCCCGATGTTGTTGGAAATATAATTGAACAGTTGTTATTCCAGGAGGTATCATTCCCCGAAGATATAAGAATAAAATTAGTAGAATTGTTATACCGGGAAGCGACATACCCCGAAGCTTATGGATTGATGGGGATTTGATTTGTGGATAATTGAAATACTGGGACGCTAAATACCCCGCTGGAAATAGTGATTACTAAATGAGATTATCAAGGTATGTGGAAGGGAGAAGTCGAGTGACATGTTTAGAAAGTCGAATCAGATTTAAGCAAGACTGTAAAACAGAGAGGGAGCATACATGCCATGTTCGTAATTTTGACCTTGTTAGTGTGTACTTACTCGTTATTAAACTGTTGCCAAATCGTCCAAGCCCAGTAGTTTATTCAATCTCTCAAGGTTAATTTACACCGTTATTAACTTCATGCAGTACTTGAGACGTTGATATGGAAAGGTGTATACAAGACGGGTGGTTGCCAGAATATTCAACAATATAAATCAAAGCAAGATGAATGAATTCTCACTTTTTCAATAACACAAATAGACCCTAGACAACAAAAGAATTCGGGCAATTCCTCCATCCCTTAACAGGTGAGGAATAACTGGGGGCTCGTCCGGGATAAAGTTTTATCTACCTGTGGCGCAGATTTTGTTAGTTTTTTGCAGGAGAGAAAGCCAAAATCTATCAATGAATGTCAAGAATTAGGGAGAAACTACATGTCTGCACATCCAAACAAGGAAATGCGTAAGGTTTCCTTTGATAATGCATTACCTGTATGTGTTTCGTACCACGACGGAGGAGTAGGTGACCACCGTTCTCGCCCAAGGAGTACAGAGGGCAGATATAGGAGTGATTATCGATCTTCCTTTCGAGGACGGTACAATTTTCCTCGTCGTCAGTCACCATCTCACTTCGGTGGGTATAGATATGCTAATTACTCTAACCGAGGTCTTGGACAACACTACAGTAATAACAGTGATGATAGACATCACAGAGACTATAGAAGAACTTCGGGTGAATGCTCCAATGGAAATGGTAGGTGTCATTTAAGTGATGCAACTAATAAGCACGGCAAACAATGCAATCACAAACCTGATCACCAAAATGATTGTAAACTGGCAAAAGGGAAAGCAGACCAGGCTAACATCTGTACCCCACTTTGTGGTCACGATAGCCATGTTGAACAGGCTAATGCATGCATTGTACGCTCAAGCAAAGATAACAATTGCACTGAGTGTAATACACTTTATGAGCCAGGTGCTAAAACTAGACTTTTATGTGGCCATATTTTACCAGCGATGTCTGTCTGCGATTTTATTGGTCGCCTTACATTACACAAAGGTTTTATAGCTGACAGACCAGCCACCAGTCTTCGTGACACGGGATGTACGATTGTCGGGATACGGAAATCGTTGCTAGATAAATCATCATTTACAGGAAAGTCACTGAAATGCGTTACTTTTGGAGGTAACATTGAATGGTTTCCCATGGCAAAGGCGGAGATCGACACACCTTTTTATTCAGGGACTGTACTCGTGTGTGGCTTGGAAAATCCTGTGGGTGACGTGATACTAGGTAACATTCCAGGTGTAAAAGACTGTTCACCTGAGGAAATTGCAGAATGGGTAAGCAAGCACCCATTGATGGCGAATGCGGTCACTACAAGAGCTCAGCATGATGCAAGCATTTTGACCGATGCATCTCCATCTGTCATAGAGGAGACGCCACTGAGAAATGCTCAAAACATTTCTCCGACTATCTTTACACAAAAACAAAATGAGGATGAATCTTTAAAGAAATTGTTCACTTTGGCTGAAACAAAACAAATTAAAATTACTAAAAGCTCATCCTATTGGTTTGAATTTCGTAACAATGTTTTGATCAGATGTTTTAAGAAAGGAGTGGATCAGGTAAAGAAACAGATTGTGGTACCAAAAAGTTTTAGACCTTTAGTTTTAAATACAGGTCATGACGTTCCTATGGCAGGACACTTAGGTCGTAATCGGACTTTGTTTCGAATTACTAAAAATTTTTATTGGCCTGGTATCAACACAGATGTAAAAAGTTATTGTAGATCTTGTCATATTTGTCAAAAAGTCGCACACAGGGGTAAGAATCAGACTGCACCCTTGCAAGTCACAGATGTGCCTGCGTGCGCATTTAAGAAACTAGCTATAGACATCATCGGTCCATTGTCTGTAATGTCGGATCGAGGTTTTCAATATATTTTAACGTGCATCGATTTGTGCACTAGATGGCCTGAGGCCATACCGTTAAAAAACATTAATACCATATCAGTTGCGGAAGCTTTGAACTAGATTTTTACAAGGATAGGTTTTCCTGAGGAAATACTGTCAGATAGAGGGACGCAGTTTAAGTCAGAACTTATGAGCGGGATAGAAAGCTTATATTGCATAAAACAGTCATTCACAAGTCTTTATAGACCAAGTGCAAATGGGGTTTGTGAAAGATTTAACGGCTCTCTTAAGTTAATGCTTGGGAAAGTTACTGATGCACACCCTCGGGATTGGGATAAGATTCTCCCATCGGTTCTCTTTGCTTACAGAGAGATCCCTCAGGAGAGTACTGGGTTCTCTCCCTTTGAACTCGTGTATGGCGCGAATCCGAGAGGCCCGTTGTATCTATTGAAGGATCTAATCCTTGGTACTTCTCAGGATGACGCAACTCGCAGTAGTTACGAGTTCGTTGTTGATTTACGACAAAGGTTAGTGGATGCATGTCAGATCGCATCACAGAGTATTCAAACGTCAACTCAAAGATCGAGGTTGCTACATAACCAATCTCGTACCCTAAGATCTTTTATCCCAGGGGATGAAGTCTTACTGCTCTTACCTATTAAGGAAAATAAGTTGTTAATTTCATGGCAGGGGCCATACAAAGTAGTGAAAAGGATCACAGATGTTGATTACTCAATTGAGATTAAAGGGAAAATTAAAACGTATCATCTAAATATGTTGAAATTATACACACCAAGACCATCTGAATTGGTAGATGTCTTGGATGAGGTTCATCGATCCTCATGCGCTGTTGTTCAGTCTGAAGATACTACATCTGATATTCCCTTGGAATTTACTTTACCTTCTATTTCTGCTCATGAAACGTGGCAGGATGTTTCTATTTCTTCATCACTTTCGCATTCTGAACAAATTCAGATCCGTGATGTTTTACGTTCTTTTTCTGACGTATTTTCAGAACATCCAGGTCATACTGACTTAATATCTCACGAGATTGTGATCACTGATTCTACGCCGATTAAAATCAGACCATATCCTATTCCGATTCACTACAGAGATAAGGTAGATAAAGAAATCTCAGATATGGTTAAAATGGGTATCATCTCACACTCTTCATCTTCATATTCTTCTCCAATGGTATTGGTGAAGAAACCAGATGGATCTTTACGCATCTGTATTGATTTTCGAAAACTAAATCAAGTTACAGTCACAGATGCTGAGCCAATTCCAATTTTGGAAGATCTTCTTCCACAGCTGGCTAACGCTACATTCTTTACTAAACTAGATTTGGCAAAAGGATACTGGCAAATTCCGTTGTCCGAAAATTCTAGACATTTGACAGCATTTTCCACACCAAGAGGTTTATTGGAATGGAATTATATGTGTTTCGGGTTGGTGAATGCACCTTCGACATTTGTTCGCATGATGCGCCGTTTGGTTGGCGATAGACCCGATATCATCACATATATAGATGACATTTGTTTATTCCATAACACATGGGAAGAACATATTGTAGGTTTCATTTCTTTGCTGGAACAGCTAAGAAAGCATCATTTGACAGTTAGACCTTCGAAAGTACAGATAGGTTTTCAGGAAATATCTTTCCTGGGTCATAAAATCGGTAATCATCGGCTTTATCCTTCAGATAGTCTGATGAATAAAATCCTGAACATTCAGATACCGAAAAATAAGAAAGAGGTCCGTAGTCTGTTAGGGCTCATTAACTATTATCATAAATTTATTCCGGACTTTTCGTCTATCTCTGGTCCTCTTTCAGATTTGACCCGCAAAGGTGCTCCTCTTAAATTATTGTGGTCAAAGACTTGTCAGTTAGCATTGGATAAGATTAAAATACTATTCGCGAATCATCCTATTTTGATTCTACCAGATATCCACGAACCCTTCTATATTCGCACAGACGCTTCTCAGATGGGAATCGGTGGCAGTTTGATGCAACTTGTCAACGACGTACTCCATCCTTGCTTCTTTGTGAGCCGGAAGTTGTCTGCAGCAGAGAAGAAATATTCGGCGGGTGAAAGAGAGCTCCTTGCTCTTGTCTGGACTATATCAAAACTTTCTCGCTACTTGCTCGGACGAAAATTTTACGTTGAAGTAGATCATCATCCTTTGACGTCAATGAAACCAAAAGCGTTTAAGAACTCAAGAATCTACAGATGGTTTCTACTACTGCAACAGTTTTCTTTTGAAATCAAGCATATACGCAGTGAGGACAATTGGTTAGCTGACTTGTTGTCGCGATTTGCAACTCACCAGAACTGACATATTTCACATGGAACTTTGCATCCAGGTTTATGGTTCCAGTTTGTTTGGAAATCATATTGTGTCTTCTGACTTGCTATTTCGTCCGGATATATGGACTCAAATTTTATTGCAATTTTGTTTATTTAATAACTGCTCTTCATAGTTTTATGTATATATGTCAAATTCCTGATACTTCTCATTAGATTGCTTGTCTGTAAGGTGTATCCGTACGTAAGATTGCTTAAGGTTATACCCTGCAGGATCTTGCGCGTTTCCTGAATTAAACGCTCGGGAGCTTGAGGGGTAATGTTGAGGCTTGTCGTGAAATTCTACATCCACATATATAAATTAAAAGGAAAATGTAAAGCCTAACACATAAAGTCAATAAAAGGAAAGAGAAATGGTTAAAGACCCGTGCTTTCCAATAGCGTACGCCTGTGTTAATAGAACGTCATGCTAGTTGAACAATAAAAACCCCTGTTTTATGCTTCGTCTGCATATTCTCACGCTTTCACGTTGATAGTAAAGCCTACTGCATCAATACATGCTTTCTACAATAAAACGTGTACTGTATTTCTAAGAAAACCTTGAGCTAGGCACACTGCGTAATGACCTAAATTAATACTTCCATTAATTTCATTTTATACACGGCGTGATGAAAAGACAGATGAACTTAGGATAGAGAGAGGGAGGGCTGAAAGCAGGAACGCATACAACACTAACACGCGTCTCGCTATACACAATTAATGCCACCCTCCCCGCATAAGGCCAGAAGCACTAACTTATTTTCAAATCGACAGTGATAAAAAACACTACCCATACGAGAGTTAGGTTTAAAAACCTGTAAAATGCTTATTAGAAAACATGACATTATACTGGTTTACGTTTGAAAGCCTGACAGTACAGCAGACACCATAAAGTTTGGAAGTGAGGAGGTGGCAACAGCACGACTATCCTAGAAGAAAATACATATTTTGAAAGCCGCCACTTAGCTCCCTTAAAACTTATATATTTGGGTTCCTTAGGACTTGCTGACAAAGAATATGTTAAGTGTTACGCAAATAGTCTAGGAATTAACAAAATTATAGCCAAAAGAAAATAGTGAGGATGTCGGACAGCACCAAATCAGAATCGCACAGTGTCATGTTTTGAAACCACCATTGTACGGGAAATAGGCCACCATGTTATATCCTATTTGATTGGCGGGAATGATATGTAAGGCTAAACACGATTAGTCGGACTAAAAATACTAATTTTGGTTGTTAGGGGAAACGTGAGAAGGGTAAAATTTTTTGAAAAGCTGTGTAAACATGGCCCGATTGGTTAGACCCGCCAATATAGTCAATTAGGAGCGTCAGTTCAGTGCCACATTTTGAAATAAACTTACTAAGAAACAGTGCGTTGAGTTTCAGTGCATATTTTTCTAAATAAAAGCCTGGGACGGCGGCAGATCGGATTTTGTGCCATATTCATCGCCAGTCAACGTATTTGTTTATTATTTCCAAAGAATTGTGGTAAGCTTGACATATTGATATCTTTTTAATGAAAATTGAATGTGAATTGATAAATTATGTATGTATATGTGTGTGGTTCAGTAGCAAACATGAGGCAAGGCCTAGATATTGCTCCAACCTGAACAGGAGGTGTCGGAGAAAAGTAAAACTACATGGAATTGCCAAACAGTACACTGACACCTATCTTATTGACTAGAAAGAAATAATGCTGGAATTGCAGAGGCATAGTAACCATTAGGGAGGAGTATACTGGTGTAAATTGTTTCAGATGAAGTTAGCAGTTGGCCTACCGCTCTGAACTCAGTGTTTGTTATGTATTGTGTTCAGTCTGGAAATAGATTATAAATTAGTTCTGAAATAGGAGGTACAACCTTCTTGTTTCAGGGACCATGGTCCTAAGTTATTGAAGCAGCACCTGGTCTGAGTTTTGCTGAATCCAGAGGCTGACAGCATACTCCTTGGTCCAGATAGCGACCAGTGAGGTGTCTCCAGAACACAGTGAAGCAATCGAGCAGAGGAGTCTTTTCCTGCCGCCATCACGAAAGATAAGCGTCTGTGGCCAGAGGAGCTCAACATTATATGCCCCCCTCTAGAATTGACATTATATTAAACACCGAGGGACAATAAATTGTTTCAAATGACAGGAACTGTGAACTTTTCCCAATACTATTTCCAAGATAATCAAACACTTGAAGTCATGATGACAAACAACAACCTAGCTTGAAAAACAAAACCAGTATTACCTCATATTACTACTTCACAACTTACACACATAGGATAAGAATAATAAAATATGTCAATACAAAGATTATATTTATAAACTGTGTACATACTACTTGTAATTACATTTGATTGTGATTCCTGGTTCACTGTGTAGTTGAATCAGGATATCCATTATTGACAGGAATTATTACATATATATTTGAAACTTTACACTTGACTCATTTAAGATAGTCTTATAGAGTGTTATATGTGTGTGAGTGTCACAGTGTTGTAAAGTGTTGTGGAATAAAATAAATTGTTTATCTGTCTGTTGTTGTTGTGACTTACACTACATCATTTTCAAAACCCTAGACATTTAACGTAGTCATCACAATATTCCAGAATAATTCTGACTGAGGTATAAATGTGGTAGCAAGTAAGGTCATCTGTAATACACCACACTTATTAGATACAGATACCTTCACAGCTGATCTCAGTCAGTACACTAAGTCCCCTATAATAATTATAACATCCCACTTTACCACAAGGCTGCTTCATGGTGCGATTTTTATCAGGGCAACTTATTATTAGTTCCAGGTTTTGTCACACCATGTCGTACCTCAACTGAACGCAAGAAATACATGAAAGCGGTCGCTGTGAGATGAGTACCGAGGTATGATGTAGACAGATTGATATGTGACGTCATAGCGTCAAGATGTGTGTCAAAAATGGCTTGTGTATCAGCCAGTATATTTGTGTATTCAATAAATATTTCTGAGGATAAAAGGGGTAAGCTATATGCTTAAATGAAAGGCATGAGAAAATGCCAGGATTATAAGTAAATGTGATACGGGACTATAACTCCCAAGACATAGAAGTACGTTGAACTAGAATTATATGAACAGTGTTATACCGGGAGGTCTCATTCCCCGAAGTTTATGGAGTGGAAATTATGATGTATGAATATTAAAGATACCGGGACGCTCAAATCCCCCGATGTTGTTGGAAATATAATTGAACAGTTGTTATTCCGGGAGGTATCATTCCCCGAAAATATAAGAATAAAATTAGTAGAATTGTTATACCGGGAAGCGACATACCCCGAAGCTTATGGATTGATGTGGATTTGATTTGTGGATAATTGAAATGCTGGGACGCTAAATACCCCGCTGGAAATAGTGATTACTAAATGAGATTATCAAGGTATGTGGAAGGGAGAAGTCGAGTGACATGTTTAGAAAGTCGAACCAGATTTAAGCAAGACTGTAAAACAGAGAGGGAGCATACATGCCATGTTCGTAATTTTGACCTTGTTAGTGTGTACTTACTCGTTATTAAACTGTTGCCAAATCGTCCAAGCCCAGTAGTTTATTCAATCTCTCAAGGTTAATTTACACCGTTATTAACTTCATGCAGTACTTGAGATGTTGATATGGAAAGGTGTATACAAGACGGGTGGTTGCCAGAATATTCAACAATATAAATCAAAGCAAGATGAATGAATTCTCACTTCTTCAATAACACAAATAGACCCTAGACAACAAAAGAATTCGGGCAATTCCTCCATCCCTTAACAGTACCGTACCTTAGAAATCACAATATAGACATTACAGGTGATTAAGTGTTAAATAGATGCCCAAAGGGAAGGCCAATTGATATTAAAACTGTAACACAAAATAAAGGGAAAAGATATAAGGCTAATAACAGTGACAATATTAGAAATAATAATAACAATAATACTTATTCAGGGAAACAATTCAAACCAATTATAATTAATCAACAAAAACAAACAAACCATTAAAAAAAAATATTGGCTACCCTTAGTTTACGGAAAGACAGTGAAGTTAAAAAAAACACGACTTAAAAAGCACAAATTCCAATATAAATTGAAACCATCAATTGCACAAGACAAATGTTATCTGAATATAACACAAAACTGAAAATAAAATGACAGTAAATACCTTAATTATAACCGACTATTAGATTGAATAGGTTAGACCAAGATGGCGGACGAGCAGAGGCAATAACTGCCAGCTGTTACTCACGGATGTTTGTACCCTATACCAGAGCGCTCTTTTAGTTTCGGTGACCGGAATTCTGACACCGGGTAATAAATCTTCCTGTGCACCGTAAACGCCTACTGCTAGTTTCGGCAGGGAAAATCAGCTGATGTGTGTGTAAATCGTTAATAAATAAATCATTACACATTCGTTCTGGATGAACACAGCGCTAAAATTCTTTTTGTGTACTATAACTTTGTTCTGTGTTCTATTTTTGATTGCATTTTTATTTGTTTGAAATTATATTTGACGGAGTTACAGACTTTTGAAAACAGCGTCATCATTTGAAGAAATTCGTAACAGAAGTAATCTATTTATTAATGTAATATCTAAAAATCGGCCCATTCTCATGAGTTTATAATTATATAGACTTCTCGAAAGAAAGCTAAAGATTATTTCCACATACTTTTTTTTTTTTGGTTTCATATCTTGAGAATGGGTGGTAGTCAGTTTTGTGAGTTTGGCATTACAAGAACAAGCATATTGTCACCAGATTTTATAACATTTAAATCACTGTAAACGCATTCCTGATACTCGCAAATCTTAAATAAGGTTGTAAAAAAAAAACTTTTTGTAAAGTACCATCTGTTTTTGCATTTTCACTCATTGATAATGATATTTAGCTACGTATATAAGCGTCAGAAAACATGTAAAGCTATAGATTACTTCCACATACTTTGATCTATCTTTCAAGTCTTGTTAATCTTGTATTTATAATATGAATGTCTTTTTTTTAATTGTGTGTGAGATAAGGACTGTTCCGTTAGTGTTCTTTGGTAGACAGTCCTGTGCACACGACGGCTGCCAAGGAATTCTAAGTAACTGTTTGTATATCTTCTTTCATTCACAGTTCAGTTACAATGCAGGTAGTAAATTTAGAGAAACCAAATTCTAAATCTAATACTATCCTTTTATCAATGGCTAGAGATACCTATGATAGTTTAGAAATATTTATGAATGGCATGAAAGCTCAGATAGAGTCACTAAAAGATTTAGAGTAGGATGGTAAAATAGTTGTTGTTTTCTTATTCGGAGATTATGACTTTTTGATGAAAATGTTTGGTTTGTCTGGAGCTCAAGGAACATACCCATGTCTGTGGTGTCTCCAGCAAAACAAGGAAATAAAGACACACAGAGAGCATACAACTTGCAAACCAAGAAGTCTGGCCATGTTGAAAAGAGATTACAATAGATATATGAAATATGGGAAAGGCAATAAAAGGCAAGTGGCACGTTACGATAATTGTTTACACAAACCAATGTTAGAGATTGAAATTGAAAATGTAGCTCCTCCTTACCTTCATATTTTATTAGGCATTGTTTCGAAACACCACAGACTTCTAGAACAGGTAGCCGATACAATAGACGCAACAATATTTGAGAATCATGCAAACATTAGTACTATTAAGAACTTGAAGAGATTTGGTAGGAACTGGAAACAGGCAGAAGAATTAGAAGCTAAAATTGAATTTTTTCAGGCAGGTATTGAACTTTGTGACATAAGGAGGAGACAGATAGTTTTAAAATTAAACTTGAAAATGCACAAGATGCGCTGGCCAAAGTTCAGTTTCAAGATCTGTGTGCTAGGTCTGGTCCAGTGTGCTCACACTTGGACAAGGTACTAGCCAAACACAAAATCATACCACAGGCTTATCATAGCAGAGCATTCATAGGGAATCACTGCCACAGATATCTCACACAAAAAGTTTATAAAGATCTTACAAGAGCAATCATTACACAAACACTGAAAATTACAGATAAACAAGATATAACTGACATAGCTTTAATTGTCCAAGAACAATTCAATCACCAAACAAAGCATTTGAGAAAGTACACAACAAAATATCACACAGTAAACCAATTAGCAAAGAATCAATATCATCAAAAACAGCATCCATAGAGACATACGAGGGGCGTTCAGAAAGTAATGCACCACATCGTTTTTCTCATGAGCTGTTTATTAAAAAAGCATGAAATTTATACACAAAATACATGGACATGTCATGTAATTATCGGTATTATTCAACATAATCCCCATCAACTTGTACGGCTTTATGCCAGCGCGAAACAAGTGCATGTATTCCTAGCCCGTACCAGATTTTGTCTTGATCATGTAGCCATTTCTTCGCTGCATGAATCACTCATTCGTCATCTTCAAACCTTGTCCCACGGAGTGCATCTTTAAGAGGACCAAATAAATGAAAATCAGAGGGTGCCTTCTTCTTCTTCTTCTTGCGATCGCATCTTTGATGATTACACCGTCAGACGAGTTCTCATGATGAATTCGACTGTTGTTTGAAGTTCCTCTTTAACTCCATATAGCTTTGAGTTTAGTGTTGAGTCATTGGGCCAGTATATCTTTCTTAACTGGTCATACAGAGGACAGTCCTGTAGAACATGCTCAGCAGTTTGTTCGTTTAATCCACATGTGCACAGTGGTGAAGCAGACAATCGTAGCTTGTGCATGTGTTTATTCAGTTTGTTATGCCCTGTCCTGAGTCGAAAAATAGTTATCTGTCCCTGCCGGTCGAGAGTGTGATAGTCGTCTTTGGGTTGGTTCTGTTCTCTTCTGATAGTCTGGATAGCTCTCTTTTTCTCAAAGTATGTGACTTCATTATCTTCTTGTTCACATTCTCCTCCCTTTTTTGCAAGTTTATCTGCCTTTTCATTTCCGGGTACACCACAATGAGATGGTACCCACTGAAGTATGGTTCTCTTTTTGGCAGCTACCTTGTTTAGTTCATTTCTCAGATGCGGGAGTTTACCACCCTTGAGAGCTTGCAGGACAGACAGTGCATCTGTGAGGATGACTACCTGGTGGCAGTCAGAGTTGGTGTTATAAATCATATTTGCAGCTTGCTCTAGAGCTTGAACCTCAGCTGTATAGTTGGAACAGAATTTACCAGTGGGAATGTGCCTAGTCTCATAGTGGTTGTCAGGATATGAGATAAAGATACCGGCACCTCCATTCCTAACAGCATTAGTTGCTGATCCATCTGTATAGGCATGTATCCATGATTGATCGGGATAGCTTTCTTGGATCATACTCAATGTAGCAGTTCGTTTTTGCAGATCATTATACTCACATCCACTTGTGAGACCACTGACTGATGTATTAATTTGGAGGGCACTGCTGGCCTGCTCCCATGGTACAGGGTATAGGGTGGGCTTCAGTGGTGTTGTCTTCATGGATAGGTCTTCTTGATGCTGTCTTATAAGTCTTTTCCCCCGATGCACAAAGCTGCTACGCTTTAGACGTCCCAATGCCAGATCATCTAGTCTTGCCTTCATTGGGTGCATTGGCATACTGTTGTACTTTTCCATCTGGATCATGGTTTTTGTGTCTCTTCTATGGGACAATGTCTGTAATCCAGCAACCTTCTGCATCTCTGTTATTGGTGTAGTTTTCATGGCTCCTGTAATGAGCCTGAGAGCTTGATTTTGCACCTTGTCCAAAGACTGCAGATGTGAGTTAGCAGCTGATGACCATGCTGCTGAGCTAAACTCTAAGTGTGGTCTTATTACTCCATTATAAATCTTCTTTAGATTTCGTTCATTTGCTCCCCAGTTGGTACCTGCTAATTTTCTGAGTATGCCTAGTCGTCTTCGGGCCTTTCCTTCTGCATTTTCAATATGCTTATTCCATGTAAGCCTTTGGTCAAATGTCACCCCAAGATAGGTGGGGTAGCTTTCTTCCTTGATCACGGTTGTCCCTAGGTGTATGTTAGCTGATTTGTCCTTGGGGGCGAGGGAGAACAGTGTTGTGGAGGTTTTGTCTGTGTTTATTGTGATAAGCCATTTCTCTGCCCATGACACTAGCATGTCTGCTGCCCGCTGCATTCTATAATTTGCTGTGGTGACATTTTCATCAGCGCACCAGAGTACTAGGTCATCTGCATATAAGGCAGCTTTAACTCCTGCAGGGAGATCTTTCACCAGGTCATTGATGTAAACAAGGAAGAGTGTTGGGGAAATTACTCCTCCTTGAGGTACCCCCTGATGGAGCAACACTTTTCTGCTCTGCAGACCGTCAAGAGTGACTCTAGTTCTCCTGTTATGCAAGTATGACTGGATCCATTTCATCATGTTGCCTTGGATTCCACTTCTCCTAAGTTTTGCAATGAGGCCATCTTTCCACACCTTGTCAAAGGCCTGCTTGAAGTCGACCCAGATCGTTAGGACCTTTTTCTTCTCCTGGAAGGCATCTTCTATTGCTTGAGACAAGTAAGTAACTTGGTCTTCTATACTGTAGCATTCTCTAAATCCAGCTTGTTCCGGCACCAGGATCTGCTCAGACTCTAAATACCATTTCAATCTGTGGTTGACTATTCGCTCCATAGTCTTCCCAACACAGCTTGTGAGACTGATTGGCCGGTAACTTGCAGCCTCGGTCTTACATTTCCCTTTCTTTAGTATGGGTATTGTGATGGCTTCTCTCCATACTTGGGGTACCGTTCCTTTCAACCAGCTGTGGTTGAATATCTCAAGCAGTTTTGTCTTTGCTGCTGAGCTCAGATTTACTAGCATTTCGTTGCTGATTTTGTCTGGGCCGGGTGACTTTTGAAACTTAAGCTTGGAAATAGCCTTCTGTAGTTCTCCTAGTGTGATGGGTTCCCTCATTGGGGCAGGAGTATCTGTCTGTCCCATGGTTGCCAGTATTTCTTTTCTTATCTCTCTCTGATGATCTATGTTAATGGGTAAGTTGCTTTCTGAACTGTATCTTCTAGCAAACAAGTCTGCAGCTTGTTTTCCTCTGAAAAGTTTGCCACCTTCATCCAATGTGATAGTCTGCCTAGGTGAGGAACGCTCTTCATTTAGAGACTTGACTAATCTCCAAAGTTTCCTGCCGTCTTTCTCAAGGTTCAGCGATGCCGTTTTAGTTCTCCAGCTTTTCCGTTTTTCTTCTAGCTTTGTTCTCTGAAACTCTGCTACAGCCTTTTTCCATTTGTTGTGAGTTTCAAGTGAAGGCTGAGACTCTGCGTCCTTTCTAGCCCTGTCCATAGCTTCCTGACGTTCTTGGAGTGTGCTGGACCAGTATGGTATGTAGTTACGCCGGCATCCTTTGGGAATGGTTTCTTTTGCAGCTTGTAGTATGCATCTGTTGAAGTCTTTTACCACTTCATTAATGTCTCTGTTCTGTACCTTGAGGGTAGACAGCAGCGTGTTCACCTGATGCCTGAATAAACCCCAGTTGGCTTTTTTGTAGTTCCATCTTGTAATGGCTGGGCCTGTACTGAGAGTTGCACTCTGGACAGTAAGAAAGATTGGGCGATGGTCGCTTCCCCCTAGTTGGTCTCCTACTTCTCTACTAATAGATCCAGCTATATCTGGTGTGGAGAAGGCAAGATCTGGTGTTGAAGTTGTGTGCCATCCTCTGGAGTAGAAGGTAGGAGTATCTGTGGCATTATTGACTAGGATTAGGGAGTGATCATCTTGCCAAGTTTCAACCTCTTCACCTCTGTGATCCAGATGGTTATAGCCCCAGCTCTGGGAGTGGCTATTAAAGTCTCCAACTGCTATAAAGTTGGTGGCTGGTACCTGTATAGAGCTGAGACTCAGGGGTTTGTTGTTCGGACAGTAATAGTTCAGGAGTTCTATTTCCATCTTGTCTACCTTTAGCTGCAACAGCTGATATTCTGCTCCATCCATGAAGGTTTTCCTTTCGTGTGCAGGAATGTTATTCCTTACAAGAGTAAGTACTCCTCCTTTTCGTCTATCTTGTCTGTCGGATCTGAAGCATTGATATCCCCTTATTTTAAAGGTTTGATCTGCTTTCAAGTGAGTCTCTTGGATACAGCAAACACTGACTTGCTTCTCATACAAGATGTTTTCCAGCTCTGTCTTTTTGCTGTATCCAGCCTGCTTGCTGTTCACTCCCTCTGCATTCCAGTGCATCATGACAAGTGGCACTCTGGGTTTCTCTTTTTCTGTTTTGTTTTGGTCAGTAGTTCTCCTCCGCCGTCTGCTGACTCCACAAGACGGTCTAGAGGGTCCTCCAGTAGCTGAGGGTGGGCTCTGTCGAGGCTCAGAGCCCGGCACTGCACCTGCCTGGTGGAGCTCCACAGGGCGAGCACCAGTACGAGATTTATTTGACGGTGTACTCTCCATAGAAAAAAAAAAAGCGAGTTGCGTGATACTGTGGTTTCCGGTGCGCCTTCTGGCCCAGTATCTACGACTTTAGCACCTGTTCAACGGGAGAGTGGGCTCATCCCTAATCTGTTTATGTTCCCAGTAGTAGACTATTCGCAAGCAGCCTGGGGGTGTCACTGCTCTGCGCGGACCTTGTTTACCGAGGCGGCGTCCGAGCTCGTATGGTGAAAATATGGTTGCGTTATCTTCAAAATAGCCCTGTCTTTCCCGTGGCTTTTCTGCCATCCTGCAACTTTGAGTTAGGGAGTTCTGAGCTCCAGTCTCTTTCCCAGGCATTTTATCCTGGCCTGGCACGCATACAGAGGACCCCACTTCTGGTTCTAAGTTAGCAGTTGGGGATAGGTGGGGTAGCACACTGTGCATTCCCCGTCATCCAGGGGGGCTCTCCATCTATGCAGAGCTTGCACAATGCTGGGCTCTCCCAAGGAATCCTCACGTCCTGCACAGAGCCACTTCCAGATACCTACCACCTGCCATCCCTCCACTGTAGAATCTCCTGCATGCGGCCATCCAGTCAAGAGCCAGTATTAAGTCTGGTGCCCAAGTGATCCCCCCAAGCTCAGTGTGCAATGCTGGGTTCTCATCATGCTGCAACACAGGGGGGGATTGTGATGAGAGGGTGCCAAATCGGGACTATAGGGTGGATGGGGTAGTACAGTCCACCCCAATTTGGTGATTGCTTCCCGTGTTGCCAGACTTGTGTGAGGTCGCGCATTGTGGTGAAGGAGAGGCAGGTCTGCTGGATTCTTGTGCGGCCGAACTCTGCGAAAACGTTGATTGAGTTTTTTCAATGTCTTAATGTAAGCTTGCGAATTGATTGTCTCTCCTCTTGGCATAACGTCCACAAGAATCACACCTTCAGTGTCCCAAAAGACAGTGATCATGACCTTTCCAGCTGAAGGAATTGTCTTGAATTTCTTTCTTCGTGGTGATTGCGGATGATGCCACTCCATTGACTGTCTTTTTGTCTCAGGTTCAAAATGATGTGCCCAGGTTTCGTCACCTGTAACGATCTTTGCCAAAAAGTTCTCTCCATCAGCATTGAAACGCTCCAACAATTCAGAAGAAATTGCTTTCCTTTGCAATCGGTGGTCATTTGTGAGACTTCGAGGAACCCATCTTGCGCAAACCTTAGAAAATCCGAGAGTTTTTATAACTGCATTTGCACTACCAATGCTGACTGACAGCTGTAAGGCCAATTGAGTAGTGATTCGCCTATCAGTAAGAATAAAGCCCTCAGCGCATTTCAACATTTCTGCGTTGGTGGATGTGGCAGGACGTCCACAGCGCGGCCGATCAAGTAGCTCCGTATCTCCACTTCCTGATTCTTTGATTCTCTGAACCCAGCGACTGACTGTACTCCTGTCGACTGCAAAACGTCCATACACATCACATAGACGTTTGTGAATGTTCACAACAGTTTCCTTCTCTGCAACGAGAAATTCTATCACAATTCGCTGCTTATAACGCAAGTTGCTAACACGCTCCATTTCAACGGTTTAGGGCAGCCGTATTATTTGGCCGGTTGCAGTGCAATTTGGTGCACACAATTGGCACATTCCATATTTGAAGTATGCAAAATTTCATGCTTCTGTCTTCATTATTAGCTGAGAAAAACGATGTGGTGCATTACTTTCTGAACGTCCATCGTATATGTCTTTGTTCGGAAAACTATTCCCCAGTAAGACAATTCCTAAACAGCACATATTAGAAAAACATTGTGCAGACTGGATCAGAACTCATGGCTTTGGAATGGGCATGCATGGAGAGCAAGGAGGAAAATTTGTACATTCCACTATTTCCAAAATTGAAAGACGCACCAGCGGTATTAAAAATATAACTTCACAATTAAAATTTATAATGGAAACTCATTTGTTACAAATTTCTCCATCTGTGAATGTACAGATTCCTCCTATTAAAAAATAGGAAGTGTGAATGATAATTGAGCGAAATTTTGGGGCTAGAGCAAATTATTAACAGAGAGTGGAAATCATTTAATAGGTGTATGTTTTATTTATTAAATTGAACATTTCGTTTTACTCATGACCATACTCATTTTTACATGACCATCGAGATTGAGAGATAATTGTTAGCTCTCATGTTTTGGGGACAATTGGGTGTGTTATTTTAAGGTAATAAATGTGGACTTGCAATTTAATGTTTCAATAATTAATGTTTGACGCATGAATCCAAAACAAAACTATGATATCCATTTTCTGCAGGTTTTCTGCTTTTGATTTCCGTAATTTGTTATGCATGTTGATTCTGATCGTTTTAGTGTAAATTGCGTTAGAAACAAACCATAACAAAATATTTAAAAAACGTAAATTTTACACTATTTCAGACTATTGTATCTTCTGTTCTAATTGTGATAAAATGTTTGTTCTTGTTCTAATATTTACTGTAACATTTCTAGTCTAGCTTAACGCAAAATTAAAGCCGGTATTTATAATAATAAAGTAGCCTAAAAGCATCAATTAAGCCCTATCAAAAGTAAACGCCGCCACATTTTTTTCCCAGTTAGGAAATTGACCACGTGACTTCTGTCACGATAGCTATAAATAGCGTGGTCAGGAAAAGTCGCTAGCAGTCAACAGTCAAAAACCAACCAAGTGTATGGGACGTCCCCCTAAACAAAGATAGATATCCAACAGGGTGGAGAACTATAGAAGATCTAACGCAGCTCAAAGAACTATCAAACACAATTTAAAATAGTAATAAATATAGAAGCAAAATACCACCCTGGGAACTAAAAAAACCAATCATAGACAACTCACTTACTGAAAAGATCAAACAAAACATAGAAGATAAGGAAGCCAAAATGATAAGTAGAAAGTTCATAGATCAACTAACTAAACAAAGTCTGGCCGTCTACACTGATGGATCCAAGGGTGATAGTGGGCAACTAGGTGCCGGAGTAGTAATACCACAATGGGGAATAAAAAAGAGCTACAGTGTAACTGAAGGGGCTTCGATCTTTACCGCAGAGATGGTAGCAATTCTTAAAAGTTTAGAAATAATCGAAGATAACCCACCAGAAGCTGTTACGGTATTTACAGACTCACCGTCATCACTACAAGTACTAGAACACCCAGGTAAATGTAGCCGGCCAGACATAAAGGAAGAAATTCTAGCAATTAATACATCACTAGGGAACATAGGATGTAGTGTGAGGCTAGTGTGGGTTCCAGCACACATAGTTATTGCTGGTAACGAGTTGGCAGATCAGAACGCCAAGAATGGAAGAACAAGTAAAAACAATATAAGAGCAGGACTGGGAAGGTCGGAGATCAAGAGCCAAGTGAAGATAACTATAAACGAGGAATGGAAGACAACATGGAAGAAAAGTAGAAAAGGCAGACACACGTTCAAACTACTGAAAGAACCAACGAGTATGTGCCAGGTCAGAGAAGAATTAAAGATACCATCAAACAAAAAACTGGCGTCTCCGTCTCGGTGCAGCATACTTTATGATAGAAGAACCACACTGCCAAGAATGTCAGGAAGAGAATGACATAGACCACTACCTGATCCAATGTAAAAAGTATGAACAACAAAGGCTTGAATTAAAAACGTACTATAGAAATCACAATATAAACTGGACAGGTGATAAGGTTTTAGGTATAGATGCCCCAAGAGATGCCCAATCAATACTTAAAAGATATATACATAAAACAAAGGAAAACATATAAGGTTAGTAACAAAAACAAAAGAAAACACAAAATAAAAAAAAATAAAAAACATCTCAAAAAGAACAAATACTAATACAAAGTAAAACCAAGTGTAAAGGACAATAGTTATCAAGAAACAATACAAAAGAGAAAATAAAATGGACAAATACTAATATAAATTAAAATCAGCAACTGCTAAAGACAATAGCTATTTAAATTGAATACAAAATTAAAAAATAAAATGACACTAAATACCCCAATTATAACCAAATTTCAGGTTGAACAGGGTAGACCAAGATGGAACGAGAAGAGGCAATAACAGGCAGCTGTTAAGTGCCCGCTCTCCACCCATCACCTCATCAAAACAACAACAACAGTCGCTAGCAAACCGCCGTGTACTAGCACTCTCTCCACCCATCACCTTAAAAAAAAAAGTACTAGTGGTCCTTTTTTTCCCGACTAGCCCTTTTCAGGGCTTCGCCGTCTTTGCTGAAATATATTAGTAATCCTTTTCAAGGCATAGTATTTATGAACATTGCATTAAAGTTGACAGTTTTCATAAACAAGTGCTTGCGTAGAAAATCAAAATAAGTCTGAATCAGCACTTTCAAATGCGTTTTAAATATTCAGTACTAGCACCTATGTATGAAAGTTTGTAAGTTCTTGGCTATCATTTTTACTGTTTGTTACATCAGTGGTTCTCAACGGTGGGCCATATGGCCTCCTAGGGGGCCATGCCATATTTCTAGGAGGCCACAGTAAGATGGTAAAGGTAAAGTACCTTTTTTCTAACTAACAGCGACTATGAAAGGGGGGGAGAAGTAAATAAGGCTCAGAAGGGGACCATGAGCAAAAAAAGGTTGAGAACCCCTGTATTACAGAACCATACAGTAAGACTGCATTGATATCGAAGCAGAAAATTCGGTATTTTTGTGTTGGAGCTGATTTGATTTCATTTTCGTATATTTCCTATTGTAATGAAAGCCCCCCTGTTACTTTCGGTATTCTTATTTACATGTGGCTGTTGATTGTGGAATATGGGAAACTATTTAGTTTCAGCATTATGCTGACCACATCACCCCGAGTGTGCCGACGGTCAAGAAAATATGGGCCTAAACACCATATTCCCAATATGCCTCAATGGGCGTGTAACGGGATCCTTTACCTTTTTTTTTATTGTCATTGAAGGTTGTTTTTTTTTTATAAATTATCTTGCATTTGGTGCAGCTTTTAAGTCATTGACACCATCATTAAAAGATGAAGAAGACATGGATAGACCTTGAGCATGTGACAGGAAGACTTGACATAAGTTTGTTGTAGGCCTATGCTCCTTGTGAAGTTGAAAATTGCCGAATGAATCATCATCATCATCATGTTTCAGCTGACCATTCGTCCAAAGTCTGTCCATATCTTCTATATCCTTATTAAATCTGTCTCATGTTCTCTCTGCTCTTTGTGTTTTTGTTTTGTTTTTGTTGTTGTGTTTTGGTTGGTCTTCTTGTATTCAACTTACCCTGGGGATTCCAGAATAGTAACTGACTTATATTGCTATCAGCGGGTTTTCTTAATGCTTCATTGTTGCTGTCATTTTTGACGGTGAGAAAAACACCAACCTAATTTATGTTTGGTTTAATGTGATCAAAGAGAGATAAATGTTTATTATCTTTCTGTGACATGTTTGACTGGTGATTATCTGCCCCTGTCTTATGTTGTCCTGTCTCAGGCAATGTCTTATAGTTGACATGTCTTAAGTCTATTTATAGGACCATATACGGAGTATCTTTACCACCCATTTGGGCGGTAACGCCTGGTCTGGTTTAGCCTCAATCTGGTCTATGCTCTTTGGGCATGCGCAGGTCTTGGCGCAAAGACCGAGAGACTGATAATTCAACCAGAGTGTACCTGAGACTTAGAACGGATGTACCGATCCGTAGAATTCTCTCTGCCAAGTTTCGATAGGGATTTGGAAATTCTGGGAATGACTGTTTTGTCATTCTTCCTTCCCTGAGTGATTCTTTATGTTGTGTTACCTTAGAGTGTAAGGATTCTTTGAGAAGGTAACTGAAACATTATTCGATCTTTTTCGTCTCGATTAGATCTTAAAGGTACATTTACCGCTGATGGCGACATAGTGAGCGAAGCTCACGAGGAGTTAATATACTGTACCCCAGTATGGCTACATATTTGAAAGACTAGGTCGAAGTTGACCTGTTATACATATAAGCCTAAGAATCAACTTGATGGATACGCAATGCAGGCGGAATATTGTTTGGCAGATATATATTTATTCTCAGAAGTTTATGTAAACTGAGAGTCACCTGATTATCGAGGCCCGCAACCTGCGGCCTGATTTCGTCGTCATTATATTGGTCCGTGTTTACGGCCAATCTTCTTCACCAGAATGAAGTACCTGGCATGTGAGGCCAGAATGAAGTCTTTGGCTAATTGTAGGACAATAGCATTGACTTTGTTAAATAACTGATATCGCCCGTACTAGGCAATACATTTGCTAGGGCTTACCTGACGGGGCTCAGTCAGGGATTAGAGCTATTGCATGAACAGTAATTATCGGTCAAGACATTGTTACATGTCTAAGCTGTTCGGGATCTGTGATGCCTGATGTTAACCTTCATAACTACACATATTATGTCCATGATCTGGTACTATTGACTGTTTCGTCCATCATCATATTATCGTACGTCATGAATAAATATTGTAAACGTCAGCAGCATTCCCTACTTCACTGACTTCCACTTGTGGTTGTGTGAGTCTATGTGAAGTCGTCCAAGAGCCTATACGGCCTTCGTGTTGTCAGCACTACTATTCACTCACCTACACGATCAACCACAGTCTTATACAAGCACTACACGTCTGTATTTACATGTATGCTGATACTATGAGTGTCTCTACTATACCTTGGCGGCACCTCATGCCGGTGACCTAGATTACACTCTGCCATCTTTACAACACACGAACACTAACGGGCAGTTATACATCTGGAGCAAACAAGACCTTTACATCTGATCTTTTACAGTCATTCACATCATCATCATCAACAACAATCTCGCCCTTCAGCCTCCCCAAGCAGCATAGGCCTTCAGCAAACTCGCGGCCAAGTCTCCCTGTCCTGTGCCATCAGCTCAAGGTCTTTCCATGTTTTCCTGGTACGTTTCATTTCTGTCTCCAGTTCTCTTCCATCTGTGTTCTTCGGTGTCCCTCTAAATCTCATAACCCTGAGGATTCCAGACTGACTTGAAATACTGTCAGCAAGCTTCCTCACTGTGTGTTCTATCCATCACCATTCATATGCTTTGTGTTAATTGTCTGACCTGTGGGTACAAGAATATGTTAATGTCTTGGGCGTAGTTTGCGGGGGTCACGGAAGAGACACACACAAAAAAAGAGTAGGACTACCACACCCTCAGGTAGTTTGTACAAGACAATTAATATGGGGGGGGGGGGGGCCCTAGCAGCCTCATTATGTAAAACAAATTGCCACAGAAACCACATCTGCACGAGCCTGTTCCCTTTAAGTGCTTGAGCAGTACCTAGCATCCCACACTAGTTCTCATTACACCAATATTGGAGGTACCAATGGTTTTGCATGCTATGAATAGTACTATTGCTCCGTCAGGCATGTTATAAAGGCAACTAATGTGAGATTACGCTTGCAGTTGGCAACATCATCATGGAAAACAAATTGCTACAAAACCCAGATTTGCAAGAGCACATAAAGGCTTTGATAAGGCTTCATGCAAGAGGATTAGCTACACGGGTGGTCTTCATGCTCAATAAGCAACAATAAAACCAAAGAAGAAGACTATTCCATGATTTGTCTTTTACTGTAAGATGATCTTCATTGACCTCACCCACGAGCTTTTTTTTTTTGTGGCCTTTTTCTCCCTTTATAGTTCAGCTCGACAGAAATTGAAGGTTTTAAACAGAAACGTGAACCAGAAGCTAGAACAGACAGACACATTTACATACCTAGGATGCATAGTAACACTAGACGGCGGAACAAGCAAAGACATCAACAACAGAATGAATAAAGCGAGAACAGCCTTTGCTAGTCTGAACAACATCTGGAAGTCCTCTCAGTACAGCACAAACACCAAATTAAGATTATATGGGAGCCGCGCTAGCGTAGTGGTTACAACACCGCTCTGGCGACCGGGTGATACAGGATCAAACCCGGGCGACGGCATTTGAGGATTTTTCGTCGACCGGGATTTGGACTGGATTAACTCGAGACCTGGCGAGGACATTTGAAGGAGTGTCGTCGACCAGGGACTGGCGGCTCCTGAGCCGACCCAGCTGCAATGGGTACCTCCGAAATCGGCGAGTATTTGCCTGAATGGCGAGGGACACCTGTCTCTGTACAAGAAATAAAGGGATACTCACGTAAAATCAATGTCAGGTTAGACATAAAATAATAACCTGAGATTTCGCCTCGAGTATTACCGGGCGTACGCAAAAAAAAAAAAAAAAGATTATATGAGAGCTTTCTGTGCTTCTGTATGGCGCGGAATGCTAGAGAGCAACAGAAGGAAATGAGAAAATTGTCCTCTTTCTGCACAATCTGCCTAAGGAAAATTATCAGAATCTTTTAGCCGAATACCATGCTTACACAGAGCAACCCAGGAGGACATGGACATGATCATAGCTGGCAAGACGCTGGAGTTTGATTGGCCTCGTCCTCAGAAGAGAGCCCACTTCCATCACAAGAACAGCTGTGCTATAGACCCCTGAAGGAAAGTGAAAGAGAGGCTGACCAAAAACAATTTGGTGGAGAACTGTGGAGGCCGAGATGCAAAGAATGAATCAGAGCTGGGGCACTGTACAAAGGATGGCTGCCGACCGAGAAAAGTGGAAGCAGTTTGTCGCTGCCCTACAAAACGCCACCAGGTGTGATGACCACTGACTGCTTTGACAATCGGCTATGGGAATTATTTGATTCTTCAGTCACCCTTTGCAAATCATGGACTTTGAATCTATTTTGATGACAAAATCTTCAGATGACAAACTCTTTAAATGGAGTTTAGATAACAAACACTTTGACACAAGCTCTTTGGATGACAAATTATCTGGATGACAAACTATGAATGACAAACACTTTGGATGACAAACTTTTTGATATGACAAACTCTGTGCATGACAGAACCTCTTTTCAAATGGTAAGCTCTTTGGAAAACAGGCTCTTAGATATAAACTGTTTGAATAATAAATTCTTTGGATGACAAACATTTTGAATGACAAACTTTTTGAATAACAATCACTTTAAAACGTTGTCTATGAATTATAGAGAAGCCACAGTTTAGAATTATTTCTCCTTCATAAACCAGTATAGTAGTATGAGATTATGAAATAACCAGCCTGTACAGTGATTCATTTGATTGTGTGATAACGATCATGTGTAGTAACTGCATGTTCCATACTTCTGTGACACTGATCATGTGTAAGAACTGTATGTTCCATACTTCTGTAACACCAATCATGTGTAGTAACTGTATGTTCCATACTTCTGTGACATTATCATGTGTAAGAACTGTATGTTCCATACTTCTGTAACACTGATCATGTGTAGTAACTGCATGTTCCATACTTCTGTGACACTGATCATGTGTAAGAACTGTATGTTCCATACTTCTGTGACACTGATCATGTGTAGTAACTGTATGTTCCATACTTCTGTGACACTGATCATGTGTAGTAACTGTATGTTCATTACTTCTGTGACACTGATAATGTGTAGTAACTGTATGTTCATTACTTCTGTGACACCAGTCATGTGTAGTAACTGTTGTTCCATACTTCTGTGACACTGATCATGTGTAATTACTTGCACGTTCCATACTTCTTTGTCACCAGGCACGATCTGAAGAAGATGTTAAGTCAGCTAAAGAATGGCTGGAGACAGAGAAAGTGTGGCTCATACATCGTGGTGGCTTTTCGGAGGTGTGCCTACTCAGGTCAGAGAGCACCATCCTGCCTGAAGGTCGAGTCCGCGTCAGGTTGGAGTCAGGAGATATTGTTGAGGTGGATGAGGATGACATTGAAAAGGTGACTCTGCTAGCTTATCCTTTCTTTTACAAGATAAGTTACACTGGCTAACAAAAAAAAAATTTTTTTTTCTTTCTCTAACATTTATATGTTTTTTCTGGTCAATTTTAATGCGCTGTTTTTAAATCTGCAAACCGTTTTTCTCTATCAGGTCGGGATCTCTAGAAATATGCAGTTGAAGTTTTTTTAACAACGCATACAGTATTACATCATTCGTACAAGAAGTATAACAGTTATGTAGGCTTGAATTTCTTTGCAGTCGACTTTCGTCGGTGAATGGCACGTGGTACATCGCGATGAAGCATCCAACAATAATCAGCAAGCATGGTCACACTACACCATCCTTGATAACGTGACTCCAATATGGCGATATCTTGATGGAATCGTTCTCCATGTTCATCGCTGACTTCGCCAAGGTTGTCAGGGGAAAAGTCAAGATGCGAATCGAGCAAATGGATTTTGAGGGACATGTTACTCCCCATAATTCTGTATGCATCTATGCACTGCTTAACAATATGCACATAGTCGACAGATTTGTGATTTCCCAGAAAGTTATCGACGATCGATTTGAATGCCATCCATGCGCGAAGTTCACTACCATGTAACAAGTTCTCGAAATGTTTGTCTGCAATAACTTTCCTAATCTGAGGTCCTACAAAGATACCTTCCTTTATTTTTGCATCGCTAACTTGCTAAAAAGTTTTCTCGAAGATAAGTGAAAGCTTTGCTAGTTTTATCTAACGCTTTTACGAAATTCTTCATGAGCCCCAACTTTATATGTAACGGTGGTAAAATGATGCTGTCTTTGTTAACTAATGGCTCGTGTATTACATTTTTATGCCCGAGCTGCATACGGTTCCTAATAGGCCACACCTTTCTTGCATAATGTTCCTGTCTGTTGCGGCTGTCCCATTCACATAGGAAGCAACAAAATTTAGTATACCCAATCCGCATGCCCGTGAGAATTGCAATGACCTTTAGGTCTCCACAAATCCGCCAGTGGTAGTCAATGTACTTTATTTTTGCCGAAAGTATAGCCATATTGTCATAAGTTTCTTTCATATGAACAGAGTAGGTGACTGGAATTGATGAAAATAAATTTCCGTTATGCAATAACACGGCTTTTAGACTAGTCTTGGAAGAGTCGATGAAAAGTCGCCATTCGTTGACTGTGCTCATGACCGAGGTGCACCATTAGACCGTTTACATCTTTGCAATAGCAAATGTCATCATCCATCTCAAAGTATTGAACAAGTTCTCTGTGTCTATGATGAAATTTAGATATCGGAGTATTGGGCGCTAAAAGATTCCATTCTTTGAGTCGCGAACCGAGTAATTCCGCTTGTCCTTTGGTAAGAGCGAGATTGCGTATTAGATCTGAAAGTTCTGAATGGTTAATTAAGTGAACACCGTCATTCACCGGTATATAATCCGAGTCAGAATTAGTTTCTAAAGCAGGTAAACTATCACTTTCTGATGGTTCATTCACGTCCAACGGATATTGTTCTGGTGGAACTGGGATCGGACACGTGATTGGATCATGAGGCACTGGTTTTGAAACCGATTCAATATTTGGATAAACTACAGACTTTCTAGTTTTAAAAGTGAAACCATGGATATTTGTCAAGCAGAAGTAACAATCAGTAGCGTGATTTGTCGGTTCACGCCATATTACTGGCACTCCAAAAGGCATCGACTTATGCTTTGGCGATTTTCGTAACCAACCTGCCAATGTATTTGCACAAGTCAAACAAACTGCATTAGGCTTCCAAGATGTATTTGCACCATCAACTTTCGAATCGAAATAAAGTTCATATGCTTTCTTTAGTAATGGTGTAAAGTTTTTCTGGTGAACACGATCGGTAAAATATCCGCACACGTAACAGAACAGATCAGCCGAATTTCTACAACTTCTAGAAGCCATATTTCGCTCAGAATTATTTCAAAATACAGTAACTATTTGAAAAATAGCGTAACATGTGTCCTGCATCTTTTAGCAGTATAAAAAGTAGAATTATTTTGCATTTTATTAATTTTTAATAAGTTATATAGTAAAAATGAAACGGAGCAAATAGCGGTTTCCCAAAAATATATTTATTCACAAATATCTTAAGAACCCGATGTGATAGAGATAAACAGATTTCAGATTTGAAATCAGCGCAAGAAACTGACCTAAGAACACTTATTCTTATATAAGAAAGAAAAATGTTGTTTGTCAGTGTTATCAGTAATTTTCATTCCTTCTTCATCATCATGTTCATTATCATGCCCAATCCTCTTTAGTCATTTAATAAGAATTGTTTCTTCTTCAAGTACCATGCCTGGTGGTCTAGGTGATCACGCCTCTCCACAACTTTCTGTCTCCAGTACTGTTTATCCATTCTCTTGTTGTCTTCTTTCCCTGTAATATGTTGGACTGTCAAGTATCTCCTCTCTTTGTCATCTTCTGTCTTGCCTTCAATCCTTTCTGTTGTCTTGATATATCCCAGCTTTCTTCTTGTCATATTGTGCCCAGAGATAGTGGATTAGTTCCTTCTAATAAAATATAAAAAAGGTAAAGGATCCCGTTACACGCCCATTGAGGCATATTGGGAATATGGTGTTAGTCCCATATTTTCTTGACCATCGGCACACTAGGGGTGATGTGGTCAGCATCACGCCGGCTGCCTTAACCTTCCCAGAGTTGCTCTGGTATCCAATTCATGAGGCTGGGTCGACCCCAGAGCCGTTTGCAGTCTAAAAAATCCCACTTCAACTGGGGATTGAACCATGGACCACCAAGCTAGGAAGCCAGTGCACTAACCACTGTGCTACCATGACTAATAAAATATGTTTTATAAAATAATATGTTATAATTTGAAGAGTCTTCTTATAGTTAAAAGAAACAATGCTGTTTTTTATTCTGTTCTTGTTCATGTATTTCTTCTCCTTATGCTGTTGTATTTGTTCTTACACATATTTATTACCTCATTTTCCACTGATTTCTGTCTTCTTATTGTTGCTTCCATGTATATTTCCAACTGTCTCCATTTTATCTTCATTTTTGTGTGTGCTTTGTTCCTATCAATCATCATTCCAAACCTTTATGTCCTTTTCAGATATCTGTCCTTCTGCACTCCATTCTTGTCACACTATGATGATTTTTTTCCACTTTTATTGAAATATACAGGAATTTTATTTATTGCTTTTAAAAATATATTTTTCAGGCCAATCCACCGCAGTTTGACAGGGCCGAGGACCTTGCATTATTGCGCTACTTGAATGAGTCGAGTGCCCTTCACACACTCCGGCAACGCTACGCAGCTAATTTAATACACACATATGCTGGGCCATACCTCATAGTCATAAACCCCATGCAACAATTTCCTGTCTATGCTGACAAGGTATACTTACATTAGTCATGATTTCTGCAGTTTTTACCGGTGTGGGACCATTTATTCTGTTACTCATTATCCAGTACATTCTGAAAACCAGAAACTGACCAGATTTAAATTGTGTGCTCCTCTGACCTGTTTTGTATGTAGTGGTGCCTTTGATGTGTGGTTGTTTTCAAAGCAGTCAATGGTGAAGGCTTGTATTCTAATGATTTTTGCTCACGTTATGTGCTCCCCCTCCCTCCCCCCATAGCCATAGTAAAAAAGTGTCTGCAGTAGAATCTCTGGTTGGCAAGATTGCCATAAGGAAATGCATATCTCTAAATTAGTAAGGATAAAGTGGAGTTACTAAAACGTCTAGACAAAGGTGCGTTAGTGAAGTTTTTGTGTGATAAGTATGGTAATGGTTCATCTATCATCTAAGATTTCATGAAACAAAAAAGAAAAACTGTTAAAGTTGTATGGGGATAGTAATTTACCCAAGGTAATGGAACACAAGATGACATTATACCTGACAAAGTACGTAAGGTGAAGGTAAAGGATCCCGTTTCACACCCAGTGAGGCATATATCTTCTTGACCATGGCACACTATGGGTGATGTGGTCAGCATCATGCCCAGCCGCCTAACCTTCCTAGAGTTGTTCTGGTACCCATTTCATGAGGCTGGATTGACCCCGGAGCTGTTTGTGATCTAAAAAAATCCCACCTGAAGTGGGGATCGAACCATGAACCACCGAACTAGGAAGCCAAAGTATGTAGAAGCAGACATTAATGGAATGGACCTCGTTCTCTTATCATGGCCCAGTCCATGAGCACTTATGCATATCACGTTGTGAGTTTATAACAGGCTGGTTTAAAAAATTTAAGAAATGTATTGGTCTATATTTTACCTGAAGTTCAGAAAAACCTATCTGGCAACTCTCAGATCCGAAGCATGCCAGCTAAATGGTCCCATGCCTGTACATGGAAATTATTTCTCTTTACCTGCTGATGGCTTTTTGAGGTTGTTATAATTTGATGATCTTGGTATCTGAATTATTGCTAAGAAAGATTGTCTTTATCTACTCAGTAAATTATTTGTACTTGTGTACTTGGGACACTTATGAGATAAATTTCTTAAATGTTGTCCTCACCCATTGTGAGGCATGTCCCATTTGATCAGGGACTTATGTGTCTTTAGGTTGTAATGACTGATGATAATGTAGATTTAGATTCTGAACACAAATAGAGCTTCAAGAATCTTTGATAAATTATTGATAAATTGTGAATTACTTTATCCAAATGTCACCACCAGAAAACTCGTAGGAGTTGAGGAAATGACAAGAAGTTTATGAAAATATGTAAAGAATATCACAAAACATTGGACAATAGTGCACACTGATGACCTGTATTCACTTGTTTGTCCTGAGGTACAAGCACAATTGTAAAAATTGAGACAATGAGGAAAATCGATTTGGAAATGGGAAATAGAGAGGATACCAAATAGAGAAATTTGGCAGTGATGCTGACTTGATCATTGAAGGATTTAAAAGCCAATATTGTCCAAACTTTGCTTAAGTGGATAGCGTTTTTGTCTTCTTTGTATTGGATTTATGAAACCACAAATTCATATTTCTTGTTATGTGATTTGTTAAATCAACTGCTTCCATCTTATCCCAGTTGATTGCAAAATCAATATTTCCCATCTTCTTCTGGTTTGATTTGTGAAACAAAGAATTCCAAGATTCTTCCTGTAGAATTTGTGAAACCAAATCCTTTTTATCCTTCAAAAATTCTTTTGTCAAACCTAAATTGTCCATCTTTTGTTCCATGCAGGTTATGGGTCAAATAGTTGATCTGTCAGATGACATTTCTCGTCAATTCACAACTTTTCTGTAATTAGCTCTTTATCTCATTCATGTAAGCATGTCATCATTATTTTTAATTTTTTTTTCTTTTTTGCTACATGTGGAACATGAACCCACTTCAACCTTGCATGAAGCTAGCACCTAACCCAGTGTTTCTCATGCCGTGTGCCATGGCACACTAGTGTGCCGCCGTGCCTATCAAAGTGTGCCGCAAAAATGTGGTAAATTTACTACATGAAGTATATTTTTAGTGATCATGCAATAAAAACTGATCTTACAGCTTAAATTCATTCAATATTATTGGATCTATTAACTGCTTGGAACAAATATAGATATACTTCAAAATTTCATGATATTACTAAAACGCAAGAGGCGCATAAACAACGTTCAAAATCCATGAATGAAGCATAGTACTTCCACTTGGATCTTATTAAATTTCGAATTTCTTTTTTTGTTTGTCTGTCACATATATGTTCTAATTATTTTAAACAATTGAAAGAAAATTAAACTGAAAGTTTTCTTTATTCTAAAGTACCAACAAATTAGTGTATTTAATTTAGTATATATCACTGTAATTTTTTATTCAGGCGTGGGGTCAGATAGGTGTGCCGCAAATTTTTAGAAAATTGAAAAGTGTGCTGTGAACACAAAAAGGTTGAGAAACACTGACCTAAGCACTCATGCGCTTCTGCGGCAATTTGTTACAAATGATGAGGCTGATTAGTTGCCCGAGGAACCTGTAGTGTCCTATTCTTTGTTTGTCTCTTCAGAGGCCTCCTGCAACTGCACAGGTGATGTAAGCATCTGTCTTATTGTAACCATGGTTACTTGTTAACTGAGCAGAATACAGTATTTTGACAATGTAATGAAAAGTAGCCCAGCAAATGATAGCATTAAAACTTCTGTGTATGAAGAATCACGAGAAAATGAACCTTCTTATGCCTAGTTCTTCCTCTAACCACACTTCAACTCTACAAGAAGCATAGGCTTTTAACTCATGCTGCCAAATTCTTCTATCCCGTTCCATTAGTTCCAGGTCTTTCAGTGTCTTTCTATTCCCTTTTCTGTGTTTTTCTGATTCCTGTCTATTCCCTTTTCTGTGTTTTTCTCATCCCTTTCTATTCCCTTTTCTGTGTTTTTCCGATTCCCTCAGTCTCTTATCCTGGGGGATTTCATTCATAACCCTCCACTCCCAAAGGAGCATAGGCCTTCAACAAACACATGCCAAGTCCTCCTGTCACGTGCCATCATCTCAAGTTCTTTCCACGTTCTCCTTATCATTTTCACCTCTGTTTCCAGCTCTCTTCTCTATGTACTTCTTGGTCTACCTCTGCTTCTCTTGCCCTGGGGGTTCCAGAACAAGGACTGCCTTGTAATGCTATCAACAGGTTTCCTCAGTGTGTGTCCTATCCATTGCCATCGTCTTCTTCTCATCTCTTGTTCCACTGGCACTTGTCTAGTTCTTGTCATCAGTTCCACGTTGGTAACCTTGTCATACCATTTTAATCCCTCTATTCTACGCAAGCACCCATTTATGAAAGTCTGTAGCTTTTTGGTAGTTGTCTTTGTTGTTCTCCATGTCTCAGAGCCATACAATAGGACTGACTTCACATTTGAGTTGAAGATTCTTATTTTCGTGTTGGATCCGATTTCTCTTGATCTCCATATATTTCCCAATGCAGTGAAAGCTCCTCTTGCCTTTTGTATTCTTATTTTGATATCATTGTCTGTCCCTCCAACTTTGTCTATATTGCTGCCAAGATATGTGTACGATTCTACATCTTGTATTGGTGCTTCTTCAAGTACAACCCTGTTATCATTACCTGCATTTATTCTCATTATTTTTGTCTTTTATCCTGGGGGATTCCAGAACAATAAATGCCTTGCAGTTCTGCGAGCAGTTTTGTGAGCAGTTCTGTGAGTAGTTCTGCGAGCAGTTTTCCTCAGTGTGCATCCTATCCATCGACAATATCTTCTTCTCAACCATTTATGAACGTCTGTCAATTCTTGTTTGTAGTTTTTATTGTTCTCCATGTTTCAGAGCCATACAGTACGACTGACTTGACATTTGGGTTACAGATTGTGATTGTTGTTGTTGGACTTGATTTCTTTTGATCTCCATATTTTTCCCTTTGTATTCTTATTTTGATATCACTGTCCATCCCATCAACTTTGTCTATATTGCTGCCAAGATATATGTAATACCATACTGCACCTACAGAATGGTTTACAGTAGAAACAGGGGTGAAACAAGGCTGTATTATGTCACCACTACTTTTTGGAATAGCTATTGATTGGGTTATGAGAAACTATACCCAGAATGAACAATTAGGTATAAAATGGACAAATGAAAAATTCCTGGGGGACCTGGATTTCGCAGATGATTTAGCATTCTTAAGTTCAACACCCAGACAATCCCAAGAAGCAGTAAATAATTTGTGTCATCTTTCGGTTAAAATAGGTCTCCAAATAAATGCCTCTAAAACTAAAGTTATGAACTTTTCTAACGAGACCTTTAATATAATCCTGAACGGGGGAAAACTACAGAAAGTTGAAAGTTTCAATTATTTAGGCAGTAAAATGACTCAGGATGGTGACACAACAAGAGAAATTCATACTAGAATTGCTTTGGCAGCTAGCGCCTTCAATAGATTATCTAACATTTGGAAATTACGATCATTGAATATACATACCAAGCTTCGTCTGTTTTATTCAAATGTTATCTCAGTGTTAACATACGGCTGTGAGAGTTGGAAAATAACAAAATCATTGGAGAACAAGCTGAATACATTCGAGAACAAATGTCTTAGAAAACTCATGAACATCAGTTGGAAAGAATTCAAGACTAATCGACAAATAAGAGAAGACTCTAGGCAGAAATATGTCTCCAACTATATAAGGAAAAGACGATGGTCATATATCGGTCATGTCCTACGAATGCAAAACAACAGAATACCATTGCAGGCACTCACTTGGGTTCCTGAGGGTAAGAGGAAAAAAGGAAGACCAAAAGAAACACTCAGAAGAACAATAATAAGAGAAGGAAGAACGTTGGGATTAAACAATGTGCAAGAGCTAAGAGGAGTGGCGTCACAACGAACAACCTGGAGAGCACTGGTTTCTGCCTTATGCGCCATGTTTGGTGCTTAAAGAATTTATTATTATTATACTGCACCTTGCCCCATGAAGTTTCCAGGTGTCTCTGAAGAAACAAAGAAAGAATATTTCTAATGCACCCTCATGCATTTCTTACAAAGCAACTAATATGTGGTAGTGCGTACGGCTAGCATTATCATCATGGAAACTAATTGCTACAGAAATCACCGCTGCAAGAACTTGTGAACACTTGGTGCACACTTCCTGCATGGAGATCAGCTGCAGTTAGTGGCTCCTTGCTCCACAAGGAGCACAAAGGAAAATGTTGATGAAGACATGATGCTTCTGCTTGTAAATTATTAACATTTTACCTCTTGGCCGCTGTCAGGTTATTCACATGCTGAAGGGCTGCAAGCAGGAGGACATGCCTCCTCACATATTCTCCATGGCACAGATCCTGTGCAGGGACATGCTGAACTCCAGGAAAGATCAGTCACTTCTGCTGATGGGCAAAAGTGGAAGTGGGAAAAGTGTTAATGCTCAGCATGTCCTCCGCTACCTGATCACAGCTGCTGGAAGTGTTAACGGATTTTTAACAGGTAAACCTTTGGTTGTCAGATCATCATCATGATTACTTTTCTGCTCCTCAGGGAGCGTAGGCCTTCATCAAACACATACCCAAGTCCTCCTGGCACATTCTATCAGCTCTATGTCTTTCCATGTTTTCCCTTTGCTTTCATTTGTCTGCATTTATCTTCTCTGTAAGTTTTTTTGTCTTCCTCTACTTCTGTTACCCTGGGGATTCCAGAATAAGGACTACCTGGTAATGCTAGCAACAAGTTTCCTCAATGCATGATCCTCAATGTGTGTCCTATCCCTCGCCAGCATCTTCTTATCTCTTGTTCCAAATTGCGAACATTCCAGGTGCCAGATCTGGAGATTTTCCTATTCCAGTTAGAAAAAAAAAAAGGTGAATCCCAAACTCTTTTTGGCTTTCTTTGCATTGTGTTGTATGCTTCCTTACCAGGGGAACCTTTTCCATCTTGGATGGCCGAACTGAACTATTTTCTATAGTTGACTTGCCTACATTGTTATTGAAGATTTTATGGCTTAAAATTTCTACTGGATTGGGTTGTTGTTTAACTAGGGCTACTGATCTTCTCACTCTTTTGCAGCCAAAACCAAGTTGAAGACTCCTTGGTATTAACTACACTTTAGATTAGGCTTGTCCTGTGGCTTTTCTGTCATTCCGAAACTTGCTAAGTCATGAGCTCTAGTTTCTCCAGCTTGGCTCGCATTTAAACGATCGTCACAAGCTAGGAGTAAGAAGTGTGTGTGGTATACTGTGCATTCCCCACCATCCTAGGGGGCTCTCCAACTATGCAGAGCTAAAATAATGTACTCTGGTTCTGGGCTCTCCCAAGGAATTGTCACGTCCTGCACAGAGCCACTTCTCACCTTCCCCTGCCTATCTTTGGGTCCATAGTGAGATCCTTCTGCATGCAGTCAACCAAGTCAAAGCCAAAGAATCACGTCTGGGGCTCAAGTGACGTCTTCAAGCTTAGTGTGCAATGCTGGGTTCTCAACAAGTTTCACTACAGGGAGAATCCCTGGAAGAGTGTGGATGATTTCAAGAGTCAATGAGGATGTAATTAGCCTCACAGACAGAGGTTCGCTTCCACGTATGTATATTGTAGCATTGTGCATAACTGATGGTCATATAAGGATTACTCCAGATATGCCTCCACGCATTACTGGATTGGGTAGGCAGCCTCATGTCCAACCCTCCTTAGTTGCCTTTTACAACATGCCTGGTAGGTTATAGTGTTGATATTGATTGCTTCTCTTATCGACCCTGGTAACACGTGAGTGAAGATCGGTTATGATTGTAATAAATTTTGGCAGGGTAAAACAAAACTGGGGATGTGTCTTTTTTGGACGAAAAAAGAACTGCCTATGTCTCGACCACATGGTCTTTGTCAGGTGCAAACAAACAAAAACAGAGGAAGAAGGAAATGAGAATAAGTAAAATACATTTTAAAAAATATAATAACCCTATATAGAAGTCGCTGGTGATCAATCAATCAAAAACATTTAGCTCCACAAGGATCAAAGGCTTTCAGCAAACACATACGAAGTCCTCCTGTCATGTGCCGACTGTTCTTTCCACATCTTCCTCATCATTGTCACTTCTATTCCTAGTTCTCTTCTCCGTGTGTTCTTTGATCTACCTCTGCCTCTCTTTCCCTGGGGATTCCAGAACAAGGACTGCCTTGTATCAACCAGTTTCCTCAATGTGTGTCCTATCCATTGCCAGTATCTTCTTCTCCTCTTTTTGTATTTGACCTATCCAGTTGATAGGAAACTCTATACAGAGTGAACAAACGAACGAACAAACTTTATTTTCAAAGGGTTAAGAATGGGGCACGCAGGCCCGTCTGACATTCTGCCCTTCCTCTCTCTCTTGTCATGTATACAGCTGGAGGCAATCTGATCATCAGATCATATTGTTTGTTGAAGTTTTTGTGGTAAAAAAAATTTTTTTTTTACAGGATAGGGTAGCTGCCCCATACCCAACCCTCCTTAGTCACTTTTTTACGACATGCCTGGTAGGGTACAGTGTTAATATTCTTTGTTCCCCTTTCAGGTCTCGGTAGCACATGGGTGTCGCTGGTGATGCTCACATGAAAATCCGAATGAACAAGCTGGCCACTGAAATAGATCTAGGGAATAAGTGACACCTTTTCCCTTAGTATTATGCATCACCTGTGTTTGCTTACCCCACCTCGTCTTACTGCACTCCTCCTCATTCTCATAATAAATGTTGACTATGTTTGACACAAATTCAAACTGAGAATCAACAAATGCTATTTATATTCTTCATTACTTTATGGTTGTCACGAATATATGTAAATAGTGCAACAGTGATCCGACCACCTTTGCTTCCCCATCTAAGGTTTATAATTTTGCTACACAAAAACTGCGCAATTCGCTGACTGAAGACTCACTTCTGAAGCCACGCCTATTTTTTCTGTTTACATGTGCTAATGAGCGTTTACAAATTTTCGCACCCGACAGTCTTAACAAGAGGGGAGCGAACTGGGGTGTTTACCTGAGTTCCCAAGCGAGCTGAGATGTCAATCATCGATAGTGACAGATGAGACGCCGGTAGCAAATGCAAGGGTGATAATAATATTTACCGATCACATTTGAGGTCTGTGATCCCAGGGAAAAGCATAGTAACACCAGACGGTGGGGCAGGCAAAGACATCAACATCAGAATGAATAAGGCAAGAACAGCCTTCTTTAGCCTAAATAACATCTGGAAGTCCTCCCAATACAGCACAAGCACAAAATTAAGATTATACCAGAGTTGCGTGCTTTCTGTGCTTCTCTATGGTGCGGAATGCTGGAGAGTCACAGAGAAGGAAATGTCAAAATTGTCCTCTTTTCACACAACATGCCTAAGAAAAATTCACCGCATCTTTTGGCCGAATACCATCACCAACCAAGATCTGCTCACTCGTAGCAAGCAAGAGGACATGCACACCATCATAGCTGGCAGACGCTGGAGCTGGGTTGGACATGTCCTCAGAAGAGACCCCGATGCCATCACAAGAACAGCTATGTTTTGGACCCCTGAAGGAAAGCGAAAGAGAGGCCGACCAAAAACAACTTGGCGGAGGACTGTGGAGGCTGAGATGCAAAGAATGAACCAGAGTTGGGGCACTGTACGAAGGATGGCCACCGACCGTGCAAAGTGGAATCAATTTGTTGTTGCCCTACAAGACGCCACTAGGCGTGATGGCCACTGACTGCTTTGACGGTCGGTGGTTAAGGATCGAAGAAGAAGAAGAAGATCCCAGGGAACTTAATTATTTGATCTACAGCGGAGGGACGAAATCAAAGAAGGCCTGTTTGCATGGCCAGGTCTTGTGATGCCATTTCGGCATCGCGAGCGAGCGAGCGAACAGGAAAATCCTTTACCTTGGGAGTCGAACTCATTGATTTTCCCTGAAATGGCCGAAGGCATGAATTATTGCACCCTTTAGTGAAATAACACCATTTCTGTATAAATACTTCGTCCTCTCAAAGTCAGTTATCTAGTCGCTCAGAAATTTTGGATAATCTAGCTCGTTATTCTAGAGCCATTGTGAAAGTGTGTTAAAGCATTCTGTGGAGATTGTTTCATTTCTAATTGCGGTAATAGAAATTAGCATTTAAGACTAGCGTATTAAATAACGCATAGCTAATTTTTCCAGTTGTAATGTAGATTTAATCACCTGCTATCACCCAGAAAGAGATGTTGTAATTCACTAATAAATACACTAGGCGACTGACAATTGATGGAATACAATTCACTTCTAATTCATTATGTGTAATTATATAAGTGACTAACGTAATATCATGTGGCGAAACAAATAGCTAGTAATGACAAGCAATATTTGTAAAGTAGTCATAATTAAATTAACACTGATATTGTGTGCTGAGGGTTTTACTGGGCGGGAGGGGAAAGGCGCATACCTACAACCCAACCCGTACCAGTTGAGCGAAGCGTGATAAGATAGGCTAGGACACGTGTGCCTTTTAATTTAATTAGATGACAGAGAGGATAAGAGATCATGCCCTTACGCGTGATAGGATAGGATATTGATATTGTGGTTAAATGTTTTGTTTTCTTCCTAATTTAGTGCTGATCACAAACCAGCTGCCAGCGGTCTAATAGCACCAGTAACAATTCTTATTATTATCGGGTCTTCGATGTTGACCTGTTCGGTCCTCTTGCTTCATCCAGAGAGAGACCAAAAATATAAACAATAATAGTAAACGTAACTGGGCTTACAAAATACCCAGATTTTTGCATTCAGTTTTATTAGCCCGCTGTGGCCAAAAATATATATATATATATAACATTTTTCCAGACTACTGACAATCGTGTTTCTAAGTGAATTTATCCAGGAGAATACGTTGTTTCATAATCGGCACTCAACCCCAGAGAGAAAAACTGATAGGATATACCCTCATCATCTTTATTAACAGTTTACCAACCAGATGTTTCCTTTAGCTATTGGAAGTACTGTCTACTGTGAACACTAGATCGCGGTTTATATTTTCCTACATGAACTATCTGATGTGACATTATCATATCCAATAACCCACCACCAAAGTAGGCGTTCCCCATTAGGAAAATTAATTATTCGTGGAGGAACTGGGGCTCACTTCGGAGAAGCACAACACTGGATTACGATACATGTACATTGATGTTTACATTCAAGAGGTTGTTAACCAAGTATTAGGTAAGGTGTGATTGATGTGGCCACGAATGACAGAGTGAGAGGAAATACGTCCTAGTTACAGAAACTGTACCATCCTTGATTTTCTTTGCCATTACTGTTACTCGTATTTTACGGGATAGCTTAACTAGGAACTTTGTTCTTTGCTTTACTGTCTATTCTATACCCTATTGTTAATCTTTGACCTTTTGGGTTATTAACTTCTTTTGGGATCTTTTCTCAACAAGAGGGGAGGGCACTTATTGGGTTATTTTCCTATGTTTGTACTTTTGGGTTATTAACTTCTTTTGGGATCTTTTCTTAACAAGAGGGGAGGGCACTTATTGGGTTATTTTCCTATGTTTGTAACCAATGATTATATTGATTTCTATGTTTGATGTTGTAAAGTTTAAGTGATAATAAACTAAACAAAACTTAATTTATTGTGTTGGTCAGCCCCAATCTCCATTTACCATAGTTTTCACATCTGTGAGTCCTGTTGTCACATAACTGTGTGAGTAGTTAACTTATAATTGTATTTATAGGGAGGTTTTGATAGATTGTCTATTACCAAAAGATAGTCGTATAGATAGGCTGGACTAGAGAATTCACTCATTCCAGAGACAGATCTTCACCTTAATCTATTCACTCGTGGAATCTATTCTAACACTTTCGTTCTCAGATAACTCCACTTATTCTGTCCTATTCATACGGGACCAAAAATATCTATAATACCTATCTAAATGTACAACAATGGTGTAGAAACATGGGCAATGAACAAGAAATTAGAAGACATAACTGAGGCCTTTGAGATGTGGGTATATAGAAGAATGGGGCTTGTTTCGTGAAAGGAGAAGGAAACAAATAGAGAGTCACAGAAAACCTAGGAATGACAACGGAATTAATGGAGATCAAAATTAGACTGCTAAAATATTGTCCCCATGTAGAAAGACATAACAACTTAATGAACACCATCATAGAAAGAAGAATTGAAGGCACACATGCAAGAGGAAGACATCGCTATAATTGGGAAGATGGGTAGGAAAGAGTCTGTCAGAGTATACCATCAAGACAAGAGACAGAAGATGTTGGAGATCCACTGCAGTCCTTCGTGGTGGAGATGGCAGCTGATGATAATGAAATGTCTAACAACCACATCATTTTAATGACCTAATATACTGCAGAACAGTTGTAACGGACGCCTAATTTTTACTCTTTTTTTTTATTACTTTCAGTTGAGAAGCTAAATTCAGTGTACACAGTGCTTCATGCTTTCGGCAACAGTCGGACATCTTTGAATGTCAACGCTAGCAGATTCACTCAGATTTTTACAGTTGACTTTGATCACACAGGGCAGATTGGCTCAGCATCTGTGCAGGTAAAAAAATCCATCTTGCCTCATCAGTTACCATAGTGACCTGTATAGTTCATGGGGAATCTGTTGTTGTTTAACTAGGGCTACTGAGCTTCTCATTCTTTAGCAGCCAATAGCAAGTTGAAGAGTCCTTGGTAATATCTACACTGTAGATTGTGGCTTTTCTGCCATGCCGAAACGAGTTGAGTTGAAGTCATTAGCTTCAGTTTCTCCAGCTTGGCTGGCATTTAAAAGATCACATCTGATCCCAAGCTAGGAGTGTGTGGCATACTGTGCATTCCCTGCCATCCTAGGGGGCTCTCCAACTATGCAGAGCTAAAATATGAGGGGCGTTCAGAAAGTAATGCACCACTTTGTTTTTCTCAGGAGCTGTTTATTCAAAATGCATGAAATGTATACACAATATACATGGATATGTCATGTAAACATCGGTATTATTCAACATAATCCCCATCAACTTGTACGACTTTATGCCAGCGTGAAACAAGTGCATGTATTCCTAGCCCGTACCAGATTTTATCTTGACCATGTAGCCATTTCTTCGCTGCATGAATCACTCCTTCATCATGTTCAAACCTTGTCCCACGGAGTGCATCTTTAAGTGGACCAAATAGATGAAAATCAGAGGGTGCCAAATCGGGACTATAGGGTGGATGGGATAGTACAGTCCAACCCAATTTGGTGATTGCTTCCCGTGTTGCCAGACTTGTGTGAGGTCGCGCATTGTCGTGAAGGAGAAGCAGGTCTGCTGGATTCTTGTGCGGCCGAACTCTGCGAAAACGATGATTGAGTTTTTTTCAGTGTCTTAATGTAAGCTTGCGAATTGCTTGTCTCTCCTCTTGGCATAACGTCCACAAGAATCACACCTTCAATGTCCCAAAAGTCAGTGATCATGGCCTTTCCAGCTGAAGGAATTGTCTTGAATTTCTTTCTTCATGGTGATTGTGGATGATGCCACTCCATTGTCTTTTTGTCTCAGGTTCAAAATGATGTGCCCAGGTTTCGTCACCTGTAACGATCTTAGCCAAAAAGTTCTCTCCATCAGCATTGAAACATTCTAACAATTCAGAAGAAATTGCTTTCCTTTGCAATTGGTGGTCATTTGTGAGACTTCGAGGAACCCATCTTGCGCAAACCTTAGAAAATCCTAGAGTTTTTATAACTGCATTTGCACTACCAATGCTGACTGACAGCTGTAAGGCCAATTGTTGATTAATGATTCGCCTATCAGTAAGAATAATGCCCTCAGCGCATTTCAACATTTCTGCGTTGGTGGCTGTGGCAAGACGTCCACAGCGCGGCCGATCAAGTAGCTCCGTATCTCCACTTCCTGATTCTTTGATTCTCTGAAGCCAGCGGCTGACTGTACTCCTGTCGACTGCAAAACTTCCATACACATCACATAGACGCTTGTGAATGTTCACAACAGTTTCCTTCTCTGCAACGAGAAATTCTATCACAATTCGCTGCTTATAACGCAAGTTGCTAACACGCTCCATTTCAACGGTTTAGGGCAGCCGTATTATTTGGCGGGTTGCGGTGCAATTTGGTGCACACAATTGGCACATGCCATATTTGAAGTGTGCAAAATTTCATGCTTCTACCTTTATTATTAGCTGAGAAAAACGATGTGGTGCATTACTTTCTGAACGCCCCTCGTACTTTGCTCTGGTTCTGGGCTCTCCCAAGGCATTGTCACATCCTGCACAGAGCCATTTCTGAGCTCCCCTTGCCCATCACTGGGTCCATAGTGAGATCCTCCTGCATGCACGCAACCAGGTCAAAGCCAGAGAGTTACATCTGGGGCTCAAGTTACTTCTCCAAGCTTAGTGTGCAAAGCTGGGTTCTCAATAAGTTTCACCACAGGTGGAATCCCTGGAAGTGTGTGGATGTATTCAAGAGTCAATGAGGGTGTAATTAGCCTCACAGACAGAGGTTCGCTTCCACATCTGTATACTATCGCATTGTGCGTAGCTGTTGGTCATACAAGGATGACTCCAGATATGCTGCCTCCAGGCATGGTTCATGGGGATCTGAAGAGATGTAGGACTTCTGCTGCCTCAGGCATGTCATAAGAAGCAACTAAAAGGAGGTTTTGCATGTGGCTGTCAACCTCATCATGTAAAACAAATTGCTACAGACACCACCACTGTAAGAGCATGTGAATGCGTTGTGCAGGCTTTCTGTGAGGGGACTATCTGCAGTGGTGACTCCATTCTCCATAGGGAGTGACAAGGGAAATAATGATGATAAATGTTGACTGCTTGTTTGAAAAACATCAGCTATAAATAAATTTGGATCCATCTGTTTTGGTATGTGGGTTAAAACCTAAAAACCCACAGGGAGTTGATGGGAGATTCTCTAAGATGAGATCTGCAAAGGGACGACTGCTACCTCAGGCGACTAATACAGTATATGGTTGTGCATGAGGCTGGCAACCTCATACCTCATCATGTGAAACAAATTGTTGCAGAAAGTACCACTGTAAGAGCACATACTGGCTTTAATGCAGGCTTCCTGCTAGGGAGCCAGATACTGTGGTGTCTACATGCTCCATAGGGAGCGAAAATGAGAAGAAAAAGGAATGCCGTAGTAAGAAAAACTGTTAATATAATGCTGTATTAGAGCGCCCCATCTCTATCAAAATCACAATTTCAATCAATGTGCACACCGTTTTCACTCTTGTCCTCGTCGCTAGATCTATCAGTCAATTATTGAAACACGTTTCTATCCTATTCAGCCGTTAGACGAGATGTACACGCATTTTTTGTAGTCCTATCACTAGTTGCCACGGTAAACAGTTTTACACGATTTGGTAACTAACCCAAAACGCTGAAAAATATGAACATAATATCAATTTTCCAGTGTTCTACAACAACCATGCTTTGGGAATTTGTTTTCCGGTGGCAACTTAAAATCTCGAACCAGATCAGAGAGTGTTTCAGTACATTTTATAATTCGTTTTATTACTAAAATTAGATTGGCGCTCTGAGCGGCTTGCGGTCCAAATGTGATTATTTTTTGAGCCGCTGACAGCGGCTTGCGGTAGTTAATGTGTTAAGAACACAGAACAATATTTTCAACATTGGTCCGAGTAGAACATCTTTCCATTACAGGCACAACAGTAATTTAAAATAATTTTTGCCATAATTTTTTATTTAGAGAGCTAGAAAAGTAACCTTTTTTGAGAAACTGTCATGCCAAAATTTCATAAAAATTTAGGCCCTGATGCTTGAAAAGACCAGAGTTGTGAGGAGACCTGAAGGAGAACAGACCTTCGCAGTTTTTTACCAGCTTTTGGCAGGCGCTGATAGCACTCTGAGGTAAGAGTAAAACCAGTCTATCCTTACTTTTTTTTAAACCTCAGTTTTATTCTTATGAATATCTGCCAGTCTTACAGGTTCTGACATTAAATACAGCTGTGCCTCTTTTCTTGTTACATTTAGGTAGTCCCATAATAGATCCTGTCATAGAGGAGTGGAGTGTTAGAGATTCCCTTGTGACACTGGCTAGTTCCCACCAAACTATGGCATACGTCTACACAGCACAATCAGCTGTATGCTTTCCATGTCAGACCCGTTATCTAGCAGTTAACGTAACAGTAACATCGGGACTCCCAACTCGTAATTAATAATGAGACATCATAACTGTCGAGTCAGCCTCCATATATTTTAATACTCCAATAACATTTCCATCTGTGTATTACCGGGGCCCTAAAGGAGAGCAAAGAATAGTAACTGTACCCTGCCAGGCATGTCATAGGAAGCAACTGAGGAAGATTGGGCATGGGGCTGGTTACACCATCCCGTAAAAAACTTTAAATCACAAAAACTTCCAACAAACACTATGGATAAGTCAAATATTGAATATAAATCAACTCTGCCATCCAAGACAAAAGGTCATCTGGAAAGGAGGCGCATGAAGCAATCCAGAGAGTGCCGAAAGGAGTCTGGGTTGCCGACTAACCTTTTTTTTCATCTAGGAAAATCTCCACGATTGGCAACCTGGAATGTTCGCACTCTACACGAACAAGGGAAAACTGCACAGGTAGCAGCAGAAATGAGTATTACAGGACAAGGCAGTCCTTGTTCTGGAATCCTCAGGGAAAGAGAAGCAGAGGTAGACCCAAAAACATGGAGAAGAGAACTAGATACAGAAGTGAAAATGATGAGGAAAAGGGTGGAAAGAACTTGAGCGGATGGCACGTGACAGGAAGACTTGGCATGTGTTTATTGAAGGCCTATGCTCCCTGGGGAGCTAAAGGATATTGATTGATTGAATAACGTTTCACTATAACACATGGATAGTTTGGTGCAGATAATACAAATGGTGCTCAGTACAATTCGGTGTTCCTCTAGCACAACTGCTACTAAGACTAACACTGTGAAAACACTTCACATATTTTTCAATACAAAATACCCCATGGCTTCACAAATTAACTTCTCTCTACAATACATCATCGGCAGCTTCTACACACTGCATTTAACCTGGAGTACCAACAACAGTGTAATTGCACCATCTCACTTTCTACTTCACTCGGCAACATCCCTCGTTCAACTGCCCTTCTACTTCCAGTGCCAAGTCACTCATCATGTCCTGACATTCACTCACACTGTAAACATATCAGCTTGTTCAGACATGAACCACTCACAACAACTGATGTAAACATCATTGAGACTTCACACAAATACACGCACTCTTTAAAAGACCCCCTTAATCACATGAGTTACACCTAAACCAGTGCCTCTCCCTTTGGAGCACATGTACCAACAATCACTCTTAAACTGTTTGTGACACCCTGTATAAGGTTACAGTTTTATGAGGTGTGGATGACCAGTTCCCTTCCTTGCTCTGTGCCACCCCTACCTCAAGAGCAGAGTGAGGTTCCCATTTACAGCAGGGTAGACTGGAGTGTGACGCTACCAAGTTTCAAACCCAGTAACTTTGTCTTGAGAAGTAAGCGATGTAACCATTCTGCTACTTAATGCTCGCTTTGTATACATTTAACTTAAGAATATTCAGCTATCTGTGCTTACATGTTTGGAAAAAGTTGTTTACAAAACTACAGCTGTAAATAGCATTAATAATTGCTTGTACTGCGCACATGTCTACCCAGCTGTAAATGGGTACCTGACTCTGCTTTTTGAGTTAGGGAAGGAAAAGGCAGCTGGACCTAGTATGGTGGTGTCTCTAACACTTCACTCTCCCTACAGCAGTATCTGCAATGGGACTACCTTTTTTACTGTGGCAGCCCCCCCTTCCATCACAACTGGCTATGGGAATCATCATCAATACCCTTTAAGCTCCCCGAGGAGCATAGGCCTTCAACAAACACATGCCAAGTCTTCCTGTTCCGTGCCATCCGCTCAAGTTCTTTCCATGTTTTCCTCATCATTTTCACCTCTGTATCCAGTTCTCTTCTCCATGTGTTTTTTTTTTGGTCTACCTACACCTCTCTTTCCCTGTGGATTCCAGAACAAGGACTGCCTTGTAATGCCATCAACAGGTTTCCTCAATGTGTGTCCTATCCATCGCCAGCGTCTTCTTCTCAGCTCTTGTTCCACTGGCACTTGTCTGGTTCTTGTCATCAATTCCACATTTGTGACTTTGTCATACCATTTCACTCCTTCTATTCTACGCAAGCACCCGTTTAGAAAAGTCTGTAGCTTTTTAATTGTTGTTTTTGTTGTTCTCCATGTTTCAGAGCCATACAATAGGACTGACCTCACATTTGAGTTGAAGATTCTTATTTTCGTGTTGGACTTGATTTCTCTTGACCTCCATGTTTCCCAATGCAATGAAAGCGCATCTTACTTTTTGTATTCTTATTTTGATATCATTGTCTGTCCCTCCAACTTTGTCTATATTACTGCCAAAATATGTGGGCTATAGGAATGATGCACCTTAAACTTAAAAACCCTCAGCTGCTTTCTTTTGCTTGGTGTTCCTTTCAGCATGTTTTTTTCTCTTCTGCTTGTTGTGAGAGCTTCTTTACTGTGTTTACTGTACATCACACTGAATTGTGTACTAATATGTTCAAAGGTATACATTTTGTGTGTACACAGCATGGCTTCCAAATGCAAACCAGCTACTGGTGCTTTGTGTGGTGTTCAGTAGTGGTGGTCAGTAGTGGTGTTCAATAGTCGTGTTCAGTAGTGGTGTTCAATAGTGGTGTTCAGTAGTGGAAACAGCAGTCTGATCTAATGCTGCAGGAAAATCTGACTGTCCTGCTGGACATTTTCAGAGACGACATGTTAGTGACGATATGTCAGTGACTTATGTAGCATGCAAAAATGGCATTAATATATCCAGCACCCATAAAAAGAAATGGAGGACACAATTCAAGCATCAAGAAAGACTAAAAGTTAGAATAACATGCAAGATCTTCTTTGTAAGAAGTACGTTTTATTGGGACAAAGAAGTGTCCTGTATAACCATATGGTCTTTGTCATGTTGGCTGAATCAAAACAGCAGAGAAAAGAAAGTGAGAATTAATCTAAATGAATTAAAAATAATACAAGTGATTCTTCTTCTTCAAGTACCATGCTGATGCGTGATGCCATATGATGATGGATGGTATCCGCATGTCTGGTTTTGTGTAGTGTGCAGATGTGTTCAGTCAAACAATGTTCATACAAAAATAACAGGGCAATCCACATAGGACGTCAGTAAACTCACGACGTATAAAGTCAATGATTCTTGTAACAGCCGTTGACGTTTTTCTTCATTATTTATTGTGGACGCCACAGTGACAAAATGGTTACGCGAATATGTAGGCACATCAAACAGTCATTATCACAGCAACATTCAATACAGCAATAGACGGTAGACAGCATTACAGTGATGAGTCAGATGCATGTTATATTTCATAGTGCTGTAAATGTAGTCAGGTGAAAAACTCCATCCTTTTCTATAACAGCCAGGAGATAACCATATGTATGAGATCAGTTCACTCTCCTTAGTCTGACTTCAGCAAGACAGACACGTCTGCCGAAGTATAAATAATGTCCTCAAAAAATATCCTCTAGATAATAAAGGTTTTCCAAACCTAGTTCATTTAACAAAGTAGCAAGTAATGGTCCTTGGAACATGCATCAACCGATGCAGTACAATACAGCGACATGTGAGCTGGGAAAACATCTCGTGACGTCGACTTTCGAAGACAGGCTATGAATCGAAATCGCTCACGACCCAAAATCGATAGAGTTAATGAAAAGTCAATTTACCTTGCTTTCAGGAAATGCACAGAAATATCACGCCTCCCGACATGTGGGAAACACTAGAGGTATTATCTCGAATAAACGAAATATCCATTAAGAGGACTACACATCCCTGACAGAACAAAAAATAGCGGAGATCCCCTCTTCAACGAGGCATCTCTTTCGCCATTCAAATCGCTCACTCCACTAGTGGTGGGCGGAAACCGATCGACCAAAAAACAAGACCAGTCATGCGCAGTCCAGCGCAAAATGACCACAGCTCAAAACTTAACTGCATTCAATACCAACGCGAGAAGACAAATGCTTACCGAGAAAAGTGACTATAAATTTCAAGCAGTTGTTGCCCTTGCGTTATAAAATAGATATTGTAATAAAACGATGTTGCGAGAATTTATCACGCAACATATCACCACCTCCTCCCGATAAAAAAAAAATGTGGAACATATTTTTTTTTTTTAAATATCAAAGAGCATGCGATAAGCGGCTCAAAACGCACGAATTATGCGCTGATATTTAATTAAATTGCCTAACATGAGGCTAAATATAGAGTGTCTGGTGAGGATATACCTCAACAGAAAAATAAATATGTCTCAAAAAATATTCACATCGGGGAGGTGTCACCAACACACATCACGTTAGCATGTAAACACAATATACGTATGCAAGTTACCATAATCATCATTAAACAGCATACTCTAATATTGTCTTTAAAAATGGATGTACAAATCTGATAGGAAAATTTAAATAGTACATTCTTTGACATGAATGACATAAGTACATAGTAAAGTTAAACTACATGACGATCCAGGACATATGCTCTGGTATTCCGAGGGTAAGTACACAATCTAGAACTCGTCATGCTTGATACTAGTAAGGTAAGTCCTCAGCTCAACAATGACATTCTGAGAAAGTACAAGCAATATAATGCTAATTAATAACTAATATGCTTCATAAGGTACAATACATTATTAATAATTGTGGCTGTTTAGTAAACTAACGGCCCTTATATTAACTACTCAGTCCTCCTCTATCATCTTAAAAAACGAACAGAAGAAGATGACAACAAAGCACGATAGTGTGTACATATAAAGTAAGTACAGATGTGCTAATCTATTGTAGAAATATAGGTGTGTTATGACTCTGTAATATATGGAAATATAGGACAGAAGTATTAGTTGGAGTCATGTGGGCATCTAGACAAAATGTCAGCCATCACATATCCGCACCACGGATAGCTCGTACCGTGAAGTGAAAAGGTTGAAGAGCTATAGCATATCGAGTGGATCTCGAACTCTTCAAATTCTTAGTCTGAATAGCTGTAAGAGCTTTCTGATCAGTCTCTAGAATGAAATGTGCGCCCAGGAGGAATCTTTGTAGCTTTAGAATTGACCAAACCATCGCTAACAACTCACGGTCTAAAACCGAGTAGTTCCTCTCTGCCGCATTTAGTTTTCTAGAAATGTACATAACAGGATGCAGAGTATTTGCATATTCTTGCATCAGTGCTGCTCCAATCCCAGTGGATGAAGCATCACTCCGAAGAACAAAGTCCTATCAAGGTAGGTAATCTTAAGATGGGAGGAGAAGAAAATATATTCTTGATTTGGTCTAGTGAAGATTGGCATTCTTCAGACCACCGGACCAGATTAGGCGAACCTTTCTTCAACAATGTTGAGAGAGGTGCCATGATCGAAGATAAATTTGGAATAAATCTCCCATAAAATTGAATTAAACCTAAGAGACTCCTAACTTGTTTCTTCGTTTTAGGAACAGAGATGTTCAGTATTTTGGAAGTATTGTGGTCTTCTGTCTTCAAGAGACCATGACCAACACGATGACCCAGGAAAGAGATTTCACCAAAACCAACAAAAGCTTTAGAAGGTTTCGCTGTCAAATTATTCTCACGTAGAGTGGACAGTAAGTCATATAACCCTAAATAGTGATCTTCCCAGGTATCACTGAAGAGACAGATGTCATCTAAGTATGCGATGACATCCGAACGATGTGACAGAATTCGACGCATCATGCGAACGAAAGTGGCAGGGGCGTTCATGAGACCAAAAGGCATAACATTCCATTGAAATAACCCTAGGTGTAGAAAAAGCAGTAAGAGGTTTGGCATGCTCTGCTAAAGGCACTTGCCAATAACCTTTAGACAAGTCAAGTTTAGTGAAGAATCTAGAATTAGAAAGTCTAATCAGTAGATCTTCTAACAAAGGCATCGGTTCAGCATCGAACTTTGTGACCTGATTCAATTTGCGATAATCAACACAAATTCGTATGTTCTTATCCTTCTTCCGGACAATAACCATGGAAGAAGAATATGGTGAAGTCGATGGTTCAATTATATTTAATTGAAACAGAAACGTTTTTCCAAGATTCCGTAGAATGTAATGGAACCACTGGAAGGGGAAGATTAACATCAGAGAAGGTAGATTCCTCATCCTGTATGACAGACAGGGATGAATAATGACCGTGAGGTGCAGGAGCATCATCCGTTGCCTGGAAAATAGGCAGCAAATAGTCCGGACGTTCGTGAAATTCCGAAAGCATGTTTATGTGGAAAGTTTTATGCTTTCCATCAATATCGACCACATAGTCAACATCGGAAATCTGAGAGACTATTGCATACGGACCTTTCCATGCAATAAGAAGTCTATTTTCCCTACTGGGGAGTAGGACGAATGCTTTGTCACCTGGACAAAGTTGTCGTAGACATCTATTCTTGTTAGCAAACTGCCTTGCCTTCTCTTTAGCAATTTCTGATGAAGCAGTTGCTAGCTTACATGCCTCAATGATCTTTTGTCTAAGAGCAATGACATACTCATATGAGGATTGAGTTTCATCGCTAATATCATCGGCAGTGATGAGATCGTGTAATAAAGACATAGGGCCGCGTGGACGCGCACCAAAGACAAGTTCGAAGGGAGAAAATCCTGTGTGTTCATTAGGGACTTCTCTATAGGCAAAGAGAGCCGCGGGTAAAACCCTGTCCCAATCTTGAGGATGATCTTCAGTTATCTTACCAAGCAAAGTCTTGAGCGTTCTATTCAGACGCTCAACTAACCCATTAGACATAGGATGGTAGATACTACTGAGAGATCGTTCAATATGTAAGGTAGACATTACCTGTGGCATAGTGTCAGATATGAGTTGAGTGCCATGGTCTGACAATATTTCTCTGGGGAACCCCAAGCGAGAAAATATCAACCAAAGAGCATCTGCGATATCTGTAGTAGATATGCTCTTAAGAGGAATAGCCTCTGGCCAACGTGTGCACATATCGACACATGTAAGGATAAACTGATGTCCTCTGGCCGACTTGACCTTAAAAGGGCCAATAATATCTATGGCCATTTTCTGAAACGGCCGAATAGGAATGTCAGCAGCCTGGATAGGCGCAGCATGTCGTGGTCCTCTAGATTTGACCTCCTGACATACCTTGCATGATCGGCAGTAAATACGAATGTCCTTATTGACAAAAGGCCAAAAGAAAGCCGCAAGGACTCTCGACTTCGTACGGGCAAAACCCATATGTCCAGCACATTGCGAGTCATGAGCATGTTGTAATATTTGCACTCTCATGCTCTTGGGAACAAGAATTTGCGAATGTGCCGACGTAGTCGAATCTTGTACCATACGTACAAGTACGCCGTTTCTCATTGCAATCCAAGATTTTCTATTTGTATCCTGATTCGGATCACCTTTCTTCGCAAGAACGAAGAATTTTTTTAAAGAAGGATCTTCTTCTTGCAATTTTATGAAAGAGTCACGAGTGATTACTAAGTGACTATCTTGGCTATCAACTTCATTATCACTATTCAGTGAAGTTTCGGGTGTTTGTAGAGCTTGTGCTCTTGTAACTACTGCATTTGTAGCTTGCATGTTATTATCTTCCCAAGCAGCAATCTGCTGTGGGGTACACTCCCTAACTCCGTGAATACGACCAATAATAAGGTCCGCAGTAGGATTAGGTAAGAGACAAGCATGCACATCTCCAGTAAAGAAAGGAGTGGCAATGCGAATTACAGCAGTAGGATATTTTTCTAGAGTGCCGCCAAATGTGACACATTTAATAACCCTTCCTGTAGCACAAGATGGATCTACAAGCGATTGTCTAACACCAATAGTGGTGCATCCGGAATCGAAAAGTAGTGAGACCGGAGTATCATTAACAAGACCCTTATGTAGAATTAAAGAACCCCTCACGTCATGCGCAACAGCAGCAGGAAGCGCGGGAAGTGGGTGACCACAACTCAAAGTAGTTATGGTACCCGGTTCGAATAAAGTACTGCATTGGGGGCATTTGTTTGCTCTCTCAAAGTCAAAAGCAGAACCAGTGACAGCGTCAAAGTTTTTACTATCAACAACATGATTACAGGCTCCCTCAGTTTCCTGTTGTACAGCATTAGCCTGCTGATATCTCTTTTTTTTTGTGTTGAGATCTACCCCGACTATTATTACCTCTGAAGTTATCAGAGTTATTATTATCTCTGCAGTTATTATTGTCTCTATTGTAATTGTTATCCTGGTTCGAATTCCAGTTTCCACGATTACTATCATGTTCACATTGATGCGAACATCTATTTGTTTGGTTTTGAGGTCTTCGGCAGGAATAACCTCTATTACCATATCCTCTTTTGAAATGCCTATAATTATTAGGGTGATAGTAACGAGTACTATCAGGTTGTCTCCAATTCTTCGAAGAAGAATCACCATGAAATTGATTTCCATGATTTTGACAGAAATTACCGCTACTCTTTCTATCAAAATTTTGTTGGAATCTACGAGCAAAGTTTTGGCCATACGGAGCTGCCGAAGCAACTGGTAAACCTTCTTTCACCTTAGAGTTACCCATGGTTATGTGTGGGTGCGCAGTTACGTATTGGCAACAGAAATCTTCCATTTCTTTTATTGTTTTAGGTTTACGTTCATGAAGGAAAGCAAGGAAAGACTCATTGACAGACGACATGACTTTGTCTCTAAGTATTAAGTCCATAAGTCCTTCATAAGTTTTTTCCGTCTTAGATAGTTCAACCCATCGTGAGAAAGTAATGCGTATTCTTGCAATAAACTCGGAGAATTCAACTCCATTTTCAGGTAACATGTTTTTAAATTGTAGACGATAGCCGTCTTCGTGAAGCTGATATTTCTTTAACAAAGCGGCCCTGACAACCTCATAATTGTTCTTGTCAGGTTCATCCACCATATTTAATATACTTAGAGCTTTACCTGTCAGTATCCCTGATAACTGATAAACATATTTTGCTTTGTCTATGTTATGAGCTGTACATGCTTGTTCAAATCTGTCCAGATAGAACATTATGTCATCACTGGAAGGACTAAATGTTGGTAACTTAATCTTAAAAGTATCATTATTAGCCTTACCAGAAGATGAACCCTTGTTTGAATCATTACCATTACTCATGCTCGTCAATTTCAATTTTTCCAACTCTAAAGCTAAGACCTTTTCTTCATGTTCCATTTTTGCTTTCTCTTTCCTCTCATCAGACTCTCTCTGTAATCTTCTTTCCTCCGCCTGAGCCTCTTTTTGAAGTCTTTCAGCTTCTTTTTCAAGTCTTTTATTTTCAGCCTCTTTTTGAAGTCCAGCGCAAAATGACCACAGCTCAAAACTTAACTGCATTCAATACCAACGCGAGAAGACAAATGCTTACCGAGAAAAGTGACTATAAATTTCAAGCAGTTGTTGCCCTTGCGTTATAAAATAGATATTGTAATAAAACGATGTTGCGAGAATTTATCACGCAACACATGCCTTGTGGCATAGGCGATTATGTCTCTCCACAACTTCCTGTCAACAGTACTATTGATCAATTCTGTTGTTGACTTCTTTCCGTTCCATGATGTCAAACTTTCCACTCTCTTTGTCATCCTTTATCTCTTTTTTCCTTCAATCCTTCTTGTTATCTTGTTATACTTCAGCGTTCTTGTTCTCATAACTGGGGACCTCAAGACGCAGCAATAGAGACCGCAGTCAGCGACTCATAGCTTGACTGCCTGCGTCAGGACCAGCGAACCAGAGCTGGTCAAGACCGTGCTCCACCTCCACGTGGTGGTCCTGGAAACAGTCTGCAGCAGTGCAGGCTGGCTGAGCGAGCACGGATCGCAATGGGAAGGCAAACCCGGTCCTAAAAAATGCCGTGCAGAAGTCGGATGTGTCGACCGAAAGGTGCAGATTTCACAGCTACGTTGTAAACAGACACAACGCAACCACCGTCCTTTTCAGGGCGAACGAAGAAGAAGAAGAAGTTCTCATAACTTTCTCAAAGAAAATGCATTGCTTCCTTCTAACATGAGGAATAAGCTTCCTTTGTGTATTGCCCTCTTTCAGAGCATCCTTATTACTATTTTTAGCTGTCCATGGTATTTTTATCCTTATTACTCTTTGTGTCCATGGTATTTTTATCCTTATTTTTCTTTGTAGCTGTCCATGGTGTTTTTATCCTTATTACTATTTTTAGCTGTCCATGGTATTTTTATCCTTATTACTCTTTGTGTCCATGGTATTTTTATCCTTATTACTCTTTTTAGCTGTCCATGGTATTTTTATCCTTATTACTCTTTTTAGCTGTCCATGGTGTTTTTATCCTTATTACTCTTTTTAGCTGTCCATGGTGTTTTATCCTTATTACTCTTTTTTAGCTGTCCATGGTGTTTTTATCCTTATTGCTCTTTTTAGCTGTCCATGGTGTTTTTTTATCCTTATTACTCTTTTTAGCTGTCCATGGTGTTTTTATCCTTATTACTCTTTTTAGCTGTCCATGGTGTTTTTATCCTTATTACTCTTTTTAGCTGTCCATGGTATTTTTATCCTTATTACTCTTTTTAGCTGTCCATGGTGTTTTTATCCTTATTACTCTTTTTAGCTGTAGATGGTGTTTTTATCCTTATTACTCTTTTTAGCTGTCCATGGTGTTTTTATCCTTATTACTTTTTTTTAGCTGTCCGTGATGTTTTTATCCTTATTATTCTTTTTAGCTGTCCGTGATGTTTTTATCCTTATTACTCTTTTTAGCTGTCCATGGTGTTTTATCCTTATTAATCTTTTTAGCTGTCCCTGATGTTTTTATCCTTATTACTTTTTTTAGCTGTCCGTGGATGTTTTTATCCTTATTACTCTTTTTAGCTTTCCATGGTATTTTTAACATCCTTCTGTTTTTAAGTTGTTTGGCCATCTCATGAGAATGGAGCCAATAAATTACCACTTTGTGTCTACAGCAGTTGAAGATCTGGTTTCCGGACATGGGGAAGCCCAAGAGGCAATTGGATAGAAAACAGTCACAGAAATCTAACAACAACAATATAGGCTCAAAGCAGCCAATGTGCAACACACTTGACTTGAGAATGAAAACTGCAGCTTCCCACTACACTTCATGGCAATCGTGGATCAAAAAAGAAATAGTAAAAACAAGGAAAGTTAATGCTGAAAGATTACGCATGGAAAACAAAGGATAGCTTTTTTTCCTTTGGAATGTGCCATTGGTTAGACCCTTTTATTATTTTTTTGAAGACCTATGCTCTGTAGAAGGGTTTGATTGACAGAGTGGTTAGAGTGCTAGTCTCTGATGGCACAGGTGCCAGGTTCGATTCATGGTATCGACACTCCAGTATACCCAGTTGTAAATAGGTACCTGGCTTTGCTCTTGAGTTAGGGAAGGAAAAGGCAGCGAAGAAGGGAACTGGTCACCCCACTTCTCAATACAGGACCTAGTATAGTCAAGTCTTTAACACTTCTCACTCCCCTCCATCAGTATCTGCTATGGTATTGCCGTTACTTTTTATGCTCTGTAAGGAGCTCTCGGGTAAGGATGATGATACATTCCTTTTCTTTTTTCATCCCTTATGGAGCATGGACCACCACTGCATTAGCCCACAAACAGAAAAGGAGGATCCCGTATACGCGCCTATTGATGCATATTGTGAATATGGTGTTAGGCCCATATTTTCTCGACCATCAGCACACTAGGGGGTGATGTGGTCAGCATCACGCCGGCTGCCTTAACCTTCCCAGGGTTGCTCTGGTACCCAATTGGGGCTGGGTCGACCCAGGAGCCGCTTGCGGTCTAAAAAAAATCCCACCTCAACTGGGGATCGAACCAGGGACCACTGGGCTAGGAAGCCAGTACACTAACCACTGTGCTACCGCTGCTCCCCCCCAAACAGAATGCTTGCACCAAAGCACTAATGTGCTCTTGCAGTGGCGTTTTTATTTCAGTAGAAGTTGGGTTTACAGGTGAGGTTTGCACAACCTTCACCTTAGTCACCTCTTACGCCATGCTTGTGGTCCTGTTCTTTCTTTGTCTCAGTAGAGACCCATGGGAACCACATGCTCATACTAAACATCCTGCCCGGTGTAGTTACTGGGGGGGGGGGGGTGTTCTGAGAAGACAAAGCAAAAATATGACCACTGCCCCCTCAGGCATGTCATACAAGGTGACTAACATGTCGTACAAGGTGACTAACATGTCGTACAAGGTGACTAACATGTCGTACAAGGTGACTAACATGTCGTACAAGGTGACTAACATGTCGTACAAGGTGACTAACATGTCGTACAAGGCCACTAATATGAAGTTGTGCATGTGGCCGGCAACCTCATTATGACAAATGAATTGCCACAGAAACCACTGCCTCAAGAGCAAGGTGACTCCTTGGTGCAAGGCTTCATGTGGGACCAGCTGCAGTGGTGCTTGCATGCTCCATAAGGAGCGCAAAGGAAAAATGATTTTGATGACTAAACATCCCGTCACTTTTCCCTTGTCTTGGAAATATTCTGCCTTAGTGGCTTGTTGTGTGTAAGACTTCCTGGCTTGTCTCTGTTGGCTGATGATCAACAGCTTTAGTGTCATAAAAGCTATATAGGCAGTCACATGGCAGATACTGTCGTTGGGGAGTAAAGTGTTAGAGACTTCACCATACTAGCTCCAGCATCGAGAGGTGGGGGGGTGAAGAGTTCCCTTCCTCGCTGCCTTTTCCTTCCCTACCTCAAAGTCAGGTACCCATTTACAGCTGGGTAGAGTGGCGCGTGTCGATACCGTGATTTGAGCCTGGCACCTTTGCCGCAAGAGACCAGTGCTCTAACCTTACTTTCTTACTTACTTACTTTCTTACTTACTTACTTACTTACTTACTTAGTCATTCCTCTTCTTCCCTGGGAGGATGTTGAGGTTTGTCAGAGAGAGCGCCATACAATTCTATTGGCTGTCTTCCTCCTGGCCTTGTTCCAGTCTAGTCCTTGATCCTTCAGGGATTGTCTAATGTTGTCCTCCCAGCAAACTCTAAGTCGTCCTGGAGGTCTGGATCCCTGGCTCTTGGTTTCCTATATTTGTCATGGGAGCTGATCTTCTCCCATTCTGCAGACATGACCTAACTCTAAAATCCTGAATTCTCAAACATTTCACTCCCAATATGGCAGTATCTGCTGTAAGACTACCTTTACCTCTAACCAATATGTGACTCCAGCTAATAAAGTTTTGATGAGCTGGCAATCATCATGTAAAACTAAATACCACATAAACATCTGCTGTAAGTAGCTTGCATATGCTTGGTGGCGGCTTCCTGAAGTTAATGCTGCACTACTGACTCTGTGCTCCTTAAGGAGCAAATGAGTTAGTACAGGTTCTCTAGGAAGAACTACAGCGCTGGCCCCATGCTCCGCCGTTTGGAATGACAAGGAGGCAGGAGAAGGAGGTGTAGTAAAATGTTACTCATTTATAACATTAATTTTTTTTCTCTCTCTTTTTTTTTCCAGGAATGATTTGCATCTACAAAATCAAAGTGAAGCAAACTTATTTGTAACACCTCTTCAAAAGGTTGGTGACGTGATTAGTTTGTAATAAATGACAAAGAAGAGATGGACATGGGTCCTACAACTCCAGGCTGTTAAGAACTTAGTCACACAAAAAAAAAAAAATTAAAACCAGATTTTTAAAAAAAATTTGTATAAACAAAGTATCCCATTCAACCCTTGATGGGTTATAATTAGGATATATAGTGTAATCAATTCAAGACAATAAAATCTGATTTTCGATATCTAAATATAGTGTCTTCTTCTACCCTTCACTCAGTCCAACTAGAGTAAATCAAAACCAAAATTGTGTGAATGCATGTGATTGTGACCTCCCCTTTTAAAACATAATAAAGTTTCCTCATAACTGCTCTGTTGTGAAAAGGGGTGAGAAAGCCCAGTGGTGTCTGAGACTACACCAAATCCACCAATTATGTATTATATAAAACCAAATCAAATCCAAGCCAGCCATACGGGATAGAAGAAGCCTTCAACAAGGACGACTATGTCACATGGAATAACTGGCCCAGAATGTATGGGGCATGAAGGCATGGAGAGATCTGGTTGAAGTTGAAGACCTGTGCTTCAGGTGGAGGTAAAGACAAGCATATAATACTTTCACCAACAGGTGCCTCAAGAAGCATCATTTATCCTCCACATCAAGGTCTTTCTATGTCTTCACCCTTTTCATTTCCATCTCCAGTTATGCATTGAGGCATATCTGGAGTCATCCTTATATGATCACCCAGCTAAGCACAATGCTACAGTATTCAAATGTGGAAGTGAACCTGTCTGTGAGGCTAATTACACTCTCATTGACTCTTGAAACATCCACACACTTCCAGGAATTCCCCCTGTGGTGAAACATGTTGAGAACCCAGCACTGCGCACTAAGCCTGGATGAGTCACTGGAACCCCAGACATAACTCTGGCTTTTACCTGGTTGGCTGCATGCAGGAGGATTTTACTATGGACCCTTGATAGGTAGGGGGAGCTTAGAAGTGGCTCTATGTAGGATGTGACAATTCCTTGGCAGAGCCCAGAACCAGAGCACAGTATTTTAGCATTGCATATTTAGAGAGCCCCCATGGATGGCGGGAAATGCGCAGTATGCCACAAACTTCTTCACCCTAGCTTGGGACCAGATGTGATGATCCTTTAAATGCAAGCCAAGCTGGAGAAGCTGGAGCTCATGACTTCAACTCAACATGTTTCGCAGTGGCGGAAAAGCCTAGATCCACAGTGTAGATAATACCTGGGAGTCTTCAACTTGGTATTGGCTGCAATAGAGCGAGAAGCTCAGCAGACCTGGTTGAACTACAACAACAACTATCTCCAGTTCTCTTCTCCGTGTGTTTTTTTTATCTACCTCTGCCTCTCTTACCCTGGGGGTTCCAGAACAAGAACTGCCTTGTAGTGCTATCAGCAGGTTTCCTCAATGTGTGTCCTATCCATTGTTAGCGACTTCTCATCTCTTGTTCCACTGGCAGGTCTGTATTTGTCATCAGTTCCACATTAGTGACCTTGTCATACCATTCAATCCTCATGTTCCGTGCAAGCATCCATTTGTGAAAATCTGTAGCTTTTTGGTTGTTGTTTTTGTATGATACCGGGAAGGGGAGCAAAGAATAGCTGAACTGTACCCTACCAGGCATGTCATAAAAAGTGACTAAAGAGGGTCGGGCATATGGCCAGTTTCCCCGATCCTGTCAAAATCCTTTACAATGAAAACTTCAACAAACAATAGAGATGTTTGCTCACCTGAAATAAAATAGTAATAAGTTTTTTAAAAAAAAAATGTGTAGGTATCTTTAAGTAGCTAACTGGTAGTTTAGTTTATAAGTTTTGTTATATCCAATGCTAAATTTATTTGTATAAACGAATTGCAAACATAAATAAAAATGTTGTATTGTTAAATAGTGGGCTGTGATGGCTTCAGAAGTGAAAATGATGACAAGACGTGGAAAGAACTTGAGCTGATGGCACGGGACTGGAAGACTTGGCGTGTGCCTGTTGCTTGCCTATGCTCCTTGGGGAGCTAAAGGGTATTGATTGATTGATGATTGTAATGGCTTGTGTTGATTCATCATCATCATGTTTCATTTCCATGTTGGCTTCTGATGGAGCATGGACCCACCATTTTCTGCTGGTTCCCAGGAAGCCTTTACCAAAACATTCATATGCTCTTGTTGGGACCTAAGATGCGTCAACAGTGAGGAATGCAGTCAGCGACCCATAGCTAGACTGCCTGCGTTAGGATCAGCGAACCAGAGCTGACCAAGACCCTACTCCACCTCCAAGCGGTGGTCCTGGAAACAGGTTGCATCACTGCAGTCTGGCTGAGTGAGTAAGGATCGAAGAGGGAAGGCTAACCCGGTCCCAAAAATACCATGCTGAAGTCGGATGTGTCAGCCGAAAGGCCCAAATGTCGCAGCTTCGCTGTAAATGGACATAACGCAACCAACATCCTTTTCAGGACGAACGAAGAAGAAGAAATATGCTCTTGGTGCAGTGGTCTCTGTAGCAGTTAGTTTGACATAATGAAGCACAGCCTCGTATCAGTTGTCTGTTACAACATGGCTGACGAAACAGTGGTCCTATTCTTTCTTCGTGCCCTCTCAGACCTCTGGGAACTTCACATTATTTAGTATGTTTTTTGGGGGTTGGAGTGGCTAAAGAGGTATGGCATCCGCATCGAACTCTAAAGGTACCAGGTTTGATTCACAGTAGAAGGAATAGAATTTATGGAAATTTTTATTTCAGAGCCAGTGGTTCGAATGATGTCATACTCCCCCCTGGTCTCCTGGGTAGTGAGATTGGATGCCTAGCCTAGGATAAGGGGAAATAAAATAGGAGATGCAAGTTGCGAACGTTAAAAATCCCGTGGCAGTTGAGAATCTTAAAGGGAATCGTAAAGAGTGGCCATGAGGCCACTGCCTGGCAAAATTTAAAAATTAAAAACCTACCCACCAAAAAAATATTTATAGAATGTGTGATTCCTATATATAAACATTGGGATTCTCGCCTATGCAACTGAGTTCATGCACTGTGCACATGGAACATGGTATAGTTGTGACCAACGACTTGGAATGACGATATACAACATTTATTTGGACATCTTCGTGGTTGACAAAAGGCATGAGAATAATAACATCAAGGAGGATCTCCTCCTTGTGTGATCTAAAGGAGAATATTGGAGCACTGATAGAATTAAAACAATGAAGATGTCCTTGCAAAAATGTTTTCCTTGTCCAACACCCAATGATGTTGAATGAGACTTACTTTTACTTTACTAAATTTTCCTTCCACTATTGCCGTGATGGGTAGTGAGGGGGTTCAAGTTCGCATTCTTGAGCCAAGTGTATCGTCTTGGTTGCTGTGAGCATGTGTTGTTGTTGTAGGATGTCTGTGATGTTGTTGTAGGATGTCTGTGTTGTTGTAGGATGTCTGTGTTGTTGTTGTAGGATGTCTGTGTTGTTGTTGTAGGATGTCTGTGTTGTTGTAGGATGTCTGTGTTGTTGTTGTAGGATGTCTGTGATGTTTGTCTATCCATCTACCTCTTGGTCTTTCCTGTGCTCTGAACCCAGATCTTCTAGTGTTATAGGCGTGTAGTGGTAATTTATTGGGCTCCATTATAATGAGATGGCCAAACCACTTGATTTTCTTTGTCTCAGTATACTTGATGCATGATGCAGTTCCTACAGTTTTATGACGTCATCATTTCTCATTCTGTCTCTCCTTGTAACATTAAAGGTTTTTCATAAACATCTCTTCTCATGGATGTGATTTTCCCATCCTATGCTTTGGTCAGGGACCATGTTTGACACTGATAGGAGAGAGTTGGGAAGGGTATACTAAACGCATGGTCTAAACTTCTGCAAGCTTTTGGTAATCTGAAACTTTACTGATGATGAGGTCAAAGCCATCTTGAGCGTGCTAGCAGTCATCTACCATCTGGCCATATGATGATTCTTAGAAAAATTCAGTTCAAATGTGGGAATGTCCCTCTTTGTGTGGCTTCTTTCCTTCTACCTGTGTGACCTCAGGTTTTTGGTCATTATTGCTTCAACTGCCTCGTGTGGTTTACAGGGTAGTTTTTGTTATTGTTATTGTTAATCAGAATCGACCTCATTGCACTCCGAGCAAACCCATAGGTGCTCAGTCTCCCTCAGCAAATGTCGAAGAGTATGAATTCTAATTGTACCTGAAGCATGCTGGTTGTACATACAACGGATATATCCTCTCTCTCATCCATCTCTGCTAGTCCCACGTTTGATGCCAAACTCCCAACAGTCTCAGCCTTGTTGATTCATCCATTGCAGTGTCATTATCCAGCAGGCGATCCATTAATTGCCCTCAGTATCTCTCTCCCTTATCCATGTCCAGTGTCCCCCACTATGGGTGCTCTCGAGGCCAGTCTGTCAGCTCTCTCATTGTCTCTCTCTCAGGGGAGACAAACAAAGAATACAACTACTGCCTACTGCTCCCTCAGGCAACTAATGAAGTTCTGCATAGCGCTGGTAACCTCATCACGTCAAACACAATGCTACAAACACCACTGCTGCAAGAGCACAGTGACCTTGGCAATGGTTTCTTGCGGGGGAGGGGGGGGCATTTGTTGTAGTGGCTCAATGCTCTGTAAGGAGTGAAAAGGAAATGAGAAAGTGCTTCCAATGGCCTAGTTATTGGGTCACAAGGGGCACTCAAAAATCTGCCCATTTCACTAAGGATGGTTGCCTTCCTTGTCTTTCAGATGCATGGGTGTTGAAGCACTTTTCTTCAAGCAGTCTTGTCCTGAATAATCTGCTCTAGCTGTTTTGATGTCTTTTTCTTTCTTCATCTTCATAAACTCTCAGACGTTTCCTTGAATATTTTCAAAGAAAGCAGTGGTCAGCTTGAGGCTATCCGTTTCTTCATAGAGTTTTTCCAGGAAGGGTACTGGTGTCAGCCATATGTGCTTTCTCTGTTCTGCATATGTTGGGCATCTTTGAAGCAGATGTTCAGCATTCATTTTATCAGTGCCACAGTTAGACTCATATGTAGTCCCTATCTTTAGTTTGTTGAATAGATGGTATCCCAATCTGTTGTGGCCCATGCAGGATCTGAAGATAACCACTTGTTTTCTTCTGCATAGCTAGTAATATGCATCATTTATTTTGATGGCCTGGATGCTTTTCATGTGTTTTGATGTTTATTACTATCTCCTGTTCTCTCCTAAGTATGATCTGGAGCCCTTCTCAGTTTATTTAAGGATTCTGAGTTGTGACAGAAAGCGATGAACAGGTCACCTCAAACATTCACCAGCTAATGGGACTGTGTTATAGCATTGACATGTCTAGAAGCAAGTTTAAACAAGAAATCTTTGAGCCCTTAGATATCATAATCTTCATTAATTCAAAATCAACACTTCGGACATCGGAAGAATACCTCTAAACTGAAAATAAAGAAATAATACAGCTGGCTGAAACAGTTGCCAGTCTGCTAACAACAAACAACATCAGAGTCACTTTCCAGTGGATAACAGGACACACAGATGTAGCAGGCAATGAAAAAGCAGACAGACTAACAAAACTAGGAGCAAGCATGGTTCAAACAAACACTCCAGCCAACATGCAGACATGAGCCTAGTTGCCACAACTGTACCCATCCATAGGAGACAGTTCAGCTTGTGTTGCTCCCTTTCCCAGGACTCTCCACAGAAAGAAAAAAAAGCTGTTGCCAACAACTACAAAACACATGCAAATTCTTCAGTTTGGCATTGGCTGCGATAGGGTGACGAGCTTCTGCAACCCTAGTTAAACAACATACGTGTAGAAAATAATTAGTGAATTGTGCATGGCTTTGAGGAAACAATTAGAGAATAAAATGAGTGTTCAAATCTGACATGTTTCTGTTTAGTTTTGTGCCATTCCATTCACCTTTTGCATGTTTCTTTTGTTTCATTTCTTGTATTCATCTCTTGAATGCTTTAGGAAGTTCAAACAAATCACAGTTTGCCAAGCCAGCTGCAGCACAGAAAGCTGCTGCCTTATTGGGCATCACCGTTGAGGAACTTAGCAAATCTGTGTTTTACACTGGAGGAGCAGGTACACTGAACCGCACTGCATCCATCAGGTAATAATTGTGACGATGACATTCATAATATGTGGTGTCTTGAGAAATCTCTTCTTCTTTAGTCGTTAGATGATGACTGACAAAGCATTCAGTGACCATCACGCCAAGTGGTGTCTGTCTTGTCAAATATTAATTCTAAAATAATTGTAACAGTGACATTTATTGTCTTGACGTTTATTGATTCTAAAATATGGTTTGTCTTGACTAAGATTGGTTCTAAAATGTTAACATGTGTTTCTTGACAAAAATTGATTGTAAAATGTGGTTTATCTTGACAAAGATTGATTGTAAAATGTGGTTTGCAAATGTGTAAAATGCCAAGATTGATTCTAAAATATTAACATATGTGTCTTAACCAAGATTGATTCTAAAATTTTAACATGTGTGTCGTGACCAAGATTGATTCTAAAATTGTTACTTGTGTGTTTTGACCAAGATTGATTCTAAAATGTTAAGGTGTGTCTTGACTAAGATTTATTCTAAAATTTTAACGTGTGTGTTTTGACCAAGGTTGATTCTAAAATTTTAACATGTGTGTCTTGACCAAGATTGATTCTAAAATCTTAACATTTGTCTTGACAAATATTGATTGTAAAAAGTGGTTAGTCTTGACAAAGATTGATTGTAAAATGTGGTTTGTCTTGACCAAGATTGATTCTAAAATCTTAACATTTGTCTTGACAAATATTGATTGTAAAAAGTGGTTAGTCTTGACAAAGATTGATTGTAAAATGTGGTTTGTCTTGACCAAGATTGATTCTAAAATTGTAACGTGTGTCTTGACAAAGATTGATTCTGATATAATATCTTAGTCATCATTTTCATTTCTGTCTTCTCCATCTGATCTTCTGTTTGCCTCCACTTCTCCTACCATGGGGATTCCAGAACAAAGACTGCCTGATAGTGCTTTCAACAAGTCTCCTCAGTGTGTCTCCAATCCATAGCCAGCATCTTCTTCTCGTCTGTTGCTTTACTGGTACCTGTCTGGTTCTTGTTAACAGTTCCACATGGGGGATCTTGTCATATCATTTCAGTCGTTGATTTCAATGCTAGCACTCATTTATGAAAGTCTGTAACTTTTGAGTTAGGATTCTTACTTTTATGTTGGACTTGAATTCTTTTGATTTCCATGAATTTCCCTTACTTACTTACTTAGTCGTTCCTCTTCTACTGTGAGGTGTAGAGGTTTGGAAGAGAGAGCACCATAGTATCCTGTCGGCTGTCTTCCTCCTGGCCTAGTTCAATTAGTCTTCGGTTCTTCAGAGATTGTCTAAGGTTGTCCTCCCAGCAGACTCTAGGTTGTCCTGGAGGTCTGGATCCCTGGCTCTTAGCCTCTCATACCTGCCGTACCAGCCGATCTTCTCCTATTCTGCAGACATGGCCAAACCATCTTAGTTGGGACTGTTCTACTTGAGTCTGCAGGGGTTGAGTTTTTAGGCCTTGACGTATCGTATGGTTGCGGACCATGTCTCTTCTTGTTACTTCTTAGATACCTCATGTTATCTTTCTCAGATACTTCATTTCTGCGGTATAATTTCCCAATGCAGTAAAAGCTCTTCTTGCCTTTTGTATCCTTATTTTGACAAGGTCATGACTGTGGAACTGATGACAAGAACCAGATAAGTGCCAGCCAAACAAGAGATGATAAGACACTGGCCATTTATAGAGTAAACCTGGAGGAAAACTATTACTTACTTAGTTGTTCCCCTTCTACCGTAAGGTGTAGAGGTTTAGAAGAGAGAGCGCCAGACTATCCTATCGGCTGTCTTCCTCCTGGCCTAGTTCCATTCTAGTCCTCGGTCCTTCAAAGATTGTCTAATGTTGTCCTCCCAGCAGCCTCTGGGTCGTCCTGGGGTCTGGATCCCTGGCTCTTTGTTTCCCATGCTTGTCATGGTAGCTGATCTTCTCCCATTCTGCAGACATGGCCAAACTATCTTAGTTGGGACTGTTCTACTTGGATCTGCGGGGGGGGGGGGGGGGGGGGGGGGGGGGGGAGGAGAACTATTGATAGCATTAAAAGGCAGTGCATGGTCTGGAATACCCTAAAGAGGGTCTGGAATACCCTAAAGAGATAGAGAGAGACCAAAGAACTGGAGACAGAAATGAAAGAGATGAGGAAGGCATGGAAAGACATTGAACTGATGGCACATGACAGCATACGTGACATACATTTATTGAAAGTTTCTTGAGGAATGGAAGGGCAACAGTACAGGATACGTGAGGATATGTGACATACATTTATTGAATGTATCTTGAGGAATGGAAGGGCAACAATACAGGATACGTGAGGATATGTGACATACATTTATTGAATGTTTCTTGAGGAATGGAAGGGCAACAATACAGGATACATGACAGGATGCATGTCATACATTTATTGAATGTTTCTTGAGGAATGGAAGGGCAACAATACAGGATACGTGACATACATTTATTGAATGTTTCTTGAGGAATGGAAGGGCAACAATACAGGATACATGACAGGATGCATGTCATACATTTATTGACTGTTTCTTGGGGAATGGAAGGGCAACAATACAGGATACGTGACATACATTTATTGAATGTTTCTTGAGGAATGGAACGGCAACAATACAGGATACGTGACAGGATATGTGACATACATTTATTGAATGTTTCTTGAGGAATGGAAGAGCAACAATACAGGATACTTGACAGGATACGTGACATACATTTATTGAATGTTTCTTGAGGAATGGAAGGGCAACAATGGTGATGATGATATTATCTTATAGCCTCCTTCTGTTAGTTTGAAATGAGTTTTTGTTGTCATGGGAGAGGCACTTTGTTGTATAATGTTGTTGTTTAACAAGGGCTGCTGAGCTTCTCACTCTTTTGCAGCCAATACCAAGTTGAAGAGCCGTTAGGTATTATCTACACTGTAGATCTAGGCTTTTCTGCCATTCTGAAACATTTCGAGTTAAAGTCATGAGCTCCAGTTTCTCCAGTTTGACTTACATTTAAAGGATCGTCACATCTGGTCCCAATATAGGAGTAAGAAGTGTGTGGCATCCTGTGCATTCTCCACCATCCAAGGGGGCTCCTCCAACTATGCAGAGCTAAATTATTGTACTCTGGTTCTGGGCTCTCCCAAAGAATTGTCACGTCCTGCACTTCTCAGCTCCTCCTGTCTATCACTGGGTCCATAGTGAGATCCTTCTGCATGCAGGCAACCAAGTCAAAGCCAAAGAGTTACATCTGGGGCTCTAGTAACTTGTCCAAGCTTAGTGTGCAATGCTGGGTTCTGAACAAGTTTCACCACAGGGGGAAACTCTGGAAGTGTGTGGATGATTTCAAGAGTCAATGAGGGTGTAATTAGCCTCACAGATAGAGGTTCACTTCCACGTGTATATTGTAGCATTTTGCAAAAGCTGGTGGTCATATAAGGATGGCTCCAGGTATACCTCCATGCATATCTAACTCAGATAAGTCATCATACAATTCATATTTTTTAGACTGATTATGGAATTGTGTATGACATTCCCTGCATGCCGCCCCCCACCCATGTAAAACCCAGGGGTCTGTGATGAGACAATGAAAGAATAGAACCACTGCTGCCTCAGGCATGTCATACAAGGCAACTGATATGAGGTTGGGCACGAGGCTGGCCAAGAGATTGTCAATTTGAGTGTTACAGACGTGAAAATGATGGGGGAAACATAGGAAAGACCTTAAGCGGATGGCACGAGACAGGAGGACTTGGCATGTGTTTGTTGAAGGCTCATGCTTCTTGGGGAGCTAAAGGGTATTGATGAGGCTGGCAACCTCATGTAAAAAACACATTGCTACAGAAACCACGGCTGCAAGAGCCTATGAATACTTGCTGCAGGTTTCCTGCCGGTGGTGGTGGTGGTGGGGAGGGGGGGGGGGGGGGCTGCAGAGGTGGCTCCATGAGAAGTGAAAAGTGAAATGAGGATGATTCCCTGCATGCTTCTATGGTCTGTTGGTTTATTGACACATTCTAGTACAGGGTGCCTCAACTTTATTTTTGCAGTGCAGGCACATTTTAGATTTATAAAGAGAGTAGTGGGCACGAAACAAATATTGCAACTTACTTATGTAAAAAATAAAAAAAAAAAGGTTCATCATGTTTACAATCAAATATACCGAATACTTATATAAAGCTGCCGACCCAAGGTGCCCCACCTTGAAGTGATGAGTCGGCTTGAGTGCCTTGATATTGCGAGCTACATCAGCAGGAGTTTTGCTCTTGGTAGATTCAACCAAGCTGAGCAGGTCAAAATGGAAGGGACAGACAAAGTGGGTACACCCCTTTCCTCCAGGTTAAAGGAGGTTGAAGAACAGGGCTGACAACCCTGCCGGAAAAAAAACCTATTTGTCACAGAAACTGAAACAGTTGTGGAAAGAAATGAAAGCCAGAGTCAGGAAGAACCCTCGCAAGAGGGACGTATGATGCAGAGACCTGATGAAAGCCAGTCAAGGGAATTCAGGCTGCTGACACCACTTCTAACGACAAAGGCAAAAATTAGAATAGGCACCTGGAACATACGGACAATGTAGGAGGCTATTATGATGTCCCAGGAAACCAGAGAAGCACTAATAGAATGGGAATCAATATCACCCAGGATAATAACGGCAAGATTCCAGGGAAAAGAAAGAAAAATCACCATTATTCAATGTTATGCCCCTACAAACAATGCAGATGAAGATACGAAGCAAGATTTCTATGATGAACTCCAAGGAACATTGGACAAAACACACAGGAGAGACATTAAGATGGTAATGGGAGATTTAAATGCAAAAGTAGGAGTAGACAACAAAAACTGAACTAATCATGGGAAAGAATGGCATAGGAAACAGAAATGAAAATGGAGAACTCTTTGTAAACTTTTGTGATTTGAATGACCTGGTCATCGGAGGGACTATCTTCCCACGCAAAGATGTACACAAGACCACATGGAACTCCTCCTGATGGGCGCACGCAAAATCAGATAGACCACTTCACCATAGAAAGAAAATGGAGACACTGCCTACAAGATGTTAGAGTAAAGAGAGGAGCTTCAGACCACCAACTTCTCCTAGCATCACTGAGGATAAAATTGAGGGCACACAAAGAAAGAGCAGAAAGAGCAAGCCTGAAATATAATACCCAGAACCTTATGAACAAAGACACAAGAGTTCAGTTCAACCTAAAGTTGAGAAATAGATTTGAAGCACTGGAGAACCTTGAAAACTCCGCCTAGGCTGGTCCCAAGCCCGGTTGAAAAAGGAGGATGGAGGCCGTAAGGAAGCAGCCCCTCCACCATGCAAAGGCACAACAGGCCAATCACCTGTTTGCTTTAAAACATGATTACGCGAACTACAAGAGAGAAAACTGGACTGATTCTAAAGGCGACGAACTGGAACGGACTTACGGACTACAACTTATGGAACGTGGAACACAAGAAGTATAAATGGGAAAGAAGAGGAGCTGGTGGAAGAGATGAGGAAAGCAAAATTAGAAATCCTGGCTATAATGGAAACAAAAAAAAAGGGACAAGGAGTCATGGATCTCGATGGCAACACGCTGCTCTACAGTGGTGTACCCACATCTGAAAGAGCTAAAGAGGGCGTGGGTTGCATTGTGGCCAAAAACCAGAAAGATAATATCAAGGGATGGAACTTTGTCTCGGAGTGCTTTATGGTTGTAAAACTAAAAGAAGGAGAAACCATAGTCTGCCTGGTCATAGTGTATGGACCTAATGAGGATGAGAGAGCAGAGGTCAAGGAGGAATTCTTCGAGCTGCTTCAAAGGACAGTGGATGACTGCCTAGATGAAATTATCATGCTCGGAGATTTCAATGCCAGAGTTGGAAATGACCATGCTAGATGGGGTGGAGTTATCGGAAGATATGGAGAAGATACTCTCAATGACAATGGAAAGCGACTCCTTAGATTCTGCAGTGAGCAGAATCTGATTATTACAAACACAAAGTTCCCCCATAAGCGCATACATGCATACACTAGATGTGAACCAACAAAGAATGAGAAGTCAGTGATCGACTATGCCATTGGTAGGAGGGGCTCATTCAAATATGTCCGGGATGCTACAGTCTGGAGGGGGCCAGAGATTGGAAGTGATGATCACTACCTGCTTACAATCAAAAGAACAACTGAAAGAGTTGCTCAGCCTAGGAACTGCCCAACATCATGCAAGAAACCAAGTAAACAAACGGGAGAAATGAGCATTAAGACCTACAAGCTGAGAGAGCCAGAAATTAAGACCAGATATCAGGGGCTTATTGCTACAGCGGTGAGAAACACAGAAGAACAACCTGATGACTTGGAAACCCTCTGGCTTAAATTCAAGGACATCATAAAGATAGCTGCTGCAGAAGCATGTGGTGAAGTCCGACTTGGGAACAAGAGAAAGAGGACACCTTGGTGGACAGAGGAAGTCAAAGAGAAAATGAGAGAGAAGAAAATGGCATGGAAACAATACTTGGGAGCTAAAAACACAGCAGGACAAATAGAGAAATATAGAGAATATGTGATACTTAGAACAGAAGCAAAGAACAAGGTGCTAGCAGCAAAACAGAAGTCCTGGGAAGAATTTGGAGAAAAGCTAGAAAAAGATGTGCAAGAAAACCAGAAATTGTTCTATAAGACCCTAAAGAACATGAGGAAGGAAAAACAATGCCCTCTCAAATTTATAAAGGACAAGCAAGGCAAATTGCTTACTGTCCCGAATGAAGTAATGGAAAGATGGAAAGAATATTTCTCAGAACTCCTTGATGATGAGCAAGGTCAAGCATCAGAAATGATAACCACTAGCACAGAAGAGAAAACCAATGGTGATGAAGATGACATAAAGATGGAAGAACTGAAGGCAGCACTGGAGAAAATCAAGATGGGCAAAGCAGCAGGGCATGATGGTATAACACCAGAAATGGTTAAGTACATGGGAGCATCAGGCGACCTATTACTCATATTAAGGGTCCTACAGGCAGCATGGTACAACAAGACCATACCAAAGGATTGGAAGATTGCCATCATAACACCAATTTTCAAAAAAGGTGACAATCGACAATGTGGAAACCACAGAGGCATATCCCTTCTCAGTGACCCTGGTAAAATCTACTCTAGAATCCTGGAGCAGAGACTCCGACGCCTAGCTGAGCCACAATTGGATGAGATCTAGTGTGGATTCCGAGCAAACTGAAGTACTCGAGACCTAATCTTCACACTAAGATAGCTGAGTGAAAAGGCTCTTGAGTATAAGAGTGAGATCCATCTTTGTTTTATAGATCTGGGAAAGGTGTTTGACAGGGTCCTCTGGAGCAAACTTTGGGACTGTTTGGCAAGGAAGAACATTCCAGCACCTCTGATTCATGCTATACAGAGCTTCTACAAGTCTTGCAGAAATTATGTGAGGACAGCAAACCATAAGTCAGAAGAGTTCAGGACCACCACTGGTGTAAGACAAGGTGATATCCTGTCACCTTATCTTTTCATACTCCTCATGGACGATGTTATCAAGGCATGTAAGGAGAGAACAAGAAAGTATTCAGTGGGGTACTGGAAGATGAGACAGGTATGTATTTCAGAACTGGCATTTGCTGATGATGTTGCCCTGATTGCTAAATCAGAGGCACATCTCCAATCCAACCTGCAAGTCTGGAAGGAAGAGCTGGAGAAGAGAGGGATGGTCATAAGCAGCTCTAAAACAAAATCCATGGTGATATCACGAGGAGAAAGAAGACATCAGATTAAGCTGGGAGAACAGGTCCTGGAGCAGGTCAACCACTTTAAATACCTCGGAGCTATTATAGACTGAAAAGGAGGCATCAAAGAAGAGTTGGCCACTCGAAAAGCAGCAGCTGGGAGACTTTTTCAGGCCATAAATCGAGGATTCCTCAGCAAGAGAAAGGTTGGTAAGAAAACGAAGATGGCTGTATACTGCTCCACCTAAATCCCAGTCTTGACATATGGATGCGAGTCATGGGCTGTGACTACAACCCAGAAAAGCCAGATCCAAACCTCAGAAATGAGGTATCTGTGGAAGGTGGTTGAAGTAACAAGAAGAGACATGGTCCACAACCAGACAATACGTCAAGGCCTAAAATCCCACCCTCTGCAGACCCAAGTAGAACAGTCCCAACTAAGATTGTTTGGCCATGTCTGCAGAATAGGAGAAGATCGGCTACCACGACTTCTTCTTCTTCTTGCGATCGCATCTTTGATGATTACACCGTCAGACGAGTTCTCATGATGAATTCGACTGTTGTTTGAAGTTCCTCTTTAACTCCATATAGCTTTGAGTTTAGTGTTGAGTCATTGGGCCAGTATATCTTTCTTAACTGGTCATACAGAGGACAGTCCTGTAGAACATGCTCAGCAGTTTGTTCGTTTAATCCACATGTGCACAGTGGTGAAGCAGACAATCGTAGCTTGTGCATGTGTTTATTCAGTTTGTTATGCCCTGTCCTGAGTCGAAAAATAGTTATCTGTCCCTGTCGGTCGAGAGTGTGATAGTCGTCTTTGGGTTGGTTCTGTTCTCTTCTGATAGTCTGGATAGCTCTCTTTTTCTCAAAGTATGTGACTTCATTATCTCCTTGTTCACATTCTCCTCCCTTTTTTGCAAGTTTATCTGCCTTTTCATTTCCGGGTACACCACAATGAGATGGTACCCACTGAAGTATGGTTCTCTTTTTGGCAGCTACCTTGTTTAGTTCATTTCTCAGATGCGGGAGTTTACCACCCTTGAGAGCTTGCAGGACAGACAGTGCATCTGTGAGGATGACTACCTGGTGGCAGTCAGAGTTGGTGTTATAAATCATATTTGCAGCTTGCTCTAGAGCTTGAACCTCAGCTGTATAGTTGGAACAGAATTTACCAGTGGGAATGTGCCTAGTCTCATAGTGGTTGTCAGGATATGAGATAAAGATACCGGCACCTCCATTCCTAACAGCATTAGTTGCTGATCCATCTGTATAGGCATGTATCCATGATTGATCGGGATAGCTTTCTTGGATCATACTCAATGTAGCAGTTCGTTTTTGCAGATCATTATACTCACATCCACTTGTGAGACCACTGACTGATGTATTAATTTGGAGGGCACTGCTGGCCTGCTCCCATGGTACAGGGTATAGGGTGGGCTTCAGTGGTGTTGTCTTCATGGATAGGTCTTCTTGATGCTATCTTATAAGTCTTTTCCCCCGATGCACAAAGCTGCTACGCTTTAGACGTCCCAATGCCAGATCATCTAGTCTTGCCTTCATTGGGTGCATTGGCATACTGTTGTACTTTTTCCATCTGGATCATGGTTTTTTTGTGTCTCTTCTATGGGACAATGTCTGTAATCCAGCAACCTTCTGCATCTCTGTTATTGGTGTAGTTTTCATGGCTCCTGTAATGAGCCTGAGAGCTTGATTTTGCACCTTGTCCAAAGACTGCAGATGTGAGTTAGCAGCTGATGACCATGCTGCTGAGCTAAACTCTAAGTGTGGTCTTATTACTCCATTATAAATCTTCTTTAGATTTCGTTCATTTGCTCCCCAGTTGGTACCTGCTAATTTTCTGAGTATGCCTAGTCGTCTTCGGGCCTTTCCTTCTGCATTTTCAATAGGCTTATTCCATGTAAGCCTTTGGTCAAATGTCACCCCAAGATAGGTGGGGTAGCTTTCTTCCTTGATCACGGTTGTCCCTAGGTGTATGTTAGCTGATTTGTCCTTGGGGGCGAGGGAGAACAGTGTTGTGGAGGTTTTGTCTGTGTTTATTGTGATAAGCCATTTCTCTGCCCATGACACTAGCATGTCTGCTGCCCGCTGCATTCTATAATTTGCTGTGGTGACATTTTCATCAGCGCACCAGAGTAGCTACCACGACAAGCATGGGAAACAAAAAGCCAAGGATCCAGACCCCAGGATGACCCAGAGTCCGCTGGGAGGACAACATTAGACAATCTTTGAAGGACCGAGGACTAGAATGGAACCAGGCCAGGAAAAAGACAGCCAATAGGATAGTCTGGCGCTCACTCTTCCAAACCTCTACTCCTCACGGTAGAAGGGGAACGACTAAGTAAGTAAGGAGAACCTTGAAGAGGAAAATGGTGCACGATTCAGGAAGCATACAGGAATACATGTGAAGAAGTTCTTTGCAAAAGAAATAAACAACAGAAGGAATGACTCACAGAAAACACATGGAACCTCATAAGAGAAAGAAGGGACATCAAACAACAAGTAAACAATTGTAAAGATGCAGAACAAAGAACACAACTGCTCACAATATATTGGGAGCTAAACAGGAAATTGAGAAAGAGTGCCAGGCAAGATAAAAGAGAATTTATTGAAAAACCAACAGAGAAAGCCGAGATTGCGACAAATAAAGGAGACTTGAAAACATATAATATCACTAGAACTTTATCTAAGAAACAGCTAAACCACAATACAACAGTGAAGAGCAAAGGAGGACAAAACATTAGCAATGAAGAGAAACAAAGGGCCAGATGGGCTGAATATTTTAAGGAAATCCAAAACCAACCAATACAGCAACCCATCGTAGAACCAACAGAAGAGCTACTATAGTGCAACATGAACCCACCCACTAAACAAGAGATCTCTCGGGCAATAAAACAGCTAAAAAAATGGGAAGGCAGCAGGACCAGATGGAATACCACCAGAAGCCCTAAAGGCAGATATACCATACACAACAGAGTTGCTACACCAGCTCTTCGAGAAAATCTGGGGAAAAGAGGCCATCTCAAAGAGCTGGAAGGAAGGCCACATTATCAAGCTGCCAAAGAAAGGAAACTTGACTGTATGTGGCAACTGGAGGGGTATAACACATCTAGCAGTGGCTGGAAAAATTTTGACCAGAGTTTTGTTGGATCGTATTAAAAAGGCGGTGGATAACAAACTCAGAGAAGAACAGGCAGGATTTCATGCAGGAAGATCATGTACAGACCAGATAGCAACACTCAGAATCATCATAGAACAATCAAACGAATGGCAGACCCCCTTATATATAAATTTTGTGGACTTCGAAAAAGCTTTAGACAGTACAGACCGTACTGTGATATGGAAAATCCTGAGACATTTTGGAATCCCAGAGAAATTGATTACAATCATCCAAGATTTCTACCAGGAGGCCTCATGCAAAGTAGTCACAAAGGAAAACTATCAGAGTCCTTCACAGTACACAGCAGGGTCAGACAGGGGTGTCTGCTATCACCAACAATTTTTCTCATGGTCGGTCATAGACTTGGTTATGAGGCAAACAGCAGAAGGAGAGAAAACAGTTTTACAGTGGACATTCAACAAACAGCTGGAGGATCTTGACTTTGCAGATGATTTGTGCCTTCTATCACATAGACAGCAAGATATGCAGGAGAAAACAAATAGATTAGTGACAGAAGCAGCAAAGATGGGACTACACATAAATGTAAATAAAACAAAGGAAATGAGGATAAATAATAGGCAGATGGACTCTATGAAGATCAATGGTCAAGTTATTGAAGAAGTAGAAAGCTTTACATATCTGGGGAGTAACATTGACAAGGAGGGGGAACCGACTGTGATGTCTGTTCTAAGATAAATAAAGCCAGATGCGCTTTTAACGCCCTTCGACCAATATGGAACTCCTCAGCTATATCCAGAGAGAACAAAATCAGAATCTTTAACTCAAATATAAAATGGCTCAGAGACATGGCATGTCTCAAAGAGTATCACCTCCAAACTACAGATATTTGTAAATAGATGTCTCCAACGGATCCTCCATATAAGATGGCCAGATGTAATAACAAATGTATAGCTAAGGAAAAGATGCGGGTGTTGAGGACTGCTGCATGGTATGTAATAATCTTGGTTGCTTTTATTTTCAACTGAGATGATTGCACCATTCAGCATCCCAACTTGATAACCTAGAACTTTACGTGTAGTGAATGATGACACGGAAGACTTGGTAACCACAGAGTCTGTGTTCGTGCCTTGATGGCCACCGGTTCTGTTCCAACCTTCTTAGTGTGGATTCGTTAACCACTTCTCAGTGTGATAAAATATATATGTCCGTAGACACCTGAGATTTATTATTAAATGGGTAAGGACATGAGAGTCCATTTTGAAGTCGTTTTAGGAGTTTTAATGAAGTGAATAATTAAACGTGGTATTCGTTAACTACCAGCGTCGAGGCTAGTGTTGTCATTTAAAGTATATGTATTTTGTAGGTCAAATAAACGTTGGCGTGTACAGCCAAAGGACTAAATTCAGTTTATGAAGAAGGAATGTGTTTTTTAAACTAGATTACCGAGCAGTAATTCTAGTCAGTCTACGAATATGGATAATTCAACATATTGAATTTTATTTACGAAGAACTGATCATGATAGTGATCAAATAACAAACTTGGTAGACTCAGATCTAATGGTCATGATCAATGCACTAAGTCATGTGATAAACAGTGAAAGCTTACATGAACTTGATTCTAATTCAGAAATGTGGATCATATAATTCAAAAATGCTGTTCATGGTTTTACATTATATGTAACTCGTATCGATTAAAAATTGTGTAAAGTTGTCACTACCAGACTCGCTTGTACTGAGGATGTTTTCTCAAGAGTTGGCTTCGTTGTGAATTTGTATTGAACATTTGTTGTTTGACAGTTAAGTCGGCCATAAGCAATTGGGAATAATAACACGCCTAAAACAATAGAAAAATCAATAATCAATAAATCAAGACTTGCATAAAGTTAACAATAAATATTTATTCAAGAATCATAAAAAAATATTGCAGCCAAAAGATAAATGAACCCACTGTTGCAGGAATGAAGATGTAACATACGTAACAATTGATTCTATGACATTCGACAAAAGAAATTAATATTCTTCTTTGTTGATTAAACTCCGCAAAAGCCAATACAAATGGAAATTAAGGTAAGAAGGTGGGGATGTATAGGACATAAACTCAGAAGAGACCAATCATGCATAGCCAGAGGTGCCCTTGACTGGAACCCACAAGGGAAAAGAAGTGGGGAGGCCAAGGAGAACTTGGAGAAGAACTGTGGAAGAGGAGGCTAAGGAAATTGGAATGACTTGGGCACAGCTGAAAAAGACAGCCCAGAATAGAAATCGATGGAGAGCAACTGTTTCAGCCCTTTGTTCCACAGGGAACAGAAAGGAATGATGATGATGTATATAAGGCTGAGTAACCATATTTAATGAAATAACAAATATTCAGGATTTAAAAATATTTGATCTTGAAATCATTAGGCACTGCATGTCACTGGTCAACATTTACAGTTAAAGATCTATGTTCGAGTGAGCAAACAATCATCCAGATGAGCATCAGTGAGCCATGACCTGTACTCGGATTTGACAATGTTCATTGATAAAAATAATGATTCGCAAAGATATGTGGAGCCGAAATATAAGTATCTCATATGCTGCACCTTTTAAGAATGGCTATTTTTATACTTAGACTGTTACGGTAGCAGCTCTTGAATACAACAACTTTCTGTGTCTATCGGCAAATTTTTGTGTAACTTTCCTGGGACCACCAACTGCCAAAACTTGAGAAGTTTAGTAGAGGATAAAGCCATAATTTCTCATCATGCAAACAAATTGTAGATTTTTTCTTTTATCCGCAAGTCTTCGGCGGGCACACAGATAAGCATTGGCGGGCACCATGGTGCCTGCAGGTAATGTGTTGAGTACCCCTGCTCTAGTGAGAAGAGAAAGTCCTGAGTTCATTCTCTGTCAGCGATTTGATTTTTTTTTAAACTTTTATTTTTTATTATTGTTCAGGGTAATTGAAAAATAACTTCCTATTTTTAAATTATTATTCTGATCCCCTATTTCACTTATATCCAATAGATACAAGTTTCGATATAGAAAATATAAGAATACCAAGTGACTTTCAATCACCCTGTATATATTTATTTATATTTAGTAAACTTTGTATGTTTTTCATGTATTTTTTTTTCCATTTCTGGTTATACAATAAGTGACTTAGCCCACGTATGCTTCATAAGGTTTATAATTCATATTTTGCATTCAGGGTATCCAGTGCCATGGACAGACCAGCTTACCTCCCCTCTGATGCTAACGCAATGGCACAAGATTGTCTGGAGGGTTTTGTTATAGGTCTCTATGCTGATGTATTCAATGCTGTTGTCTGTCTTATTAACAGGTGAGTAATTGATGTAATGCAGGGATCGGGAGCTGGTCGATCTTGATCTACAGGTAGATCATAAGGCATCATGCTCAAATGTCTCATTTGGATGGGTACAGTTGCGGCAACTAGGCTCATGTCTGTATGTTGGCTGGAGTGTATGTTTCAACCATGCTTGCTCCTAGTTTTGTTAGTCTGTCTGCTTTTCTTCATTGCCTGGTACGTCTGTGTGTCCTGTTATCCGCTGGAGAGTGACTCTGATGTTGTATGTTGTTAGCAGACTATCAACTGTTTCAGCCAGCTGTATTACATCTTTATTTTCAGTTTGGAGGTATTCTTCCCAAGCCTGAAGTGTTGATTTTGAATTACTGAAGATTACGATATCTGAGAGCTCAAAGATTTCTTGTTTAAACTGGCATGACTGCTGAACATCAGCGTCAAAGATGCCAAACATATGAGGGACAAAACAGATAGAGCAGATTATCCAGGACAAGACTGCTTGAAGAAAAGTAGTTCAACACGTATGCATTTGAAAGACAAGGAAGTCAGCCATCTCTAAAAGATGGGAGAAATAAGATATTTTGACCTAGGTAAATTTTGGACAAGCCCTCTCCCAATGGCACCTAAAATACAGTGTCCGAAGGTTTCAGGATACTTTCACCGCATTCCCATAGAAAACCCACAAGTTAGCTTATGAAAACCCACTTTATTATTGAGCTGTATAAGATAGAAAGTGATGTTTTCTTTGAAGTGAAGTTAACTTTTGGCTGAGAACAGACATCATTTATCAAGGTAGATCTGCTCACAGTTTCTAAAGTAGATTCTCACAGCTGCTGGGTTGCCCACCACTGATGTACCGTGTAGCATGTTAGAACATCATCAGTTGCCAACCCTTTTCATTCCATGTGCAGTACAGGGTTGCAGTTGTTGCCCTGTGCCAATTTTTGTGACATCATCTTCAGAACTCTATAGTTTCCACTAGCTTTGGGTTTTCATCACCTTTCCCCTGTGGGTTCTGGTCAGTAGCATGTTTTGTTATACTATACTGATTGTTGTCTCCGTGTTGTTCTCAGGGGTTTCTGAAGAGATAAAGAAAGAACTGGGCTACTGTACCCTCAAGCTGATAGTGTAAGGCAACTAATGTGAGGTTATGTCTGGTGGTTGGCAGCCTCATTATGTAAAACAAATTGCCACAGATAGCACCTGCTATGAGAGCATGTGAATGTTTGGTTCAGGCTTCCTGTAAGGGGTCAGCTATAGTGGTTGGTGGCTACATGTTCTGTAAAGTGTGCTAAGTAAAATGATGATGATGGTGAGGAAGTTGATGGTGGTGGTGATGATGACGGTGGTGGTGATGATGATGGTGGTGGTGATGTTGGTGATGATGATGATGGTAATGATGATGATGGTGATGATAATGATGATAGCAATGCTAGTGATGATAGTGATGATGATGATACTGGCTGTTGGTTGATTTCTGAGGGGAATGTCCAGTCCATCTACACTTTCTGTCTGTAATCTGCTGCTATGTTGTGTTGTTATCTGCTTGTCTTCCATAGTTGGGTATTTATAAACTCTATGAATATGTGGCATGCTTCAGAGGCATCCTTGATGGAGGTCTAAAGTTTGGACTTGATATTCTTGATGGCGAGATCAGTTTTGGAATTACAGAGGAGGATATATTTTATATTAATGTTAAACATCTTATAATGAAAGCTGCAGACTTCCATATTTGGGTGATAAATTGCTAAAGGGTAAAGTTAGCCTTCTTCAAGCTGACAACAATTCACTTAGGGCATGCCAGAAGGTGTAGTAGCTCTATTCTTTAGTTTGTGTCCTTAGAGGCCCTCCAAGGGCTACACAGGGGTGGGTTGACAATCAGGCCCTCTGACAGCTCAGATGAGACCCAGGTCATTTCATATAGTCAGGCCTCCTGATAGTTTGGGAAAAGGGGGAAACAAGTGTGTTGATCATGCATCCTTGGCTGAGGTGAGGCCCCTTTTTCACATGAGCTGGTTTCCTCAAAATGTGTCCTATCAGTCTCCAGCATCTTCTTTTCATCTCTTGCTTCACTGGCACCTGTCTGGTTCTTTTCGTCAGTTCCATATTAGTGATCTTGTCATACTACTTCAGTGCTTCTGTCCCACGCAAGCAGCCATTTATGAAAGTCTGAAACTTTTTGAGTTTTTGTGTTTGTTCTCCATGTTACAGAAATGTGGTATTGATGACAAGAACCAGACAAGTGCCATGAAGTAGACACTGGCGATGGATAGGACACACACTGAGGAAACTTGTTGATAGCATTACAAGGCAGTCCTTGTTCTGGAATCCACAGGGAAAGAGAGGCAGAGGTAGACCAAAAAACACATGGAGAAGAGACCTGGAAACAGAGGTGAAAATGATGAGGAAAACATGGAAAGAACTTGAGCAGATGGCACAGGACAGGAAGACTTGGCATGTGTTTGTTGAAGGCCTATGCTCCTCGGGGAGGTAAAGGATATTGATTGATTGATTGATGTTACAGAGCCATACAATAGGACTGACTTAACATTTGAATTGAAGATTGTTGTTTTTTTTGGGGTTGGAAATGATTGCTTTTGATCTCCAGATATTTCCCAGTGCAATGAAAGCTCCTCCAGTCTTTCGTACTCTTTATTTTGATATCCTTGTCTGTCCTTCCCACGGTGTCTATATTGGTACCAAAGTATGTGTATGATTCTACATATTCTAGTGGCATTTCTTCAAGTGCAATTTAGAGGTATCGGAAACAAATTGTTATCTTCTTGTTGTAGAACAGAGCTTAGCTAAGCTCTCATTGTTTGATCATAAGATTTTATTGATTATGGTGGCTAGTACAAGTTATTTTACCAAAAAGCACTGGAATAGAAGTTACATTTTCAAGAGTTATTTATAATTACTGTCAGCCTATGAGAAAGGGGGGGGGGGATCAGCTGCCTTTTAGCTTGGTCATTTCAGTAATGAGCCCAATGTAGTTCATAGGGGATGTCTGAAAGGTTTGGTTTTAAGGCATACATGCCACACCTCAGACATGAAAAGCTGTGACTGTAAAAACCTGTACAATTTATGGTGGAAATGAAGAACAGTTTGTGTGTGTGTTCTAACAAATCCAGTAATAAAAAACCCTGTACAGAGAAAATATAAACCCGATACATGCAGAGCATTCGGCGACCGTCATTCCGATATTAGGCCTACCCATAATTTGTTTTGTATTATTATTCAAATTTACATTTCTTACGCACTTTCTACCGTAAACCTAACCTCAACCTTAACTCTAAATGGTACGAAAATACAAATATTAAACATACTCAACGGCAATAAAGGTAAAGATTACCAGAATCTCAGTAAAAAGAGTTGTCAGAATCATTCAAGTTGAATAAATTCAACTCAAACAAGAATTTTCGTGCTCTTTTTCCACAAAATGTTTATGATTCGGCTGTATGGCAGCGTCCATGTTTGTAACTTTCGCTTTTGTAAAATCACTATTATCAGTTCTACCGTATTCGCTAGCAGTAAAATATTTTGTTCGTTTCAAGCTTAGTGGCCAGATTTTTCAATGCTGAATCCGATTATGCCCAGCAATTGCCGATACGATTGTAAACAGAAGAGTTCTGGTGCTTTTAAAATAGGACGTACGTTTTATAGGTGTATGGGAACGAGGTATCGCACTACTTCCGTGACGTACTCGGTACGGCACAGCGACAAAAATTGTCAAGATTTATGTCGTATGGCGTACGTCATAATGGTGCTGAAAGGGTTAATAATTAGGCGAAAAAACCCGTACAGACCCGTGTACGGCCCGTACACATCTGAAAACGCAAACACCCCGTACAGATTATGGGTAAACCTTTAAGTGTGGCATGTATGTTTTAAGGACTATCTTCATTGCACACAGACAACTCCATCAGTGCTCCGATCTCCTCCCTTAGATCACACAAGGAGGATCTCAGCAAAGTGCACGAACTCCTTAGCGCTGGCGAGAAGTCCAGTATGTGTATTTAGGAATCAAACATTCTATAAATATTATATGATGGGTAGGTTTCCTCATTTTTCAGTTTTTGCCAGGGCAGCGGCTGTGTGGCCTACTCTTTCCGATTTCCAACTGCGGAGGGATTTTTAACATGCGAAACTTGCACTTCCTATTTTTGTCGTTCTTATCCGAGAAGGCTAGGCATCCGATTTCACTACCCAGGAGACCAGGGGAGAGAATGACAATATTAGGACCACAGGTTCTGAAAAAAAAAAATTCCATAAATTATATTCCCTCTACTGGAAACCGAACCTGGTACCTTTAGCATTCGAGGCAGACGCCACACCTCTTAGCCATCCCGTCCCCTCTGAAAGAATACGACTACTGCGCCCTCAGGCATGTTGTACAAGGCCACTAATACGAGGTTGTGTATGGGGGCTGGCTGTCTCATCAGTTGCCACAGAGCTACTAGTACACCACCGCACATGGCATTGATGGTGGTGGTGATGATGATGATGGTGGTGGTGATGGTAATGATGATGATGGTGGTGGTGATGATGGCATTGATATTGTGAGTAGCTCAGCACAGGCTTTTCTGCAAGATGAATAACTGCAGTGTTGGCTGTATGCCCCATCAGGAGTGCGAATGAAAATGATGATGATGATTTATGTAATGACCTCATTTTTGTTGTTGTTGTTGTTGTTATTGTTGTTGCCACTTTCAGTTTTGTCACTAAATTTAGTCTGGTTGCTGTCCATTCACCGTTTAACTTTTCTAAATGTCTGCGTCAAAAATAGATCCACGTCATCAAATGTCCGTGCCATGAACTCGGTCACAATAGTTGACTGCCCTGGATTCCAGAGCTCGGGGGCTGGCGTAAGCTCTGGACGAAGTTCTGGGGCTACGTTTGAGGATTTGTGTCACAACTACACACAAGAGAGGTTGCAGGCATTTTTCCATGAGGTGGCTCTCTCCACACCTCAGGACCTCTACGAAGAGGTTTGTGGCTTTGAGGATTCACTTTGTGTTTTTGTTGTTTTAAATTATCATTCTGTGTTTAAACAGGAAAGATGTCCATCTGGTATTTGCCACATAATGTTCAGCTTTGTGAAGTTTGTCTAATTTAGTCATCATCATTAGTGTTCAGCTTTGTGAAGTTTGTCTAATTTAGTCATCATCATTAGTGTTCAGCTTTGTGAAGTTTGTCTAATTTAGTCATCATCATTAGTGTTCAGCTTTGTGAAGTTTGTCTAATTTAGTCATCATCATTAGTGTTCAGCTTTGTGAAGTTTGTCTAATTTAGTCATCATCATTATTGTTCAGCTTTGTGAAGTTTATCTAATTTAGTCATCATCATTAGTGTTCAGCTTTGTGAAGTTTGTCTAATTTAGTCATCATCATTAGTGTTCAGCTTTGTGAAGTTTGTCTAATTTAGTCATCATTATTAGTGTTCAGTTTTGTGAAGTTTGTCTAATTAAATCATCATCATCAGTATTCAGGTACATTTGTTTCCTTAGGAGAACATCATTCTTGACTTTGACATTGTGCCCTCCAGTCCGTCATCCATAGTCAACTTACTTGACAAGCCTCCCCAGCAGGGTCTAGTAAGTGCAGTCAGTTGTTAATATTGGTTTCGGTTTTCATGTTACTTCTTTCTTTCTCCTGTTTTTCTTTCGTTCTTTTTGTCTCTTCTTTGTTTTTGTATTTCTTTAACTTTCTTTTCTTTTGTTCTTTCTTTTTTTTTCCTTTCTTTTTCTTTCTTGTTCTCTTTCTTTTTTCTTTGTTTTTTTTTTTGGTCTTCCTTTTTCTTTCTTTTCTTTTTCTCTTTCTTTCTCACTGTCTTTTTTTCTTTGTTTCTTTTCCCTACTTTCTTTTCCTTTCTCCCAGTAATATATCTCGTTAGGGCATGTGCTTACTTTTCAAGGGTAGTGATTTCTTCCTGTATAGCATTGACATTAACAGAGGGTAACAATCATCAAATGATAATGGATGTTGTTTTAATCTTCACAGCTACTTTTAGCTTAATATATCAAAAATCTTATGCAGATGAGGTCAACTGCAACTGACATGAAAAACGTGGAAAAGAAGGGCCTCCTGTGGATCTTGGAAGAGGAGGCCATGTTTCCGGGAGCATCAGAGGACAGCTTCATGGATAGGCTCCTCCATCAACACTGTGAGCAGCCAGTCAGGAGTGAGTGAAGGCAGATCTGTGTGGTGTTTGTGATGTTGTTTATGGTTTGATATGTCTTCTTCATCACCATGCCAAGTGGCGTGGGTGAACATGTCTCTCCACAACTTCTTGCCTCAAGTACTATTTATAAATTCTGTTGTTGATTTCTTTCCATGCCATGATGTCAAACTGTCCAGAATCTTCTCTCTTTTACATTCTGTCTCTTTTTCCTTCAATCTTTTCTGTTGTCACAATATATTCCAGCTTTCTTGTCATCACAAGACCAAAAAAGTGGATTGCTTCTTTATAACTGGTGAAATAAACTTCCTTTCTGCATTGGCCTCTTTTAGGACATCCTGATTACTTTTTTTAGCTGTCCGTGGTATTTTAACTTTCTTCTATAAAACCACATCGCTGTGGCTTCAAGTGCTTTTCCTACTTCTTTACTAATTTTGCTTGACTCACCTCCATAGTAACACTACACCTTATAGGAAAGCATGGATTAGGTATGATGAACGAGAATGGGGAACTATTAGCTAACTTTTGTGCTTCAAATCAACTAGCTATAGGAGAAAGCATATTTCCACATAAAAGAATACATAAAGCAACATGGATATCACCAGACCACAGAACAGAGAATCAGATTGATCACATAAGTAAGAAGTTTAGGTCATTGTGGCAAAAGGTTTTTCTGGTGTGGTGATAGTGGTAGAGAAGAAGTAGAATCTCTCTCCAGAAAGTATGAAGTCCCAGTGCCAGAGAAGTGCACTGGTATCACAATTGAGTTACGGCTGTGAATACTCTGAGCTGGACAATAGATTTAGGCTTCAGAAGTATACTGTGCCACTTTCGCTATAGTAACCCTATGTGATAATATAATTAAATTAGAAAAAGTAACTCAAAATTTAACAGTTAAAAATTTACCAAGTCAAATGAGTACAATTTCATAATTTATTATGTACATCTATATATCCTTGTAATGAGAAATGGGTGTTGGAAGATGATAATATGTATGATTATTTATAGTTACAAATTAAAATAAATAATAGTAAAAAAATCTTGGATGAATCTTCCAGTGAAATTATAAAAGTCTGTCACAGTATAGTTTTGATATATCTTGCTATCTAGTCTCTAGCTGTTATCATCATCGACAAGCATTATTGAAACCGCTCACAGTGTTTGTTGGATAGATACACATAAACTTATCTGGTATTTGTTCGAGGTTCCTGAGACACACTTGAATCAATAGACTGTCCTCCAGCCCGCCCTATAACTACGGGGGACTAAGGTGTTGAAGATTAGTTGACCTCTAGGCTTCAGTTAACAGGATCAACGGTCCTCAAGTCTTTAGTTTGAAACTCGAACATGAGCTCGATCAGGAACGATCATAGAAACCTGGAACAAAAGGTAATAGGTGGCCATGGTGTTCCAACAATCTCACCAACCCCTGCTGTTCATGAGGCGACCATGTCTTCAGTTTTTGTATATAAATGAATGATTCATGGTAGTATGTTACAGAGATAGCATGATAAGATAATGTCCACTGTGCAGAAATAACAAAATACATGAATAAATCACATGTTATGATACATGGGTAAGATATAACCTTTGCCTTCCACTTATAGATGTCAAGTCACTTATGTACTTGCTGGTATGTCGTAAACTTCCAGGCAAGAACTAGCCATGATATATTTGGCTAACCAATTAATGGTTATGCTTCCTGACAATGCCGGTGGAAGTTATCTCTGGTTAGCGCCATTCCCTTTTTATTATGTCTGATACAATCAAATTGTAAACAACATCTGAAATAAATTGATATTAGTCACACATATCTTTAATAAACTTACATACCCTCTTAGGATTAATAAGCGCACGGTGAGGCTGTATTTGTTGAAGTCTATCTGCCCTGCATGTAGCATGAAAAAAGAACTTTTCTAGCAGATGCTGTCTTCCAGTTTCTCACTCTGGCTTCTGGATTTGGTGTATGTGATTTTTAATAACTTTCAACCAGGCTTGCTCTTGTAGCTTTAAATTTTTTTTCCTGTGAATGCAAATTTTTAAGGTCGGCAATGTTTCATATATTCGCTATTTCCTACCTTCTTCAATGCTGTCGGCTTGATGAAGCGCAAAATTCCAGCCACTTTCAAACTTCAAAGCAAGTCCGCCGCGTTGTCCCAGCACTGTGTGTGTGTGTCGTGTTACACATTTTTTTCACAAACAAAGCTAGTGGTACCAAATCTCACTACAGTCATCATTGCATGATGTAAAAGTATGTAGAGGGGCAGATGTTTTATCAGACCACCATCTTCTGTTGGCTAAAACAAAATTAAAACTCAAGAAATTTACAACGGTATATAGCTTAGGATCTTGTTACACGCCCATTGAGGCATATTGGGAATATGGTGTTAGGCCCATATTTTCTTGACAATCGGCACACTAGGGGTGATGTGGTCAGCATCACGCCAGCCACCTTAACCTTCTCAGAGTTGCTCTGGTACCCAGTTGGGGCTGGGTCTACCCAGGAGCCATTTGCTGCCTTAAAAAAATCCCACCTCATCTGGGGATCGAACCATAGACCACTGAGCTAGGAAGCAAGTACACTAACCACTATATAGCTATAGACAACGGTATAATGTGGGATATCTAAGAAATCAGGAAATAAGAAAAATGTTCAATCACAGTATCCAACAAATACCAAGTACTCCAACAGCTAGTAGATGAAGCAGATACGGAAGACCACTGGCAACAAGTAAAAAATATATGGAATGAGACATGTGAAGAAGTACTGAGAAAAAGAGAACATCAGCACAAACAACAGAAACCATTACCAAGATAGAAGACAGGAAAAACAAGAAAGCAGATTTAAACAGAAGCAAAACCAGAAGCTCCAAAGCCAAGGCTCATGAAGTGTACATAGAAGCAAACAAAGAAGTAAGAAGAAACATCAAAAGAGACAAGAGGAAGTATATTGAAGAGTTGGCAAGGAAAGCAGAGGAAGCTGCAGCCAAAGGAAATATGAGGGACCTGTACAATACCACAAAGAAGCTAACAGGGAAATATAAGCAAGCAACTGGCCTCATAAAAGATACGAATGGAAAATTGCTTAGTAATATACAAGAACAAATGAAAAGATGGACAGAACATTTTGAGGAACTTCTCAATAGACCAGCTCCAACTAATCCCCCAGACATCCAGCCAGCAGAAGAGGAGCTACTAATCAGCTTGTCACGAAATGGTTTTACGACTAGAGACTGTCTACATATAGTGACAAGACACTAGTGAGAAGAAAGACTGAAAGGATAGATTCAGATGAAAATGACAGTGCAAATGTGAAAGTTGAGACCATTGGCTCCAAGGTTGAGAACCGAAGTTGACTCTTCCTCGCCACTCCGGACGTCTAAATTGCTATGGCCTCAACCACCTCTAGCTACCCTAAGGGGATAAGGTTCAATTAAGATTCACATACACCACGATACAGACAACAGATAGCTACTGTACGTAAATAAAATGACTGGTCCAGACTATAAATGTACAAGTTTTATTATACACACAAACAAGAAATCAAATACATGTCAAAAGGATAAAAATGCAGTGTAAGCACACCTGGAAAACAAATTCAGGCAAAATTACAAATGATGTATCATCAAACCCAACCCTTCACCCACAAGTTTCACCTGTATGGAGGAAGAAGGTAAGATTAAATTAAATAAACCACACTGCACTTGGTGGGGTCTCAGATGTCGAGCCTCCACTCCAACTAGCTGTTCTAAATTCTAACTCTAACTCTAAGCACACAGTCAGCTGGAACTATTACGAAATGTCTACACAATCACTGCACAGACTTCGATTCTACAACGCCTCTCCTGAATTCTCCTAAACACTGCTACACAGCTAACTGCACCTCTAACCTTCCGCAGCTGTCCTCTGCTATGATCTTCAACAAAACTATGGCTCAGTTCTGTCTTTCTGGTCTACTACCTGTAGACTAAACTTCAGCAGCTGTCCTCTGCTCTAAAATCTGTAGAGGGTATTGTAACCCTATTTCCCTCCACAATTCTGAAATTGACGACTAAGTTTAAACACTCTGGAGTTACCTGCCCGCTCCCTCCTCTGGGTTCAGGCCTTCGGCGTTATTATGGCCGGGACGAAGCGAAATAAATTACAACCACACTGGCAACCTGCCGATTTGTGTGTGTAAGAAGATTGAGCATCAGAGCTCCGGATTTTTCCACCAAAATCCCTTTCACCTGGAGAATGTCTTCCCTGCCTTGGGAAAACGTATTTTTTTCTCTTCTTCCACCTCTGGCAATTAACGCCAAACGTTGCGTTTCTGCGAATGCCACAACTATGCCATGTGGGGAAATTTTGTGGTATCAAACTTCCGCTCTCTTTCCCACAAAGCCGGTACCTGCAAATTCGAATTTTCCCACTGAAAGGCAATCGAAAATTTGACTCAGGCACGCGGCTGGCAATTACATTAGAGAGACCGACTAAGAAAATCAGTGCGTATTTATAATCAGGATTCCCCACGCTGCCCTCATGACGTCATTTGCGCGGCTCTGTTCTAAGCCCCAATGAACGCGCTGCCATTCAAAGCAGTTAGATCTCAGCCAATCAGAATTGTAAACAACTCTGCCTCATCCGGTTACTGCCAGCACGTGCTAAAGTCACTACCCCCATTGAACAAAGAAAGAGGGAATAAAGTTCAGCCCTCTACTGTTAAATGAAGCAAAAAAAATGGCCGAAAATAATTTAACTCCCAAAAATACGTCTATGGCCACGCAATATCTTTAAAAAGACTAAAACTGGTGCAAATCTGATCTAGGCTCTATCGTCCTCCCTATAGAAAAATACTGCAACAATTTCCTACACACCAACACTAAACACCACCTCTATTCATAGAGAAGAAATAAAATGCAGATAAGATAAAACTCCCTCATAATCTCACTCTGAAAAACGTAAGTAATAGAAGGAGAAAAAAATTGGGGTGGATTACCTGTAATCCCTACTAGAAGTAGTGAAAATAAAGCAAGGAGAAAAGAAATGGGGCCTGTTGCAAATTCAATCACATTAACTCCTCACACAGCTGTGAACGACCAAGTACAGAAGAAATAAAGAAAGCCAATTGGGTTATGAAAACATCGACATCACACAACAGAAATGGAATCCAGTGGAATCTGACTAAGCTTGATGATCTGGATTTTGCAGATGACTTGGCTCTTCTGTCCCATAACCATAATCAGATGCAAGAGAAAACGAAAATCCTCGATGAGAGGTCACAACAAGTGGGCTTGAAAATACACAGGGAACAAACAAAGATTATGAGAATAAATGCAAGAAATGATAACAAGGTTGAACTTGAAGAAACACCATTAAAGGATGTAGAATCGAACACATATCTTGACAGTAATATAGACAGAGTTGGAGGGACAGACAATGATATCAAAATAAGAATACAAAAAAGCAAGAGGAGCTTTCATTGCATTAGGAAACATATGGAGAACAAGAGAAATCAAGTCCAACACGAAAATAAGAATCTTCAACTCAAATGTCAAGTCAGTGCTTTTGTATGGCTCTGAGACATGGAGAGCAACAAAAACAACAACCAAAAAAGCTACAGACTTTTATAAACGGGTGCTTGCGTAGAATAGAAGTACTAAAATGGTATGACAAAGTCACAAATGTGGAACTGATGACAAGAACCAGACAAGTGCCAGTGGAACAAGAGTTGAGAAGAAGACGCTAGCGATGTGTAGGACACACATTGAGACCTGTTGATAGCATCACAAGGCAGTCCTTGTTCTGCAATCCACAGGGAAAGAGAGGCAGAGGTAGACCAAAAAACACATGGAGAAAAGAACTGGATACAGAGGTGAAAATGATGAGGAAAACATGGAAAGAACTTGAGCGGATGGCACAGGACAGGAAGACTTTGCATGTGTTTGTTGAAGGTCTATGCTCCTCAGAGAGCTAAAGGGTATTGATTGATATACTAGAGTTCTCTTGAGTGAAATATGAATGACTCTAACATTCGAGTCACTTTCCCAACTCCGAATTTTAGCGTTTATTTTTTTTTAACTTTCTGTCATTTATTTCTTTTCTTTTTTTTTTTTTTTTTGCAATGTAGAATAGTTTTGGGGCAGTCATGCTTTGGGATCTCTGAATCTAACTTCAGTGCTAGTTATCTATTTTCAGGCAGACTAGTCTAAAGCTGTATCTTGTGTTTTTCATGTTGGATAGTTTTGGGGCAGTCGTGTTTGAGAATCCCTTGATCTGACTTCTATTGACTCCAATATTGTACTTATCTCTTCTACCACTACATACATTAATTTCTATCCAGAGTGGTTAGACCACTGGCCTCTCACAGCAAAGGTGCCAGGTTTTGAAACATAGTGACATCTCACCCCCAGTCTACCCAGCTGTAAATAGGAACCTGACTCTACTCTTGAGTTAGGGAAGGCAAAGACTGTGAAGTGAGTTAGGGAAGGCAAAGACTGTGAAGAAGGGAACTGGTCACCTCCACCCTTGAAGCTGGACCTAGTATAGTGAAGTCTCTAACACTTCACCTCCCTGTGGCAGTATCTGCTATGATACTACCTTCACCTTTACGTCAAATGTGAAAGTATTCTCTTTGTCGTATATTTGACCTGAATTACAACTCAAATATGAATGACTCCTACATTTACTTGTGTCTTCTCAATCACAGCTTTTTCCTTTATCCTCAGATGTGCAAGTGTTATGAATGACACCAACATTATACTTATCTCTTCTACCACTACATTCAGTATTTTTTTTCTTTACTTCAGAGGACAGCCTGCTGCGCAAAGGTTCTCTTGGGCATACGTTTGTTCTGAACCACAACCAAGGTATGTCTCCAATACTCTACAATGCCCAGGGCTGGTTGAAGTCTTGCCGTGAAAATCCCACATCCAAGAATGCTAGTCTGGTTCTTCAGGATTCCAAAAAGTGAGTATCACATGAAAAGATGCATGAACACCAAATTAAGATTATATGAGAGCTGTGTACTTTCTTTGCGGAATGCTGGAGAGTAACTGAGAAGGAAAAGTCAAAATTGTCCTCCTTCTACACAATCTGCCTAAGGAAAATTCTCTGAATCTATTGGCCGAATACCATTACCAACCAAGAACTGCTTACTCGGAGCAACCAAGAGGACATGCACACCATCAGAGCTGGCAGATGCTGGAGTTGGGTTGGCCACGTCCTCAGAAGAGACCCTGATGCCATCACAAGAACAGCTATGCTATGGACCCCTGAAGGAAAGCAAAAGAGAGGCTGACCAAAAACAACTTGGCGGAGAACTGTGAAGGCCGAGATGCAAATAATGAACCAGAGCTGGGGCACTGTACAAAGGATGGCTGCCGACCGAACAAAGTGGAAGCAGTTTGTTGCTGCCCTACAAGATGCCACCAGGCATGATGGCCACTGACTGCTTTGACAGTTGGTGGCTAAGGATCAACGAAGAAGAAAGAAGACATGAAAAGAAATTAATTTTGGCATTAAAATTGGAAAAGGGTAGAGGAAATTTAAGTAGCAATTAGAAGGAAAAAGCTGAGGTAATCTGGATTTTAAAATGTGATATTGATAAAGAAAAGAAAGTTAATACTATTAATAGATGACAGGCGTCTTCACATTTCTTAGCTAACTCAAGTGTCTTCAGTTTACATTAACAGTGTGTAAAATTCAGTCATTTGTCATACACATTCAGTATGTTTGATGTGCACCATGAGATTGGGAATTTGGGTCACTGTTGGAAATATAGAGATTTTGGCATCACAAGAATGGTATGTTGAAAACCCTTGTTACAGGGAAGTGAACATAATGTTTGCAGACAGAATGTTTGAAATATCCAATTCTGAGAAAAGTCAAACTTATTGTTCAGCATAATGTCAGTGTTTCTCTAGGTCAGGGGTCGGGAACCCGCATGTGGCTCTTTGAGCCATCTCGTGCTGCTCTCGGCTCTCTAATACTTAACTCTTAGTGAATGAGAGATACAATACTTAACTCTTAGTGAATGAGAGATACCATGTGATTTTTTTTTCATGCGGCTCTTCAATTTTATTTTAATGGAGACAAAATTAAATATTTGGCTCTTTGTCACTGAAAGGTTCCCGACCCTTCTCTAGGTCAAACATATTTAAAAATAGATTTAAAATCACTTTGACATAAGTAAAGTGCATCATTTTGTAACAGGGAAACTGAACTTTTATCATTGTCTTTACATTCCCTGTGAAGCATGGAGCTACCAATGCAGCCAGTCTCTTTGTAAGAAGCCTGCACAAAGCTTTCACATGCTCTTGTAGTAGTTGTTTCTGTAGCTGTTTGTTTTACATGGTGAGGTTGCCAGCCTCATGCTCAACCTCATATTAGTCACCTTGTACATCATGCTTGAGGAAGCAGTAGTCATTTCTTAGTCTCTTCAGAGCCGCCCCGCCCCACACACACACTACATGGGGCTTGTGCATTTAAAAATGGATTTAAAATCATTTTTTGCACAAGAACTTGCATCATTTAATAACAGAGAAGATAATCTTTTTATAACGTACATAAAATATTTTAAACCAGATTAACAATAACCGACATTTGCTGAGGGAGACTGAGCACCTGTTGACAGTTCTATCTGTTTACAAGTCAAGTATAATGTGGTAGGTTTCTGTGGACAGTTCTGTGTGTTTGCAAGTCATGTGCAGGGTGATAGGTGTGTGTTGATAGTTCTGTCTGTTTACAGGTTAAGTTCAGTATAGGAGGTTTCTGTTGGCAGTTCTGTCTCATTATGAGTTCAGTGTGGTAGGTTTCTGTAGGCATTTCTGTCTGTTTACAAGTCATGTTCAGTGTGGTAGGTTTCTGTAGTCAGTTCTGTCTGTTTATAGGTTAAGTGCAGTATTGGAGGTTTCTGTTGACAGTACTGTCTCTTTACAAGTCATGTTCAGTGTGGAAGGTTTCTGTTGATAGTTTTTTTCTGTTTACAAGTTATGTTCACTGTGGTAGGTTTCTGTTGGCATTTCTGTCTGTTTACAAGTCATGTTCAGTGTGGTAGGTTTCTGTTGGCATTTCTGTCTGTTTACAAGTCATGTTCAGTGTGGTAGGTTTCTGTTGGCATTTCTGTCTGTTTACAAGTTATGTTCAGTGTGGTAGGTTTCTGTTGGCTTTTCTGTCTGTTTACACGTTATGTTCAGTGTGGTAGATTTCTGTTGGCATTTCTGTCTGTTTACAAGTAAGTTCAGTGTGGTAGGTTTATGTTGGCATTTCTGTCTGTTTACAAGTCATGTTCAGTGTGGCAGGTTTCTGTTGGCATTTCTGTCTGTTTACAAGTAAGTTCAGTGTGGTAGGTTTCTGTTGGCATTTCTGTCTGTTTACAAGTCATGTTCAGTGTGGTAGGTTTCTGTTGGCATTTCTGTCTGTTTACAAGTTATGTTCAGTGTGGCAGGTTTCTGTTGGCATTTCTGTCTGTTTACAAGTAAGTTCAGTGTGGTAGGTTTCTGTTGGCATTTCTGTCTGTTTACAAGTAAGTTCAGTGTGGTAGGTTTCTGTTGGCATTTCTGTCTGTTTACAAGTCATGTTCAATGTGGTAGGTTTCTGTTAGCATTTCTGTCTGTTTACAAGTTATGTTCAGTGTGGTAGGTTTCTGTTGGCATTTCTGTCTGTTTACAAGTCATGTTCAGTGTGGTAGGTTTCTGTTGGCATTTCTGTCTGTTTACAAGTTATGTTCAGTGTGGCAGGTTTCTGTTAGCATTTCTGTCTGTTTACAAGTAAGTTCAGTGTGGCAGGTTTCTGTTGGCATTTCTGTCTGTTTACAAGTAAGTTCAGTGTGGTAGGTTTCTGTTGGCATTTCTGTCTGTTTACAAGTCATGTTCAGTGTGGTAGGTTTCTGTTGGCATTTCTGTCTGTTTACAAGTTATGTTCAGTGTGGCAGGTTTCTGTTGGCATTTCTGTCTGTTTACAAGTTATGTTCAGTGTGGTAGGTTTCTGTTGGCATTTCTGTCTGTTTACAAGTCATGTTCAGTGTGGTAGGTTTCTGTTGGCATTTCTGTCTGTTTACAAGTTATGTTCAGTGTGGCAGGTTTCTGTTGGCATTTCTGTCTGTTTACAAGTAAGTTCAGTGTGGTAGGTTTCTGTTGGCATTTCTGTCTGTTTACAAGTGCCTCGAACCACCTCTAACTACCCTAAGGGGATAAGGTTCAAGTAGATTCACATACACCAAGATACAGACAACATATAGCTACTGTACTTAAAAGAAAAGACTGATTCCAACTATAAGTTTACAAGTTTATTAAACACCTTATACACAACTAATCACATACATGTCAAAGAAAAATATGCAGTGTAAGCACTCCTGAAATAAACAAATTCAGGAAGAAAAAAATGACACATGATGTATCATCAAAACAACCAACCCCACCCTTCACCCACAAGGTTCACCTGTATGGAGAAAAGGTAAGATTAAATGAAATGAATTACACTGCCTGGGTGGGGTCTCAAGTCGAGCCTCCACTTCAAACTAGCTATTCTAAATTCTAACTCTAAGTCCACTGATAGCTGGAACGACTGCGAAGTGACTACACAATCTCTGCACAGACTTCGGTTCTACACAGCCTATCCTGGAATCTCCTGAACACAACTAACTGCACCTCTAAACTTCAGCAGCTGTCCTCTGCTATGATCTTCAACAAAACTATGTCTCTTTTCTGTGCTGACTTCTGTAGAGAGAATGTTCACCCTTTCTCTCTCCACGAACTCTGGAATTTGATGACTGAGGTTTAACAGAACCCCACTGGATTCTAAACTGGCACTGAAGCTGACTTCTACCACTCTGAAATTACCTGCCCGAGTACCTATAACTGGGCCGTCGGCTTTATTATGGCCGTGACGAAGCGAACGTAAGATTACCACAACGCTGGCAGCATGCCAAATCTGCGTGGGTAACCGACCGAGCGTCAGAACTCAGGATTTATCCACAAAAATCCTAATCGCTGAAAAATGTCTTCCCCTGGCTGGGAAAACGTATTTTCTTCCTCTCCTTCCACCACTGGCAATTCATGCGCGACTTAGCTTGTCGGCGAATGCCACAACTTCGCCGTGGGAGAAATTTTTGTGGTATCAAAAATTCTGCTCTTCCCCACAAAAAGCCGGTACCTGCTGTTCAGACGAAACAAAACAACAGCTAAACAAAACGTAATAAATCTATTTCTAATAACACCACCTCCCTGACTCTTCAACACATTATGCACCTCCATACAAAAAATCATGCCAACACCGTCCGCTCCTCTCCTGTTCCCTTCTCTACCTGAGCCTACAAAGTAAACATTGGCTAACCCAGATCGCTTGTTCTGCCTGACTAACTCCAAACAACAACAATATTTTCACTGGCGCGGTCTGGGCAGTCGTACTGTGGCCTACTTCTTACGCTGACACTAATGCCGTAATGATTAATACAAAATAAAACTAGCCCTCTCTAGGAATTCCTAAAATTCCCGTCAGTATGATTAATCACCTCAAAATTGAAATAAAGTATTATTCCCTTAACAGAAATAAATTTCCTCTCCATCTTCTGAATACACAGAATAACATGGCACAATCAATAACATATAACCCTGTTTACGCTAGCATCTACATACTGCTTAAAAGTTATACATAAACCCTGTTATCAAATTGAAAACCCCCGTAGTTCAACCACGTGTTTTACAATTTGATGACCATGTGCGTCTCTCCCCCTCGTCCCTCTGAACATCGTATCAATAAATATACCGTAAACAACGCGCCCACGTGCTCGTGCAACAATACACCTCTTCACTCCCGTCCACAGATATATGCGTAACTATATAATTAGCGAGCATCAATACTCTCAATAAAATCACAAATGAAAATACACATTACACACGCTCCCGACTATTCTGTAAATAAATAAAATTCGCAGATGCGGGTTTCTCTGCAGACCTGTTTTTGAAATAGATCCAAGCATAGCCGAAACCTCGCAACTTTCAAATCATCTTAAATACCGCTATTCCTGAAATAAGGAATTAAATGGACCTAGTAAGTTTCTCATGTCTATCACTCAGATCGTATTTGATGGCTCTGAAGTTACGAATTTAATTAAACTCCACTTCCCAAGAAACTTACTGCTACGCCTAGACTAGAAAAATTAAATAAAGTCCCCACGCAAAAATGATGCTTACCAAATCTCGAATGTCCTACTGAAGGCAATCGACTTGACTCTGGCAACCGGCTTGGCAATTTTTCATTAAAAGAGAAAGAGGCTATGAAATATAGGCCTTTTATAATCGCCTAACAGCACGCTGACCTCTTGACGTCATATGCGTGGCTTTAATTCTAACCCAATAATTTCAAATCCCGTTAGCTCTCAGCCAATCAGAATTGTAAACAATACTGATGCAATCCGGTTACTGCCAGACAAAGAAACGGCATTAAGCTCTGCCCTCTAGTGGCAATGAAACAAAAATGGCCAAAATATATATATAAAAAATCCCGAAAAATGTGTCTAGGGCCACCTGCCCTATCTTTAAAAAGACTAAAACTGGGGCAAATCCTGATCTAGCCTCTATAATCTTTCTTCTAGAAAAATACTGTCCAATTCCCTACACCCCCATTCTAAACACATTAAGAAGAACCATAAAGCAGATGAGATCAAACTCCCTCGTGATCTCATCTTGAAAAAACGTAAATAATAGAAGGAGAAGAAACATGAAGAAGGATTTTTCTGTAATCCCTCCAAAATAGTGAACAAAATGCAAGGGGAAAAAGACATGGGCCATTTGAAAGACAGAATCTCAGTACTTCCGTCACATCACTCCCCCCTTTCAAAGATTGAGCAACGATCTCCTTACTGAAATCTCTGTGTTTCACACTGGCCCTTAACTCTGTCTACAAGGCTGTCTGTCCTTACCCCTCCTATTCAGTGTTCTTCGACCTTCCTCTTTTGCGTTTCCTCCTTCCTCTCCTAGAATGAGCTTTTATGCTCCGTTGGGAGAGTTGATCTCTCTTCAGACCTGTGCCGTCTAATGGCGGGTCTGAACTTTCCCTTGCTATGACCGTCAAAAGGCTGTCCTGGTCAGCTGATGTGACCGGCGGGCGCTGTGGCGATCTGGCGATGGTGACTTCCTCTCTGCGCGTCAGCGGGTTTGTGACTGCTGGTACCGTGCGAAACTGATGCAACGTCTCGGGTTCCTCTGGTGTAGAGCCTCCGATTTCTTGCTGGGTTTCTATTGAGTCCTCACTGATCTCAATAGCTTCTACCTTTGAAGAAAAGTAGGTAAGATCTGCCCCTGGCAGTGGTTCTGGACTCGCTCTTCCCCTACCAACATGAAGCGGGACAGAGCTCTCCAAAATAGCTCCTTGCAAATGCATAAGGTCGCTTTTCTCACTCTTTTCTGGCCTGAAAAGTTGGTGAGATGAAACTGTAGACCACGGGAGCTCTCCGTCTAACACCCTAGTTCTACCCTCAACCTTGCCCTCCCCTGTGAGAGTTACTGGCGTCAGTTGGAATGTGTCCTGCAGTGACACTTGACGGTTTAAGATCCCGTTAGATCGCGGAGAATCTGAGTTAAAGCTCTCAGTGACTGGTTCCAATGTTCCGTGAAACGAATTGGAAAAGATAGCCAATTTTTCAGGCTGCTCGTTACAAGAGTCGTTTCCTGTAAACGAGATACGAGAGTTGTGGGGCCCATCTCCGTTTATAGGCAAACGGATACTCAGATCACTGTCCTCCTCCGTTTGAGAAAAGTGCTGGTCGGATGGGGCTCCAGGGCTGGTTGGAACTATATGCTCGCTCAGACCGCTATCTTGTGCCCTATGAAGATGGCGCTGGTTGTTGACATATGTAATACCGCTCTTGTCAGTATGTCCCTCACTTGAAGGAGCTAATACCATCGAGGGCCTAATTCCCGACAACAAAGAGTGTACTTCCTGAATCAGAGGCGTCGTCACCACTGTTTGGCCGGTTGGCTGAACAGGGCTGGTGGGCGAATTTGCCTCTGCAAATAACATATCGCTGTCGTCAGAGGCGTTGCACCTCTCCTTGGCACGACAGCTAGGTTTGAGCTCGCTCGGGGCTCCGTGAATTAGGGCTTCTCCTTTTTCACTTATCTGGAACTGATAGCTGGAACGACTGCGAAGTGACTACACAATCTCTGCACAGACTTCGGTTCTACACAGCCTATCCTGGAATCTCCTGAACACAACTAACTGCACCTCTAAACTTCAGCAGCTGTCCTCTGCTATGATCTTCAACAAAACTATGTCTCTTTTCTGTGCTGACTTCTGTAGAGAGAATGTTCACCCTTTCTCTCTCCACGAACTCTGGAATTTGATGACTGAGGTTTAACAGAACCCCACTGGATTCTAAACTGGCACTGTAGCTGACTTCTACCACTCTGAAATTACCTGCCCGAGTACCTATAACTGTGCCGTCGGCTTTATTATGGCCGTGACGAAGTGAACGTAAGATTACCACAACGCTGGCAGCATGCCAAATCTGCGTGGGTAACCGACCGAGTGTCAGAACTCAGGATTTATCCACAAAAATCCTATTCGCTGAAAAATGTCTTCCCCTGGCTGGGAAAACGTATTTTCTTCCTCTCCTTCCACCACTGGCAATTCATGCGCGACCTGCTGTTCAGACGAAACAAAACAACAGCTAAACAAAACGTAATAAATCTATTTCTAATAACACCACCTCCCTGACTCTTCAACACGTTATGCACCTCCATACAAAAAATCATGCCAACACCGTCCGCTCCTCTCCTGTTCCCTTCTCTACCTGAGCCTACAAAGTAAACATTGGCTAACCCAGATCGCTTGTTCTGCCTGACTAACTCCGAGCAACAACAATATTTTCACTGGCGCAGTCTGGGCAGTCGTACTGTGGCCTACTTCTTACGCTGACACTAATGCCGTAATGATTAATACAAAATAAAACTAGCCCTCTCTAGGAATTCCTAAAATTCCCGTCAGTATGATTAATCACCTCAAAATTGAAATAAAGTATTATTCCCTTAACAGAAATAAATTTCCTCTCCATCTTCTGAATACACAGAATAACATGGCACAATCAATAACATATAACCCTGTTTACGCTAGCATCTACATACTGCTTAAAAGTTATACATAAACCCTGTTATCAAATTGAAAACCCCCGTAGTTCAACCACGTGTTTACAATTTTATGACCATGTGCGTCTCTCCCCCTCGTCCCTCTGAACATCGTATCAATAAATATACCGTAAACAACGCGCCCACGTGCTCGTGCAACAATACACCTCTTCACTCCCGTCCACAGATATATGTGTAACTATATAATTAGCGAGCATCAATACTCTCAATAAAATCACAAATGAAAATACACATTACACACGCTCCCGACTATTCTGTAAATAAATAAAATTCGCAGATGCGGGTTTCTCTGCAGACCTGTTTTTGAAATAGATCCAAGCATGGCCGAAACCTCGCAACTTTCAAATCACCTTAAATACTGCTATTCCTGAAATAAGGAATTAAATGGACCTAGTAAGTTTCTCATGTCTATCACTCAGATCGTATTTGATGGCTCTGAAGTTACGAATTTAATTAAACTCCACTTCCCAAGAAACTTACTGCTACGCCTAGACTAGAAAAATTAAATAAAGTCCCCACGCAAAAATGATGCTTACCAAATCTCGAATGTCCTACTGAAGGCAATCGACTTGACTCTGGCAACTGGCTTGGCAATTTTTCATTAAAAGAGAAAGAGGCTATGAAATATAGGCCTTTTATAATCGCCTAACAGCACGCTGACCTCTTGACGTCATATGCGTGGCTTTAATTCTAACCCAATAATTTCAAATCCCGTTAGCTCTCAGCCAATCAGAATTGTAAACAATACTGATGCAATCCGGTTACTGCCAGACAAAGAAACGGCATTAAGCTCTGCCCTCTAGTGGCAATGAAACAAAAATGGCCAAAATATATATATAAAAAATCCCGAAAAATGTGTCTAGGGCCACCTGCCCTATCTTTAAAAAGACTAAAACTGGGGCAAATCCTGATCTAGCCTCTATAATCTTTCTTCTAGAAAAATACTGTCCAATTCCCTACACCCCCATTCTAAACACATTAAGAAGAACCATAAAGCAGATGAGATCAAACTCCCTCGTGATCTCATCTTGAAAAAACGTAAATAATAGAAGGAGAAGAAACATGAAGAAGGATTTTTCTGTAATCCCTCCAAAATAGTGAACAAAATGCAAGGGGAAAAAGACATGGGCCATTTGAAAGACAGAATCTCAGTACTTCCGTCACAGGCATTTCTGTCTGTTTACAAGTCATGTTCATTGTGGTAGGTTTCTGTTGATAGTTTCTTTCTGTTTACAAGTTATGTTCAGTGTGGTAGGTTTCTGTTGATAGTTTTTTTCTGTTTATAAGTAAGTTCAGTGTGGTAGATTTTCTGTGACAGTTCTGTCTGTTTATAAGTCATGTTCAGTATAGGAGGATTCTGTTAACAGTTCTGTTTGTTTTATCACTCAAGTTCAGTTTAATAAGATATAAGGAATCTGTTCTCACCACATAAATGATTTATAAAATAGACACACATATATGATGTCTGTGCTCACCACATATGACATCTGTGCTCATCATATAAATGGTTTATAATAATAGACACATATGACATCTGTGCTCATCATATAAATGGTTTATAATAATAGACACATATGACATCTGTGCTCATCATATAAATGGTTTATAACAATAGACACACATGAAATTTCTGCTTCTCATATAAATGGTTTGTAATAATAGAGGTCGAAGTAGCTAAGAGGTATTGTATCTTCCTCGAATTCTAAAGGTACTGTGTTCGATTCCCAGTAGAAGGAATAATGGAAATTTGTTTCTGCCCCAGTGGTCCTAATGATGTCATACTCCCCCTGGTCTCCTGGATAGTGAGATTGGATGCCAAGCCTTCTCAGATAAGGTCAAAAATATAGGAGGTCCTGTGTATAAATTGCGCACATTAAAAATCCCACCGCAGTTGAAAATCGTAAAAAGTAGGCCATAAGGCCGCTGCAATGGCAAAATTTAAAAATTAGAAACCTACCCACCACAAAAATATTTATAGATAGTCTTTAAAACCAAAAACCCAAACAAACAAAAATAATAGACACATATACAACATCTGTACTTATCACATAAATGGTTTATAAAATAGATACACTTATTTGTCATCTGCACTCATCATATAAATGGTTTATTAAAGAGGCACACATATATGGCATCTTTGCTCATCATGTAAATGGTTTTTAAATAGAGACATATAAATGGCATTTGAGTGTTCAATTAGCTAAGTGGGTAGAGTTCTGGCCTTTTGGCAGCAAAGTTACATGGTTCTAGGGTCAAAGCCTGGTAGCATCACACTCCGGTCTACCCAGCTGTAAATGGCTACCTGACTGCTCTTGAGGTAGGAAAGGAAAAGACAGTGAGAAAGGGATCTGGCCACCCCATCTGGATAAAGCTGGACTTAGTATAGTAAAGTCTTTAACACTTCACCCCTCAATGGCAGTATCTGATAATGAACAATGGCATCTGTGCTTCGCTTTCAGTTTCAAGTGTTGTCCTGTTTTTCATCTGCAGGACACCATTATAGACATACTGAAAAAGACGAATGCCCATTTTGTCCACTGTGTTTTGCCCCACCACTTTGCTGGGCTGGGAGAACAGCAAAAGCCCTCCCAGGATGACTGTATTCTCAATGTACCTCTAGTCAGAAATCAGCTGAAGGGCTTTGAGATTCTTGATGCTTTAAGGTTGTATAGACTCGGTAAGTGAATTTTTTTTTATATTTTGCAGTTTAGTATAATAACAGTGGCTGTGACATATACAGTGATAGTGTTGTTTTGTCCTTCTTAATGCTGAGAGTCGGAGTGGCTAAGAGATTTGGTGTACGCCTGGAATTCTAGAGGTACCAGGTTCGATTCCCAGTAAAATGAATATAATTTATGAACATTTTTTTCCAGAACCAGTAGTTATAATGATGTCATACTCCCCCCAGTCTCATGGGTAGTGAGATTGGATGCCTAGCCTTCTCAGACAGGAGCGAATAAATAGGAGGTCCCGTGTGCAAGTTGCGCACATTAAAAATCCCACAGAAGTTGGAAATTGTAAAGAGTAGGCCATAAGGCCGCTACCCTGGCAAAATTTAAAAATTAGAAACCTACCCACCAGATATATTTATAAAATGTGTGATTCCTATATACACACATTAAGATTCTCGTCAGTGCTATGGATTTCGTGCACTGTGCTGAGATCCTCCATGTGTGATCTAAGAGAGGAGATCGGAGCACTGATGGAGTTGTCCGTGTGCAATGAAGATAGTCCTTAAAAACCAAACCAAACCAAACCTTCTTGTTCTCTATTTTTATATTTTTATTTTACATGGAGAACAACAAGAACAAGAATCTTAAAGCTACAGACTTTCATAAATGGGTCCTTGCGTTGAATAGAAGGATTGAAATGGTCTGACAAGATCACTAATGTGAAACTGATGATAAGAGCCAGGAAAGTACCAGTAGGACAAGAACGAACGAACAAACGACATATACAACATATACAAGAGATGAGAAGAAGATGCTGGCGATGGACAGAACACACACTGAGGAAACCTGATGATTTGCATAATAAGGCAGTCCTTGTTCTGGAATCCCCAGGACTAGAGAATTAGAAGCAAACCAACAAACACACAAAAAAGATAGCTTGATACAGAAATAGATATTATGAAGAAGGCATGGAAAAGTCCTTAAACTGATGGCCCTCCACAGGAGGACTTGGCAGTTTTGTTGAACACTTCATGGGGATCTAGAGGGTATTGATTGATTGCATCTTTGGTTTTAACATGAAATGGTTGCAGGGGTCATTTCTGTCATGTTGTGGTCCTCATTTGCAGCTTAACTGATGCACTCGTACATGTTTTCCTCAGGTTTTCCTGACTCTATGCCATTCACCGACTTCATCAACAAGTTTGAGCCTCTTGTCCCTGGTCTTGGCAAAAGTGGCCATGGAGAAGGAGATCAGAAAGTGGTATAAAACTTGTCTGCTGGATTTATCTGACCCATTCTTGCTACTAAAAGATCTCCATTTAAAGTATATTATATGTAACCATGTATGTGCAGTGTCCAGAACCAGTTCCTGTGTCTTCAGATACAGATAAAAGAAAATAAAGTATTATAACACAGAGAAAGGACAAAGATTGTGAGAGTAAATGCAGCAAATGATAGGGAAGTTGCACATGTATATCTTGGCAGCAGTGTAGACAAAGTTGGGGGAACAGACATCATCATCATCAGGTGCCATCTTCACATCAAAAGGTCGGCTGCAATGGATGTCCAACATCTTCTGTCTCATGTCTGGATGGTGCACTCTGCTAGACTCCTTCCTTTCCATCTCTTGATGTTATCTTCCCACTTATTGCGCTGTCTTCCTTTTGCACATTTGCCTTCAACTCTGTCTACTGTTGTGGTCTTCAGTAAGGTGTTATGTTTTTTTACGAGGCCAAAATATTTAAGATGTCTAATTTTGATCTCCTTTATTAATTCTCTTGTCGTTATGGGGCATGGGGTCACCACTGTAGTTGGTCCCCTGTCCGGACACCTGCACCGAAGTATTTATGTGCTCTTATTGTTTATTGTATGTTGATGTGCAGTTTGTTTTTATATATATTAAAGTTGCCAGCCTTTTGCACAACTTCATGTTGGTCACTACTGATGTCACGTCTGACGGTGCAGTAGTTCTATTCTTTCTTTGTCTCTTCAGAGACCTCCGGGAACTACACTAGACACGATTTATTCTATCACTAGTGTAAAAGCCCGTCATAAGACGGGAATTAAATTCAAAAGCACCAATACCTAACGGCAATTTTACTTATTCAAAAGTATTGTTTAAAAACCACTGTGCATCACCACAGTACACGAACTATGTAGCAGCAGCGAGGATCCCAATGTGTGTATACGGTATCACACATTCTGTAAATATATTTTTTTGCACACCGTCATTTGCGCATTCTTCTTTGGTAAGTGTTACTATTTTTGGGAGAATACATATAAGGGAATCAATACAATTAATGTCAAACTTTCAACCAAAGTTGCTGTAGAGGGATAATTTCATCTGGTAGATGGTTTAGATCTATCTTCCCTCTCCGAGTTCATTTAGAGTCCTCAGTAGCTGGATTTTAGTGTACAGCCTGTCTAGGGTATAATTTTCATTAGGTCCTTCAGTCCAACTTTTTTAAGAGTCTTCAAAACGTAAGGCTAGTCTTCAACAGTGGAAAACTCCATAATACCTGGTTGACGTTTAGACAACATTTAGTTTATTACACGACGTAGCTCCTAATTGAAGGCATCCATAAAAATAGTCAATGGCAATCTCTAGCCAGTCCATAAGATCAGTCTATCGTCACGTAGACTACGGAAACAATGTCAGAGGCATATTGCTGAAATATTTAATATATAGTTCCACACACATTCCTCTCCTTTCAGCAATGACTTGTCCGTTTAAATACCATCAAGCTTAGGCTCCAACTGTAGGACGACCTAGCTGATATAAATGATAAAACTCTGTAACAAGAGTACACTATCTGGAGCTCGTCCAAAACACGTCTTTCTCACACGGAGAATACACAGCGAAAGAGGCCGACTTCAAGATCAAATCTTCGACCTAAAGCCGGCAAAGAATCGTCTGCTCAAAATCAGCAGACTATATGACGTACTTCCGGGGTAGTCTGGGTAACGCTTATCAACAAGAAAATGTGTACACAAACCCTATCGAGTGCGATAGAACCTGTTATGATTTTACACATAACAGTTGCATCCCTTAGCGTTACGCACTGACAGAAAAAGCTGGGATTTTATTTATAGGATTATCATTTTCACTCTATTTGGAACATGGAACCACTACTGAAACTGGTTCCCCCAGCAGCACGCTTGCATGCAGCCATTCATGTCCTCTTGCAGCCATGGTTTCCGTAGCAATTTTTTCTACATGATGAGGTTGACTTAATTTTTGGACCATTTATTAATTGTTAAGACTCACATGGTTTGATCTGTAAAAACTCTCTCAGCAAGCATTATAAATGTATCAGAAGTTAACAGCTTGATCTGTAAAAACTCTCTCAGCAAGCATTATAAATGTATCAGACAACTTCTTGCTGAAAACAAGTTAACATCTTGATCTGTAAAAAAACTCTCTCAGCAAGCATTATAAATGTATCAGACAACTTCTTGCTGAAAACAAGTTAACATCTTGATCTGTAAAAAACTCTCTCAGCAAGCATTATAAATGTATCAGACAACTTCTTGCTGAAAAGAAGTTAACAGTTTGATCTGTAAAATCTCTCTCAGTAAGCATTATAAATGTATCGAACGTCTTGCAGAAAAAAGTCTAACAGTCGTCTTAGGAAGTTGTCACAGACATCTACTTAACTCACAAAAGTTGCTTTTGCATTAGCTAGCACATTATCTATCCACTGTCAAAATAATCACATATCATTTGTTTTTTTTTTTGTTTTTTTTTTACTTCCAGACTGTTAATCTGATTTTGGATCATTTGGACATAGATAAAATCAACTATCGTGTTGGCAACTCGAGGGTAAGTCACCACTGGGATTGCATCATTTCATATTGTTAAATCCTCTGTCTGCCCCATGAAAAAAAAAAATCTTTTTTTTTTGTATCGTGATGAGGTTGCCAACCACATATACAACCTCATATGTCACCTTTTACGACATGCCCGAGGGAGCAGTAGTTCTCTTTTTTTATCTCCTCATGCACGGAGGCATCCTTATATGACCACCAGCTTTGCACAGTGCTACATTATACATATGTGGAATTGAGGTTAGTTACATCCTCATTGACTCTTGAAATCATCCACACACTTCCAGGGATTCCCCCTGTGTTGGAACATGTTGAGAACCCAGCGTTGCACACTAAGCTTGGAGAAGTCACTTGAGCCCCAGGCGTAATTCTTTGGCTCTGACTTGGTTGACTGCATGCTGAAGAATCTCACTGTGTACCCTGTGATAGGCAGGAGAAGCTGAGAAGTGGCTCTGTGCAGGACGTGACTCTGTGCAGGACGTGTCAGTTCCTTGGGAGAACCCAGAATCAGAGTACAGTATGTTAGCTCTGCATAGTTGGAGACCCCCTTGGATGCCAGGGAATGCATAGTATGCCACATGCTTCTTTCTCCTAGCTTGGGACCAGATGTGATGATCCTTTAAATGTGAGCCAAGCTGGAGAAACTGGAGCTCATGACTTCAACTCAGCATGTTTCAGAATGGCAGAAAAGCCACAGGAAAAGCCTAGATCTACAGTGCAGATAATACCAAGGAGTCTTCAACTTGGTATTGGCTGCTAAAGATCGAGAAGCTCAGTAGCCCTAGTTAAACAACAACAACACTGTCCTCCATTGTTCCCCCAGGAACTACACAGGGCAGTTTTTAGTGCAGTCTGTTCCTTTTGTGACCTTTACCTTCTACCCCTGCCAAAAAAAAATGTCTTGCAGTGTGGGTATTAAAAACTACAAAGTTGAATTTCCATTGATGAAAATAAGCATACAGCAAAATCCCTAAACTAAAAAATCAGTTGATATTTGAAGAAAGCTGTTTCCTGTGTATAAGATGTGTGCTTCAATTCAGAAATATAATGAGACATTTCTTTTTGATCAAACTGTGTAACTTTTTCATAGCTGTAGGTTAGGACCTGTGACGAGCATCGCTAATAAAAACAGCTTTTTAAAAAAAAAAAGTGCTTCATTCGGTCTCTCCCTTTCTCTTCAATTTTGAGCCAAGGGTTGAACCTGTTGCTCATTAGTTTTTTTTTGGATCATCTTCTTAAGCTCCATCTGGTGGTCCTGGAAACAGACTGCATCACTGCAGTCTGGCTGAGAGAGTAGGGATCGCAGAGGGAAGGCAAACCCGGTCCCAAAAAATGCCGTGCTGAAGTCGGATGTGTCGACCGAAAGGTGCAGATATCACAGCTCCGGCATAAACAGACACAACGCAACCAACGTCCTTTTTCAGGACGAACGAGGAAGAAGAAGAAGAAGAAGCTCCATCTATTAGATCCCTGTTTCCTTGGCTTGCTCTTCCAATGCTCCTCTCCAGACTGACCTTGGCCTCCCCGCTTCTCTTTCCTGGTAGGCTTCAATCATGGCATGTCTGGTTATCATCATCATTTCATTATTTCCCTTTTTTTTTCCTTCATAAGGAAGTGACATCATTACTGCCACTGTTCCTCTTACAGGAAGTGTACAACAAAAAATTCATTTGCTCTTTCAGTGGTTATTTTTGTAGCAGTTTGTTTTACATGATTTGGTTGTTGTTGTTTAACTAGGTCTGCTGAGCTTTTTTGCTCTTTTGCAGCCAATACCAAGTTGAAGACTCCTTGGTATTATCTGCACTGTAGATCTAGGCTTTTCCCATGGCTTTTGTGCTATTCTGAAACATGCTGAGTTGAAGTCGTGAGCTCCAGTTTCTCCAGCTTGGCTTGCATTTAAAAGATCGTCACATCTGGTCCCAAGCTAGGAGGAAGAAGTGTGTGGCATACTATGCATTCCCTGGCATCCAAGGGGGCTCTCCAACTATGCAGAAGTAAAATACTGTACTCTGGTTATGGGCTGTCCCAAGGAGTCATTACATCCTACACAAGAGGTTCTTATCCAAATCTACATATTATAGCATTGTGCATAGCTGGTGGTCTTATAAGGATGACTCCAGATATGCCTGCATTCATGTTTTACATGATGAATTTGCCAGTCCCATGTCTGCTTTCTGTCCTCAGTCTCGAACTGTGTTGGTTATTGTCTTTTAGAATGCCTGCTTTTTTTCCCCAAACATATCTGGTTCATACAGCATGGCAATATCACTTGCACAGGCAGTGTTCGAATCTACTACTTTTTTTATTTCTATTGCCTAGTGTCCATTAGCAGCTTCCATGTTCTAAAAATCTGCTTGTTATTGCTGTATTTGTTTCCTTGGTAAGAGCATGTATGATCCTCACATTTAAAATATGACTGATAAATGTTTTGTCTGCATGTATAATAATAAATGGCTGATTTAATATTTTAAAATAATCATTATTGGGGCTGTAGATCTTTTAATCAAAAATGGAATGATATGTAAGTTCAGTATGTTACCATGTCTTTTGGTGCTGTTTTTATTATGGCCCGTAATATTTACCCTCACATTCTTGCAATTATTTTTTCTCCAGGTATTCTTCCGTCCTGGATGTCTTGCACAGCTAGATCTGAACAGAGATGAAAAGTTCACTGGGGTTGTTGAACAGTTCCAGGCCTTGTGTAGGGGTTACCTGGGCAGGAAGAAATTAGAAAAACTGAAGGTAGTATTAGTCAGTCTGTGAAACTGAAGGTAGTATTAGTCAGTCTGTGGCTTTGCATAGGGTTACCTAGACAGGAAGACATTTGAAAAACAGAAAAACTAAATGTAGTATTAGTTGGCCTGCGGCTTTGTATTGGGTTACCTGGGCCGGAAGAAATTTAAGAATCAGAGAAACTAAAGTTAGTATTAGTCTATGGCTATGTATAGGAGTTACCTGGGTAGGAAGAGATTAAAGAATGGCTGTTTTTAGGGGTTAACTGGATATGATGAAATTAGAGAGACTAAAGGTTGTATTAATCAACCAGAGACTTTGTAAAGGGTTTACCTGTAGAGGAAGAAGCTAAAGAACTAAAACTGTCTTTTAGGGTTACCTGGGCAGGAAGAAATTAGATAAATTAAAGGTAGCATCAATGGCATTGTACAGGGGTTACCTGGGCAGGAAGAAAATAAAGGTAGTGTTAACACTAGTCGACAACCAAAATGTACCAGAAATGAAAATAGCTGATCTTAACTAATTTTGGTGTGTTGAAAATGAAAATGACATTTAAAAATGTTGATTGGCTCTAGTTTTCAAGATATATGCTACTAGTTTATTTAATTACGGTCAATTTATATATATATGATGCAACTGTTGTGGGCGATTGCATAATTTTTTCTAATGGCCAATAAAATTGTAACTAGAAGTTGATGATGCAATCCTACCTATGATTACATCACCTTTGTGTATAAATATCTTATCTCTGATAAAATTTTGCCATTAGTTAGTGCATTTATCCTTATCAAAAGTATCTTAGTTAGAAATGCCTAGGACATGTGTGAACAGTGCTAATAATTTCTGTTATATATGTGGTGAGGTAACATTTGTATCACAAAAACGAAATATAACTAAAGTGATTAAGAAGGCGTACAGTTTGTATTTTGGCTGCAGAATAGATCACGATAAGAGCTGGGCGCCACACATATGCTGCAATACATGTGCAGCACATCTTAAACTGTGGTTGACTGGCAAAAGGCAAGCTATGCTTTTTGCAGTCCCAATGATTTGGAGAGAGCCCACTGATCATCTCAACAACTGTTACTTTTGCATGGTCCCTCCAATTGGAAAAGGCATATCAAAGAAGAAACAATGGACTCTAGAATATCCAAACATCCCCTCTTCAATACGTCCGGTACCACATGGCGATGACCTACCAGTTCCCAAAGTGCCAGAATCGTTGTCAGCTGCTTCCACTGATGAAGAAGAGGACATTGGTCCTGAACCATCAACCTCAAGCGACCCAGATTTTGAGCAAACTACATCCACTAAACCACACTTAATAACCCAAGGTGAACTGAATGATCTTGTAAGAGATCTGAATTTACCGAAGAACAAGGCGGAGCTTTTGGGTTCCAGATTGCAACAGTGGAATCTCCTGGCAGAAGATGTTATAATTTCTGTGTATAGGAACTGCCAGAAGCCGCTTATTACATTCTTTTTCAAAGAGGGTGACCTTTCTGCGTGCCACAACATTTCTGGTTTAATGGCAGCCCTCAAAATCAATTACATACCGGAAGAGTGGAGGCTTTTCATTGATTCATCCAAGATGAGTCTTAAAGCTGTTTTGTTGAATAATGGTAATGTGTTACCGTCAATTCCAGTTGATCACGCAGTTCATATGAAAGAAACTTATGAAAACATTAAGCAGCTTTTGAAATGTATAAACTACAATCATCATCATTGGTCACTTTGCGGTGACTTAAAAGTGGTCGCTCTTTTGCTTGGACTACAGGGTGGATACACCAAGTACTGTTGCTTTCTCTGTGAGTGGGATAGCCGTGCATGAAGTGACCATTACAACAGAAGACATTGGCCAATCAGGCAGTCATTGCAGCCTGGCAGTAAGAACGTTGAGAACCCAGCACTTGTCGACACCAGCAAGATTTTGTTGCCACCCTTGCACATTAAGCTGGGTCTCATGAAAAACTTTGTCAAGGCAATGGAGAAAACAGATGAGGCTTTCAAATACCTTATCTGAAAATTTCCAAGACTGAGTGAAGCTAAAATAAGAGAGGGAGTATTTGTTGGTCCGCAAATTCGAAAACTTCTTCATGATGACGAGTTTCTTTGTGTGTTGCATGGCAAGGAAAAAGCAGCATGGCTAGCATTTAAGTCAGTGGTGGACAATTTTCTTGGAAACAACAGATCTGATAATTACAATGAAATTGTAGAAAACCTCCTTCTGAAGTATAAGAGTCTTGGCTGCAACATGTCTTTGACAATTCATTTTCTGGATTCTCATCTGGATTTCTTTACGTCAAACTGTGGAGCGGTCAGTGATGAGCATGGTGAACGATTTCACCAGGACATTGCTGCTATGGAGACAAGGTATCAAGGCAATTGGAGCCCTTCAATGCTTGCTGATTACTGTTGGACTGTGACAAGAGACAGCTCATCGATTGACTACAAGAAGCAAGCAAAGAGAGCTCGAACAGCGTCTGAATAATGACGGAATGGGTTCAGATGTGCCTTTTTAAAACATGATATGTGAACTTTAAATAATGTTTTTATTTTTTCTATCATTTTATGTTGAAATATCAATTAATTGAGTATGTAACCACAATTTTTATAATGCTAAAGTAGAAAGACTAGCTGTTCACCCCAGAGAATTAAACAAGCATACATTATTTGTATTACTGTAATGTAAATTCATCATTTAAAAAAAAAACCAGAGCCAATTGGTGAATTTCATTATGATATTTGAAATCAGCATGTCAAAATCAATAAGAAATGGTATATTTAATTTCTGGTACAAATAACTTTTGAAAATTTGTTGACTAGTGTAATCAATCGATGGCTGCGTTTTGAGGTTACCTGAACAAGAAGAAATGAGACAAATTAAAAGTAGTATCATTGGCTTTGTATAGGGGTTACCTGGATAGAAAGAATTTAGAGAAACTTAAGTAAATATAAGTCAGTCAGTGGTTTTATATAAGGGAATTCTGGGCATGAATAATCTAGATAAAATGAAGGTATCATCAGTTGATTCCTGTTCTAGAATCCCCAGGGTAAGAGAAGGAGACCAAAGAACACATGGAAAAGAGAACTGGAGACAGACTTGAAGGAGATGAAGGAGACATGAAAAGACCTTGAGCAGACGGCATGGGACAGGAAGACTTGGTATTAGTTTGTTGAAGGCCTATGCTCCTTGTGGAGTTGAAAGGTGAAAGAAGAAGAAATTTATGAATGACTTTTTGCAGGAAAAAATGGGAGCCGCAGTAGCATAGTGGTTAGTGCACTGGCTTCCTAGCTCAGTGGTCCATGGTTCGATCCCCAGATGAGGTGGGGTTTTTTTTTTTAGGCCGCAATCAGCTCTTGGGTCGACGCAACCCCAATTGGGTACCAGAGCAACTTCTGGGAAGGTTAAGGCGGCCGGTTGATGCTGACCACATCACCCCTAGTGTGCCGATGGTCGAGAAAATATGGGCCCAACAACATATTTCAAATATGCCTCAATGGGCGTGTAACGGGATCCTTTACCTTTTCTACCTTTTGCAAAAATACCTAAGCATGGAGAAATTGGCAAAAAAATGAGAGTATAAATCAACCATAGAACTAACAAGTTTGTATAGAGGCTGCTGGGGCTGGAAGTAATGAGAGAAACTTAATATAGAATCAGTCAACCAGTGGCTTTGTGTAGGAGCTACCTGGACAGAAGAAATTAGAAAAACTAAAGGTGATAACATTCATCCAATGCCTAGGCAGGAAGAAATTAGAAAAACTAAAGGTGATAACAGTCATCCAATGCCTAGGTAGGAAGAAATGAGAGAAACTTAAGGTGATAACATTCAACCAATGCCTAGGCAGGAAGAAATGAGAGAAACTTAATGTGATAACATTCAACCAATATCTAGGCAGGAAGAAATGAGAGAAAATTAATGTGATAACATTCAGACAATACCTAGGAAGGAAGAAATGAGAGAAACTTAAGGTAGAATCCATCATCTAAGTCTACTTGGGTAGGAAGAAATGAGAGAAACTAAAGATAATATCAATCTACCTGTGACCTTGTATAGGAGCTACCTGTGTGGAAAAGTTGCAGAAACTAATGACATGGCTGTGTGAATTTATTGTTTGCCTCCGATTAGCTCCTACGGTCTCTGAAGAGACCAAAAAAGGATAGGACTACTGCACCCTCAGGAAAATCGTACTTGTTGACTGTTATGATTAAAATTCATAACGAGTGTGTCGATATCATTAGGTAGCTCAACAGGGCTCCTTGTTTGTTTATTTTATACGGAGTCATTTATGAATACAGGAAGTGATGTCATGCCTTTGGGGGTGTATTTGGCAGACGTGAAACTAAGAATGCAGAAGGCAGAGATCGTCTGCAAAGCCTTTGACCATTGTGTGTCATGGCAAGTGGACGCATGTGTTTGAGCTCCTGAAGATATCATTATTGTACATCCCTATGTTATTCCATCACTAGTACATCAAGATCTTCTGTGAGGTGTATCTAGTAGCTTCATTTTTAAGGGAGTATGGATTCTCAATGTCAAGTGTGGAAAAATGAGTAATAAATTGTGGAAGATGAAAGGACAGCGTTTAAGACATGAACGGACTGCCAAAAGTTTTATCGACGACTGCATATAATATGCCCTTGATTTATTGAACTAAATTGTATTTCAAGTTGGAGCATCGTGACGTTTAAATAAATATATATACTGTCCACTGCATCCATTGTGGCTCAAAGAAGGGTGATTGATGTTGGCTGGTTTCGGTGTCTCGATGTTTGCTACCCTAGAAGTGAGCTTGGCCTACAGGAACCATCCTGTCATATAAAATTAACATTTTTAAAGAAAAAAGACACACAACAGTGACTAATGTGAGGTTGTGCATGAGGATAGCAACCTCATCAACTGAAACAAGTTGCCACAGAAACCACCACTACAAGATAATGTGACTGCTTGGTGCAGTCTTCCTGCAAGGGGAGACCAGCTGCAGTGGTTGCTCCAGGCTTTGTAAGGAACACAAAGAAAAATGATGATTTCATCACTTGCTTTTCCTAATTATGCCCCCCTGTTTTTCCTCTGATGAATTTCTTTATATCTTCTTGTCTTATTGGTCACTTCTGAGACATCCTTTATTGTGGCATGTTGGTGCATGTCATATCAAGTGTCGTTCTTATATGCATGTTGATTATTTTTTTTTTTTTTTTTTGGGTGCAGGTCCAGCACAAAGCGATCAGGTGTATACAGAGAAATGTACGCAAATATGTGCAGATCAGAGAGTGGGAGTGGTGGAGGCTGTACACAAAAGTCAAGCCCATCCTCAATGTACAGCGTTCAGAAGAGGAGTTGAAAGAAAGAGAGGTGAGTACTGTGCAGTGTAAGCACCCCTGGGCACAAACATATGGACTAGAGATTGTGGTGGTACTCATACCCCTCGGGATATCTCGGGGGTTGCATCCAAATTGGCAGATTTATGTGCTTAGTTTTTAGTAAAATATTTACCATCTAATTGTGAAATCATGAAGACTCTAAATGGTACATGATGGTATTACGAAGTTGCTTTAGTTATGCAGGTGCTTTAACATGGAATGCTTTACCCAGGTCTGTCAGTACTAATAATTACACCACATTCAAAAGATATCTGCATTCACATGTAATGAAATCTTGAACACACACCTAATGACAACTCCATTTCATTTCATATGTTTCCACAAGTATTTACTTGTCAATATAATCTTTTTAACTTTAATTATAAATGTGAAATACCTTTATTCCTCTCTCTCTTTATGTGTGTGTGTGTGAATATAAGTGTGTATGCTCAATTACTAAATGCAATGATATTATTTATTACTTATTATGGAAGTTAAGAATGTTTCAGTTTAGAAGCACTGAGAATTGTATTATTGCAGGGCAGAAATGTAGAAAGGCAACAATGCCTATTTTTGTTTACCCTGATGAAATAAACATTTCGTTCGTTCTGAGGAGAGAGGGCGGCAGTAGAAGTTTAGACTTACAGCTAAATAACGGATGCTGCAGTGTGATTGCAAAGTGTGTTCTCTGTCCACTGACATCTATATGTGGCTCGTTATTTGAGAAGAACAGTTCAGCCAGCAAAGCGCTTTGCAATCTCACAGCGACATCAAGGAGGGTAGAGGATTTCCAGAAATGCTATATTTCCCAGTCTTTTCCTGCTTGTTTACTAGTTGCCCATGACACTTCCATATGATCAGGATTGGCTGTATATAACACTGACTAACTCTCTTACTTCCATTGAGTTGTTGCATAAAATACATCTCATTTTATGGAACGCTGCTTGTCCCTGGGCTAACGTACTCTTCACATCTGCATTAAACCCATGTTAAATAAACTTGATTGTCAATCTTCAGGCAGAGATTGAGATGCTGAAAGCCAAAAATGAGAAACTTGAAAAAGAAAGGACAGAATACAAGTTACAGTGTGATAAACTGGAAAACAGGGTAAGCTGGTTACAGTGTGATAAACTTGAAAACAAGATAAGCTAGTTACAGTGTGATAAACTGGAAAACAGGGTAAGCTAGTTACAGTGTGATTAACTGGAAAACAGGGTATGCTAGTTAGGTATGATAATCTGGAAAATGGAGTAAGCTTGCTAGTTTGGAAAACAGGGTAAGTAAGTTTCAGTGTGATAAACTGGAAAACAGGGTAAGCAAGTTACAATGTGATAAACTGGAAAACAGGGTAAGCTAGTTACAGTGTGATAAACTGGAAAACAGTGTAAGCTAGTTATAGTGTGATAAACTGGAAAATGGGTTACGCTAGTTATAGTGTGATAAACTGGAAAACAGGGTAAGCTAGTTAGGTATGATCAACAGGAAAATGGAGTAAGCTAGTTAGTCTGGAAAACAGGGTAAGTAAGTTACAGTGTGATAAACTGGAAAACAGGGTAAGCAAGTTACAATGTGATAAACCTGAAAACAGGGTAAACTATTGTGATAAAATGGGTAAGCTAGTTAGTGTGATAAACTGGAAAACAGGGTAAGCTAGTTACAGTGTGATAAACTGGAAAACAGTGTAATAAACTGGAAAATGGGTTACGCTAGTTATAGTGTGATAAACTGGAAAACAGGGTAACCTAGTTAGGTATGATAAACAGGAAAATGGAGTAAGCTAGTTGGTCTGGAAAACAGGGTAAGTAAGTTACAGTGTGATAAACTGGAAAACAGGGTAAGCAAGTTACAATGTGATAAGCTGGAAAACAGGGTAAACTATTGTGATAAAATGGGTAAGCTAGTTAGTATGATAAACTGGAACACAGGGTAAGCTAGTTACAGTGTTATAAGCTTGAAAACAGGGTAATCTAGTTGGTGTGATAAACTGGAAAGGGGGTATGCTACTTATGGTGTGATAAACTGGAAAACAGGGTAAGCTAGTTACAGTGTGATAAACTGGAAAGGGGGGTATGCTACTTATAGTGTGATAAACTGAAAAACGGGTTAAGCTAGTTACAGTGTGATAAACTGGAAAGGGTGTATGCTACTTATAGTGTGATAAACTGGAAAACAGGGTAAGCTAGTTACAGTGTTATAAACTGGAAAACAGGGTATGTTAGTTGTGGTTGGATTGATTGGAAAGCAGGGTACTCTAGTTACAGTGTGATAAACTGGAAAACAGGGTACGTTAGTTGTGGTTGGATTAATTGGAAAGCAGCGTACTCTAGTTATGGTGTGAGAAACTTGAAAACATGGTAAACTTTCTCAGCCTAAAGTTCTAATATGTTATTTATCTTTGATGTCCCTTGCATAATAGCTTTTTTTTAAGTCAGGAGTTTTTTTGTTTTTGTTTTTATTAAAAGGATTGGGTGGGGTTTGTGTGTGAGCAAGTGGGAAAATAAGTTTGTGGTTTCTGTTGTTTTATATCCTTTCGCTAAATTGTCATCTTCTTTGTATCCGCGGTGATGAACCACTACACATAAAATGTTTATTTATAGTTTAACTTACAGCACTTTATTATTTATTGAATTTATTTTCGTAGATTTGTATATTTATACACTGTATCATCACTTATTTGATTATAACTAGAAGCTGTAATAGGAAACGGTATGCCTGTGTTTATCATACTGTGCCCAGAGATGTATGTAGAATACATTGCCACCATTTATTATGTTGCCTTGTGTAGTCCTCGGGGGTCTTTGAAGAGACAAAGAAAAAATATGACTACTGTACCCTCAGGCATGTCATACAAGAAAGGGTAGGATCCCGTTACACGCCTATTGAGGCATATTGGGACAACAGTGTTAGGCCCGTATTTTCTTCACCACCGGCACACTAGGGGTGATGTGGTCAGCATCACGCTGGCCGCCTTAACCTTCCCAGAGTTGTTCTGGTACCCAATTCATGAGGCTGGGTCGACCCTGGAGCCTTTTGCAGTCTAAAAAATCCCACCTTAACTGGGGATCGAACCATGGACCACCGAGCTAGGAAGCCAGTGCACTAGTCACTGCGCTACAAGGTGACTTAATATTAGGTTGTGCATGGGGCTGGGAACTTCATCATGTAAAATAAATAGCCACAGGAACCACTTCTTCAAGAGCATGTCAATGATTGGTGCAGGCTTCCTGAAAGGGGACCAATCACAGTGTGGCTCCATAAGAAATGCAAAAGCTGTTGAATGCTGTAGTGAAAGCTTTCTGCAACAGGACCAGCTACAGTGGTTACTCGGTGCTCCATGGCAAGCTAAAATGAAAATAGAGGGGAAACCCCTGAGGCCTGTAAACAGTAAATAAATAAATTTAATAAAAATAGCCTCTTCAGTCATAACTGACCATGGGAATGAGCCCTGAGGTGACGGCCCTCAGCTGCTTATTTTCCTGGTGCTCCTTTCGACGTTTTCTCCTCTCTTCTGCTTGTTGTGTGAGTTTCTTTTTACTCAATCTGAGGTGGCATCCTAGATAGCATCGCCACTTGGTGCGATCAGCACCATAATAAGTTTATAAATAATTTAATTAGTGGGAGCCGCGCTAGCGTAGTGGTTACCACACTGCGCTGGCGACCGAGTGACCCAGGATCAAACCCGGGCGAGGACATTTGAAGATTTTTTGTCGACCGGGATTTGGACTGGATTAACTCGAGCCCTGACGAGGACATTTGAAGCAGTGTCGTCGACCAGGGACTGGCGGCTTCTGAGCCGACCCAGCTCTAATGGGTACCTCCGAAATCGGCGAGTATCTGCCTGAATGGCGAGGGACACCTGTCTCTGTGCAAGAAAAAAGGGATACTCACGTAAAATCAGTCTCAGGTTAGACATTAACCTGAGATTTCGCCTCGAGTAATAGCGGGCGTACGAAAAAAAAAAAAATTAATTAGTTGGCAGGGAGGATAGTGGGATTTGCCTCCGTAGCTAGGCGGTGTGTGCCATTTGGAAGGTCCTGAGTTCGATTCTCCGATAAGCCGCTCATTTCTGTTGTTTTTCTGTTGTCTAGTTTTCAACTTCTTTATTTCTCACGAGCACCTGAAATATACCTGTAATATTTATTTTAAATGAGCATGTAGATTATTGTTTTTTAAATAAAAGAGCTTTACATCTTTTGTTTGGAGGTGGATGAGAAGCACTTTTGGCAGTTACTTGGTAGATTCCACATCAAAATATTACAGTATTTTTGACTTGCTAGGCTTTGTTTTGCCCTTAGTTAGCAGAAGTGAGTGCAGAACTGGCAGAGGAGAACACAACATCCACTGAGGCAGCAGAATTACTGGAAGCAGAAATAGCTGAGAGAATGAGGCTAGAGAAGGAACTGAGGGAGTTGCAGGTACAGTATTCATCTCCAAAACGTGATGCCGTCATGTGATCATATGTTATCCGGAGGATTAGTATGAGAGAAAACGTGTATTTGTCATTGTTGTCCAATGATTGTTGATTGTTATTTTCAATATGGCTAAGTGAGCTTTCTGTCCTTCCACGTATGCCATATTTCTGTTAGAATCAGCAAGGTATATTATCTTTTGTATGGAAGAGCTGAGCTCGTATGACATATTTCTGTTACTTCTTCTTCTTTGATCCTTAACCGCCGACCGTCAAAGCAGTCAGTGGCCATCACACCTTATGGCGTCTTGTAGGGCAACAACAAATTGATTCCACTTTGCTCGGTCGGCGGCCATCCTTCGTACAGTGCCCCAACTCTGGTTCATTCTTTGCATCTCAGCCTCCACAGTCCTCTGCCAAGTTGTTTTTGGTTGGCCTCTCTTTCGTTTTCCTTCAGGGGTCCATAGCATAGCTGTTCTTGTGATGGCATCGGGGTCTGTTCTGAGGACATGGCCAACCCAGCTCCAAATATTTCTGTTAGATTATACTTAACTCATTCTCCAAGCACTAATATGGGTGGTGGGGTGGTGACTGATAAGACCAAACAAAAAATGGGTCTACTGCACCTTCAGGCATGTCATACAAGGCAGGTTGGGCATGAGGCTGGCAACCTCGTTGTGTAAAAAACACATTGCTACAGACACCACCACGGCAAGAGCACATGGATACTTTGATGCAGGCTTCCTGCAAGGGGACTGGCTGCAGTGGTGACTCCATGCACCAAAAGGAGGGCACAGGAACGTGGTGATGATGAAATGTCTTTGTTGTTTAATTGTTAAATTTCTGTATGCAGAATGAAACAAGCATTGAGGTCTTTCTGTATTGTTTTATTTTTTTATTTTGTCTTACTTTAATCTGTATTATCTTAAGTCCATATGACACGAATGCTATCTGTGGTTCTAGGTGACCGCGCCTTTCGTAATTAGTCTCGTTATGCAGGGGTGTGAGAGGGTTTTGTTCTGTATATACACACTGAATACCGGTATTCTCAGTCTCTGAAATCTTTAATGCACTGTTTCATCTGCCTATCCTGGGCATTTACACTCATGGAAAAACACACAGTCAACACACACATTTTTACCATAATCCAGAATAAGACCTTTACGCTTCCAAACTTATATTCAACTCTCTGTCTCAAACGGTAACTGTCAACTGCCCTGTTACACGCATTTTCACACTCTATCCCTAGCTACATTATTCTGGCAACTCCTGCGACGTGGCTGGTACCAAACTGTATCGGCTACTGCCGTTCCTTTGGATCTACCAGCTGCGGGGAGAGGGGGAACATGCTGCATGGGCAACAGCTTGATCTCCATATAACTGTGCCCAAGCTCGCGCCCTGGAGAGGACACTCCAGCTTCACCGTATAGGTATCGGCAAAACACGGGAAGTAGCAGTTACCGGTTATAAGCATTTTGCCCAATTGGCGTAGGGCATGGCGCCAGGGGCTACTTCCGACAATGGGAGAGGTTCTAGGATCTCACTGGACAGCTACCGCCCGCTTCAAGCTGGGCAGCCCCCAGTCAATAAGGTGTTGTCCCGCCACTGTCTGCTTTCCCCATTGGGTGCATGGGGATTAGGATCAAACCCGAACTGTGGACAGAAAATTTTGCACCAAGCATTTATCGTAATAATAGAAATAAGCAACTCTCAGATTCGGATGCTGGAACGTCAGGACTATGTTGACTGGACTATCCGAAAACCTACAGGACGTAAACGATGTAAGGAAGACAGCCATAATTAATGATGAGCTTAAACAACTTCAGATGGATTTAGCTGCACTTCAGGAAACGCGCCTAGCGGGCTCTGGAACAGTGAGCGAGAAGAACTACACAATTTATTGGCAAGGGAAAAATCCTAATCAAACTAGAGAACACGGAGTAGGTTTTGCAGTAAAAAAATCGCTAACCAAAATGGTTGAACCAGGTGAGAATGGATCAGAACGCCTGTTAACACTCCGCCTGCAAACTAGCACAGGTCCCATCACCCTTGTCAGTGTGTATGCTCCTACTCTGTACTCTGCCTCAGAAGCTAAAGATGAGTTCTACGACAATCTTGCAGCAGTCATCAAAAGCATACCTAGGCAAGAACAGCTTTTCTCCTTGGTGACTTTAACGCTAGAGTGGGTGCCGATAGTGTTTCATGGCCTTCATGTCTGGGCAGGTTTGGTATTGGCAAGATGAATGAAAATGAACAACGGCTCTTAGAGTTGTGTGTCTACCATGACCTCTGCGTGACCAACACCTACTTTCAGACAAAACCCCAGCATAAGGTGTCATGGAGACACCCACGATCCAAACACTGGCACCAACTGGACCTGATTCTCGTCAGAAGGCCACTTCTCAGGTCTGTGCTCTTCACTCGCTCGTACCATAGTGCAGACTGTGATACAGATCACTCCATGGTTTGCTGCAAAATCAGAGCACAACCAAGAAAACTCTATTGTGTCAGACCTTAATGGAAACCATGCATTGATACCAGCAAGATGTCAGACCCTGTCATGATCGCTCAATTTACTGCGACCTTCAATAAAGTGCTCAGAAGCCCTCAGCATGGTGATACTATTACAGAGAACTGGGAACATCTACGGAACCCCATTCAAAGTACTGCACTTGCCACCTTTGGTAAGAAAACGGCAAAGTCAAATGACTGGTTTGATGCTTCATCAGATGTGATGGCACCTGTCATTGAAGCTAAGCGCAATGCTGCAAATGAATACAAACGTTCACCGAGTGCTAGAACCCTACAGATCCTGAAGGCTACGAGAAGAAAAGTTCAACAAACTGCTCGACGCTGTGCAAATGACTATTGGCTCCAGCTCAGTGAGAGCATCCAGACCGCAGCGCAAACAGGCAACATTAGACAAATGTATGACAGTATAAAGAAAGCACTTGGCCCCCAAAAAAGTAAGACGGCACCGCTAAAAACCATCAGCGGAGAGAAGCTAACCGATAAGGGTAAGCAGATGGAGAGGTGGGTCGAGCACTACTCTGAGCTTTACGCTAGAGAAAAATACCATTACGCCTGCAGCCCTTGATGCTGTCAAATGTCTGTCAACTATGGAGGAGCTGGATGCCGAACCAACATTAGAGGAACTCAGCAAGGCCATTGATAGCTTGGCCTCTGGCAAAGCACCAGGCAGTGATGGGATTCCTCCTGATTTAATCAAATGCTGTAAGAGCATGCTATTATATCCCCTGCATAGGATGCTGTGCCAGTGCTGGGAAGAGACAACTATTCCTCAAGACATACGAGATGCCAAGATTGTAACACTATAAAAATAAAGGAGACAGAAGTGATTGCAATAACTACAGAGGCATCTCTCTTCTTAGTATTGTTGGTAAGGTTTTTGCCAAAGTCATCTTAATGCGACTATACAAGTTAGCTGAGCGCATATATCCAGTCACAGTGTGGATTCCGAGCTGGTAGATCAACAACAGACATGATCTTCTCTCTCCGCCAGCTTCAGGAAAAATCAAGAGAGCAGAAAAGGCCTTTATATATCGCCTTTATAGACCTCACAAAAGCATTTGACCTGGTTAGTAGGGATGGACTCTTCAAAATCCTCCTGAAAATAGGCTGCCCTTCTAATATGCTGGAAATGATAGTCATTCCATGATGACATGAAGGGAACAGTCCAATATGCTGGAAGCACGTCACAGCCCTTTGACATATGAAGTGGTGTTAAACAAGGCTGTGTTCTGGCTCCAACCCTCTTCGGGATCTTCTTTGCCTTACTCCTGAAACATGCATTCAGAGATGCAACTGAAGGAATATGCCTTCACACTAGGTCAGATGGCCGTCTGTTTAATCTTTCAAGGCTGAAGGCAAAAACAAAAATCAGAAGGGTCACTATAAGAGACTTGTTGTTCGCTGATGATGCTACAGTCGTCACTCAAAGCCAACAGGAGCTTCAGAGCTTGATGAATCGCTTCAGTAAAGCATGCAAGGACTATGGCCTCACAATAAGTCTAGAGAAAACGAATGTGCTGAGTCAGGATGTGGGTGCTGCACCAGTTATCACTATCGATAACGATGAATTGGCAGTGGTGCACCACTTCACATACCTAGGGTCTACCATCAATGACAAACTCTCACTGGACACAGAAATCGACAGCCGCATTGGCAAAGCTGCAGCTACCTTTGCCCGCCTCACATCGCATGTTTGGGGAAACTCCAAACTCACAACGAAGACCAAAGCTGTGGTATATAACGCCTGCGTCACCAGCACACTCCTTTATGGCAGCGAGACCTGGACGACCTATGCTAAGCAAGAAAGAAGGCTCAATACCTTCCATTTACGGTGTCTACGCCACATCCTCGGCATCTCGTAGAAAGATAAAGTGACAAATGTCGAGGTCTTGTCACGTGCTGGCCTTCAAATTATGTATACACTGCTTAGCCAGCGCAGACTTAGCTGGCTTGGCCATGTTCGCTGCATGGAAGATGGTCGCATCCCAAAAGATATCTTCTACGGACAATTAGCAGAAGGCAAGAGAGCAGTTGGGCGACCACAGCTGAGGTTCAAAGATGTGTGCAGGAGAGATATGAGGGCACTGGACATGGATCCAGCAACATGGGAGGATGAAGCTGCCGATCGCACTAAGTGGTGATGCTATTTACGGCGCCACCTCAGATTGAGCAAAAAGAGGCTCACACAACAAGCAGAGGAGAGGAGAAAACATCGAAAGGAGCACCAGGAAAATAAGCAGCTGAAGGCTGCCACCTCAGGGGCGCATTCCCATAGTCAGTTATGACTGAAGGGGCTATTATTATTATCTCTAGCTAAAAATCCTGAGTTTCGCTCACCTCTCCATAAACACTATCCAGACAAACCAAACACACTATCATTACCACGCTCCAACAACCAAAATAACCAATAAGAACACATGTAACATCATTGCAATGCTCACCCAAAATTATAAACATAACATAGCATTATAAATCACGTACGCTTCCTGTGTGAACTCAGGCGTTTTACAACTATAAGCTCCACATTAAAACAAAAACATTCCTTGACACTGTATATTTTCCTAGTGTTATCTGTACTGTCTTACAATAAAATGTCACCCAGGCTTATACTCACCATGTTCTCTTACAGAACAAATTTATTGCCCTCAAACGTCAGAATGACAAGTTGCAGATGGAAGTGGTGCAGACACAACTGTGGCACGTGGAGTCAGCTGATGACGAGTTAGAAGAGAAAGGTGCAACCAATGTTTACACTGTTGTGTTGTTTTGCTTTTTTTTAAAAATCTGTGTGAAGATCTGTTTGGTAACTTCTTTTATGATTCTTCAGATCTCTGTTCTTAATTTCTGACAGAATGCAATCACTGGTAATAGAAAATATATCTGTATGTTAGACCTCATACATGTTTACAGACACAAGACATCATCACCATTCTCCTTTGAGCTCCTTATGGAGCACAGAGCCACCAATGCAACTGGTCTCCCTTTCAGGAAGTCTGCACCAAGCAGTCGCATGCTCTTGCAGCCATGGTTTCCGTGGCAACTTACTTGACGTGATGAAGTTGCCAGCCCCTTGCACAACCTCATCTTGGTCACCTTCTGCGACATACGAGGGGCATTCAGAAAGTAATGCACCACATCGTTTTTCTCAGCTAATAATGAAGATAGAAGCATGAAATTTTGCACACTTCAAATATGGCCTGTGCCAATTGTGTGCACCAAATTGTACCACAACCAGCCAAATAATTCGGCAGCCCTAAACCGTTGAAATGGAGCGTGTTAGCAACTTGCGTCATAAGCAACAAATTGTGATAGAATTTCTCATTGCAGAGAAGGAAACTATTGTGAATATTCACAAGCGTCTATGTGATGTGTATGGAAGTTTTGCAGTCGACAGGAGTACAGTCAGTCGCTGGGTTCAGAGAATCAAAGAATCAGGAAGTGGAGATATGGAGCTGCTTGATCGGCCACGCTGTGGACGTCCTGCCACAGCCACCAACGCAAAAATGTTGAAATGCGCTGAGGGTATTATTCTTACTGATAGGCGAATCACTACTCAACAATTGGCCTTACAGCTGTCAGTCAGCATTGGTAGTGCAAATGCAGTTATAAAAACTCTCGGATTTTCTAAGGTTTGCGCAAGATGGGTTCCTTGAAGTCTCACAAATGACCACCGATTGCAAAGGAAAGCAATTTCTTCTGAATTGTTGGAGCGTTTCAATGCTGATGGAGAGAACTTTTTGGCTAAGATCGTTACAGGTAATGAAACCTGGGCACATCATTTTTAACCTGAGACAAAAACACAGTCAATGGAGTGGCATCATCCACAATCACCACGAAGAAAGAAATTCAAGACAATTCCTTCAGCTGGAAAGGTCATGATCACTGTCTTTTGGGACATTGAAGGTGTGATTCTTGTGGACGTTATGCCAAGAGGAGAGACAATCAATTCGCAAGCTTCCATTAAGACATTGAAAAAACTCAATCAACGTTTTTGCAGAGTTTGGCCGCACAAGAATCCAGCAGACCTGCTTCTCCTTCACGACAATGCGCGACCTCACACAAGTCTGGCAACACGGGAAGCAATCACCAAATGGGGTTGGACTGTACTACCCCATCCACCCTATAATCTTGATTTGGCACCCTCTGATTTTCATCTATTTGGTCCACTTAAAGATGCACTCTGTGGGACAAGGTTTGAAGATGATGAAGGAGTGATTCATGCAGCGAAGAAATGGCTACATGATCAAGACAAAATCTAGTACGGGCTAGGAATACATGCACTTGTTTCGCGCTGGCATAAAGCCGTACAAGTTAATGGGGATTATGTTGAATAATACCGATGTTTACATGACATATCCATGTATATTGTGTATAAATTTCATGCTTTTTGAATAAACAGCTCCTGAGAAAAACGTTGTGGTGCATTACTATCTGAACGCCTCTCATACTTGACGGTGTGGGAGTCCTCTTTGACTCTTCAGAAAATTCCTGTAACTAAAGGGACACAAGTAATCAAGAACAAATTATACTTAACTCATTCTCCGAGCACTAATAGTTGAGAGCATATTTTTATGTGAGACTTTATGCATATTCTAACACAGTGGTTCCTAACCTTTTTACATCCAAGGACCACTTTTTCCAACTACATATAAGTTGCGGACCACCAGCTTATATGTAATATCACAATGCCATAAACACTTAACTGTTTTCAATAGATGAATAGGCCTATATTCAATAACACACGTTGTTAATTATTTGCCAGATGACAAGGAAATTGTTAGGTAATAGTAATGAAAAATAAATTATACATACAATTTTTTGGTTACATACAAGGGGCTTGACATAAGTCTTGGGCCTGACCATGAAGGACATGTCACAGAGAGCTGAAATTTTGTATAGTGTTTATTCCTTTTCAATATAGCCACCGTCTGAATTGACACACTTCTGCCATCTCTGCTTGACCTTGAAAAGACCTTGGGAGTAAAACACCCTATTTTTCAAACTAAACCAGTCATGACATGCCAGTATAACTTCTTCATCGCTGTCAAAATGATTTCCTTTTAGCTGTTTTTTAAGATTTGGGAATAGAAAAAAGTCTGATGGAGTCAAATCTGGTGAATATGGTGGGTGTGGAAGAATTTCAATATTCAAATCGTGCTTTGTGAGAGGGAGCATTGTCTTGCAGCGAAGGAAGATTTTGAGTGCGTGTTATCCCTCGTTTCCTGGTCACAACTTTCCTGTTGTATAAAATTCTATAAACTGTTCTTTCATTCAGTTTTACTCTACTATCTATCTCCACAATTGTCATTTTTCGATCCTGGTCAATGATTTTCTTCACTCTTGTTGCATTTTCATTATTGCACTCTGAGGCTGGTCTAACAGATCTTGGCAGATCAGCAACATTTGAGCAGCCGCACTTAAACTGTTGACACCAGTTTTTTACCGAAGTATGTGAAGGACAAGAATCACGAAACACTGGTTCCATGTCCCTGTGTATTTCTGTAGGTGTTTTTCCCTGAAACATCAGAAATTTTATCACAGCTCTGGCCTCCTTCTTTTCCATTGTTTTGTCAAATCTTTGGAGCAGCAGATCCGGTCAATAGGGTACATTGCGCCGTGCACCGTAGCGGGAAAACCCATTGAAGAAACTAACGCGTACTTCACACATTCAGTGCACATATGATGAACTTTAAATGTGCCAAGTTTCATCTTCCTCCTGTGACTCCTTCATGGTCCTTCATGGTTAGGACCAAGTCTTATGTCAAGCCCCTTGTACATATTGGTGAAATACTATATATACATACAATTCAATGGTTAAAATTACAAAATATTCAATGGGAGCCTTGTGCTTGCATTAAAATATATTTATTACTATATTCTTGTATGTTTATAAAATTATAACTTGCAGTTTCTTCTTCTTCTTTGATCCATAGCCGCCGACCGTCAAAGCAGTCAGTGGCCATCACACCTTGTGGCGTCTTGTAGGGCAGCAACAAATTGATTCCACTTTGTTTGGTCGGCGGCCATCCTTCGTACAGTGCCCCAACTTTAGTTCATTCTTTGCATCTCGGCTTCCACAGTTCTCTTCCAGGTTGTTGTTTTTGGTGGGCCTCTTGCTTTCCTTCGAGAGGGGGGGGGGGGTGTCCATAGCATAGCTGTTCTTGTAATGGTATCAGGGTCCCTTCTGAGAATGTGGCCAACCCAACTCCAGCGTCTGCCAGCTATGATCATGTGCATGTCCTCCTGATTACTCCGAATAAGCAGTTCTTGGTTGCCGATGGTGTTTGGCCAAAAGATTCGGAGAATTTTCCTTAGGCAGATTGTGTGGAAGAAGGACGGTTTCAACATTTCCTTCTCTGTTACTCTCCAACATCCCGCACCATGGAGAAGCACAGAAAGTACACAGCTCTCATACAGCTTTAATTTGGTGTTTGTGCTGTAATGGGAAGACTTCCAAATGTTGTTGAGACTAGCAAAGGCTGTTCTTGCTTTATTCATTCTGTTGTTAATGTCCTTGCTTATTCTGCCATCAGGTGTTACAATGCATCCTAGGTAAGTAAATGTGTCTGTCTGTTCTAACTTCTGGTTCCTTATTGTTATTGGCTCAGGATTGCCCACATTGAGTGTCATGACCTTTGTCTTCTCCAGATTGATGTTCAGACCAAACTGCTGGCTATACTTATTCAGTCCTATCAGTTTTTTCTTGGATGTGTTGATGTGAATGTGTGAGTAGTGCAATGTCATCTGCATATTCCAGGTCTTCCAGTGTAGAAAACGTTGTCTATCTAATTCCTCTTGGACTGCCCTCTGTTGTCTGACGCATCACCCAATCTATGGCTGTCAAAAATAATGTTGTTGATAAGGGGCATCCCTGTCGTACTCCTGTTTTCACTTTGAAAGTTAGATTACTCAATCCAACACTGCATGTAAAGTTAGAATAGAGGCTTTTTATAATAGAAACAATGCTGCTGGGAATTCCATAAGCCCTAAGTGTAAAATACTGAGGACTTAACTTGCAGTTTAGTGGATTAAAATTATGGTGGTAATAGCTGTCATTGTCATATCACACCATGTTTTGTGTTCTGCTGGCGCAATGACAGTTATAACCGCAATCCAAAGAAAGTTCCTTAATGAACCAAAATTAGGTTTTTTAATGCAGAAGTAGTAAAATTATGCTTTCACTGTTCCAAAAAGTTTGAAAGTTCATATTGCATTTTTTTGAAATTTCACTATCCTCAGTGTCCGTCTAAGTGTTAACAAAGTATCGTATATAATATACGATCACTAAAAACGTAGGGAGGATCAGAGCAAAATTAAAGCACTTAATACCAAATTGATAATGGAGCCACGGACCACCTAATAGTGTGCCGCTGACCATAAGTGGTCCACGGACCACAGGTTGGGAACCTCTGTTCTAACACAACTGCTGAAGACTTTTGTGGACAGTTCACAGTCATTCTTTTTCTTCTTTTCCTTTGTATGTCATGTGCACATTGACTGAACTTTTTACAACAAGAGATGTTTGTTCTTATTTTATCGTTAGGGTTTGTATGACATGTACGCCATCATTTTTCTATAAATACAGTAGAACTCCATTTATCCGAACCCCATGGGACGGAGCATCGTTCGGATAATCAAATGTTCGGATAATTGGATTACATAATGTATCGAGTACATGTACACATATTTCTAAAAATAATTAACCATCACAAGGAAATTACACTATAAAACATATTTACTTGTACTGTAATAATAATACCCACACTGTATTAGATCACTGTATCACCAAAATCTTTCATTACACTGCAGTGCATGTACTACTTGTATTAATTATTTTTTTTAAGAAAGAGAAATGTTTTCAAAATAACATTACAAACGATTAAAAACCAGGCGCAACTTACGTATACATGCACTTGCACAGATGTAACCCACTATTTAAAATAATGATACATCATGTACTTCTGAGGTGTCTTCATCATCGGTCACTACATGTATTTGGTTTTCTTCTTGCACAAAAGACAAAATTTCTTCGTCATTCAAAAACTGAAAACCAGAATCATTATCATCTTCTAGCCACATGTGTGCATCATCTTTGTCACAGGCCGAAAATCCGGGCATTGCTTGAAACAGTTCCACAACTTCATTTATACAATCATCATTTGTGTCCACTACAGTAGTTTCATTTCCTCCTTTTTTCCCAAGCAATCTATTCCAAGCCTTGTTGAGATTATCTTGTGACAGGGTGGTCCAAGCATCAGCTAACATATAGCAGCAGTCTTTGAGATTAAGCTTTTTGGAAAACGCCACCAAACTTTCTTCATCTTCAGCCAACAATAAACGACGCAGGACTTCCTTCTTGTACATCTTTTTAAGCTTTGCTATAACACCCTGATCCATTGGTTGAATCAGTGCTGTTACATTGGGAGGCAGAAAAATTACTTTAAAATTTGCATCAACTGCATTCAATGTATCCGTCTCTGGATGAGATGGTGCATTGTCCAGTAGAAGAATTACTTTTCCAGTTTTCTTTTCTTGTTCTCTCAACCTCTTCACATTTGGGATGAACTGATTTGTATACCAATCAAGAAATATTTCACTATTCATCCAAGCACTCTTCTGTGCTTTGTAGCACAATGGGAGACATGTCACATTCTTTAGACAACGTGGTTTTTTGGCTTTACCGATCATTAGCACCGGTAAACGATGACTTCCACTGGCATTAACGGCTACCAAAATTGTTACTCTCTCTTTGCACTTTTAAACACAGGGGAAGCTGCTTCGCGCTGAGATGCAAGTGATTTTTGAGGCAATGATTTCCAGCATAAGCCAGTCTCATCGGCATTATACACATCATCGAGTGAATAACATTCTTCTTCCAAAAAAGCCAAGAATGTTTCTTTAAAATTTTCAGCGGCAGTTGCATCGCTAGATAAGGATTCCCCTTGGATCTCCAATTCTCGTATGCCATGACGAGATTTAAAGTTTCTTAACCATCCCTGGCTAGCCTTAAAGTCAGGAGGACAGTCAAGTTGATTGTTGAACTGAAGTGCCTTTTCACACAATAGAGAACCAGAGATAGTTTCCCCTTTGCTTCTTCTTTGCACAAACCATATATACAAAGCCTCTTCCAATTTCAAATCTTTCGCATGTCTCATGGTTTACGTTTCTTCGACCCATTTTCACTATCCAATTTCGATGCAAAACTCATAATTTTATCCTTGTTACTTTTGATGTCAGAGACGGTAGCTTTCCCAACATTGAAAATCCTCGCAAGTGAAGACACAGTTTCACCTTTTCCTAGTCTCTTGATAATTTCTGTTTTCATTTCAATTGACAAAACATTGCGGTTCCTCTTATATGCTTTAGGCCTTCTGGAAGATGCCATATCGCACAGAGAAATACTTGCACACCAAAATTATTCTGCTGTAGTAGCAGACACAATTATTTTAAGTTGAACTGTCTGTTTAGCCAGTGTTCTGCCTAGAACGCACACGTACACTAGATTGGTAAACCAGATATTAACTGACTTTATGATCTAACTGGCTTCCTGTACATAAGCGACCGACCATTAGCCCATTCCATCCTCTACAAATTGTTCGCACACATTTGAAGCTTGCAGTATCAAAAGATTCAAAAATGTAGTCTAACATGACTGGTGGCGCCTGATTTTTTTTTCTCGAAAAAGTGTTCGGATAACTGGATGTTCGGATAATTGGGGTTCGGATAAATGGAGTTCTACTGTACTAGCAAATCATTTGCCAAAACGTGGTGGGAAATAATTGTGTTGCGCTTTTTTCTGCTACATGTCCTGATGACGCCACTAATTTTCCTGTGGTCATTTTGTTCATTTCCATTTTTCTTCAGAAGTAAATGAATGACACACAATGAGAGGCATGAAAGCATAGAAGCATTATGATGAGCAATGATGTTTCCCAGACTAAATATAAGATGGAGACACTTATTCATACTTACCCGAAATGATTAATATAAATGGGGAAAATTCCAGAAAAAAAAACAACATAGGCATGAATGTTTTTAAACACACCTATGCTGTGAAGAGATGGGAAAAATTGCATGTTATTTCAATGGAGCGTGCAATTTAATTTCAAGACCAATAATGCATGCCGTTTTGTAGGTCCTGGAAATTCATCTTAAAGAAAAAAAATGCAAGATGGTGGGAATTTGTTACGGACAAACTAGGAACACTAGGAAATTTATTTATATCGGGAATAGAACATAATAGGTGACTAAGAAAATTCTTTATATAGGGAATTGAGCGTAATGGGACAGTACGAACATTTGAAAGTAATGGGATACTGTGAAAGTTTTTAATATAGGGAATTGAACGTAACAGGACACTAAGAAAATTCTTCATATAGGTAATTGAACGTAATGGGACACTAAGAAAATTCTTCATATAGGGAATTGAACGTGATGGTACACTAAGAAAATTCTTTATATAGGTAATTGAATGTAATGGGACACTAAGAAAATTCTTAATATAGGAAAAATTTGAACGTAATGGGACACTAAGAAAATTCTTCATATAGGAAATTGAACGTAATGGGACAATAAGAAAATTCTTTATATAGGAAATTGAATGTAATGGGACACTAAGAAAATTCTTCATATAGGAAATTGAACGTAATGGGACACTAAGAAAGTTTTTTATGTAGGTAATTGAACGTAATGGAACACTAAGAACATTTTTAATATAGGAAATGTAACGTAATGGGACACTACGAAAATTCTTTATATAAGGAATTGAACGTAATGGGACACTGCAAAAATTTTTTATATAGGAAATGGAACGTAATGGGATACTAAGAAAATTCTTTATATAGGGAATTGAACGTAATGGGACACTTAGAAAATTCTTTATATAGGGAATTGTATGTAATGGGACACTGTTACAATTTTTATATAGGAAATGGAACGTAATGGGACACTGTTAAAATTTTTATATAGGAAATGGAACGTAATCAGACACTAAGAAAATTCTTTATGTAGGTAATTGAATGTAATGGGACACTAAGAAAATTCTTCATATAGGTAATTGAACGTAATGGGACACTAATAAAATTTGTTTAATAGGGAATTGAACGTATGGGACACTAAGAAAATTCTTCATATAGGTAATTGAATGTAATAGAATCTCTACACCTCACGGTAGAAGGGGAACGACTAAGTAAGTAAGAATGTAATGGGAAACTAAGAACATTTTTTTAATAGGGAATTGAACGTATGGGACACTAAGAAAATTCTTCATGGAGGTAATTGAACGTATGGGACACTAAGAAAATTCTTCATATAGGGAATTGAAGACTTAAAAAATTTTTGTCACATTCTTTTTTCAAATTTAAATATCATAGTGAGATTTTGACATTTTCTGGATGCACTTTTGGCTGTTTTCTAATCAGTATACTTATTCTTAGATGACTCGGTGTATAAGCCCAAGTATGAGCGTGTGGTCAAGGAGCTACAGATCACCAAGAAGCAATTGCAGCAGCAGCATGAGGAGGAGATGGAACAGGAACTACAGTCTAGAAAGCAGATTGAGAGGCGGGTAAGACTGGTCAACATTTGCATGTGTAAATTGTGCTGCTAGATTAAGCTGGGAGAACAGGTCCTGGAGCAGGTTAACCACTTTAAATACCTCGGAGCTGTCATAGACTGGAAGGGAGGCATCAAAGACGAGTTGGCTACCCGAAGAGCAGCAGCTGGGAGACTTTTTCAGGCCATAAATCGAGCATTCCTCAGAAAAAGAGAAGTTGGTAAGAAGACTAAGATGGCTGTATACTGCTCCACTTATGTCTCAGTCTTGACGTATGGATGCGAGTCATGGGCAATGACTACAACTCACACAAACCATATCCAAACCTCAGAAATGAGGTATCTGAGGAAGGTGATTGAAGCAACAAGAAGAGACATGGTCCACAACCAGATGATACGTCAAGGCCTAAAAACCCAACCCCTGCAGACCCATGTAGAACAGTGCCAACTGAGATGGTTTGGCCATGTCTGCAGAATGGGAGAGGATTGGCTTCCACGACAAGCATGGGAAACTAAGAGCCAGGGATCCAGACCTCCAGGATGACCCAGAGTCTGCTGGGAGGACAACATTAGACAATCCTTGAAGGACCAAGGACTAGAATGGAACTAGGCCAGAGGAAGACAGCCGATAGGATAGCATGGCGCTCTCTCTTCCAAACCTCTACACCTCACGGTAGAAGAGGGACGACTAAGTAACCGAGTAAGTAAGTTGTGCTGCTTTGACCTTTGTGATCTCATTATGTTGGCATTGTGAGATTCAGCTGTCTTTGTACCTACAGTAATTCGTTAGTGTTTATGAAGAAGCTAAGAAGTTGCAGTGGTTTGGCCATGTCTGCAGAATGGAAGAAGACTGGCTACCGCAGCAAACATGGGAAGCCAGGGGTCTGGGCCTCCAGGATGGCCCAGGGTTTGCTGGGCGCACAACACCAGTCAGTCTCTGAAACACAGAGGACTAGAGTAGAACCAGGCCTGAAGGAAAACAGCTGGTAGGATATTGTGGTATTCTCTAACTAATATCTACACCACAGGGTTAAAGAGGAGTAACTAAGTAAACCTTTTGATTGAGGAAATAATGTTTATGTTTGCACAATGAACTGGCCTGTGAGGAATTTGTAGACACACAGCTGAAAGAAGCCAGGTTCCTATATTATCACGTACAGGAGCCAAGAAAAGATGTGTTGATGGGCTGATTGTGTCATAAAGTGGAGATGAATAGGAGAAAACAGGATTTAAAGTGCAAACATGATGTAATGATTGCGTGTCTAGAATAGAAGGATTGAAATGGTATGACAAGATCACCAACGTGGAACTGATGATAAGAACCAGACAAGTGGCAGTGGAACAAGAGGTGAAAAGACAATGCTGGCGATGGATAGAACACACAGTGAGGAAACCGGTTGATAGCATCACAAGGCAGTCCTTATTTCTGGAATCCCAGAGAGAGAGGTAGAGAGAAACTGAAAAACACATGGAGAGGGAAAACTGAAAACAAAGAGAGATAAATGGTGACTAAAAATGATATGGAGAAGAGAGAACTGAAAACAAAGAGAGATAAATGGTGACTAAAAATGATATGGAGAAGAGAGAACTGGAAACAAAGAGAGATAAAGGGAGACTAAAAAAGATATGGTAAAGAGAGAACTGGAAACAAAGAGAGATAAAGGGAGATTAAAAAAGACATGGAGAAGAGAGAACTGGAAACTGTCGTGAAAGAGATAATGGAAATAAGGAAAAATCTGAAACAGATGGCATAGAACAGAGAGGCTTAGCACAATTTTTTTTTTTAAGATCTATGCTTCTTCCTGCCATCAATGGTACCTATACCTTGTAGCGGTGTGGCAGCTTGTGTACCCTGACAATCCCCAGAGCTATGCCAGTGGGAGATTTACTCCTGGTAGGTTCAACCAAGCTGGACTGGTCTGCGTGGGTAGGGGTCAGACAAAAGCTGGTACTCTGGTCCTCCAGGTTGGGGGTTTTAGCACAGGGCCGACACCCCTGTCTATGTAAAAAATCGCACATGTTATGGAAACAACAATAAATGGAAAAACTTTGCTGCAGGACGGACATCCGGAGTCTCAGGCTCATATGATTGACAGTGGTGAAAGCCGAAAGGAAGCCACTGGCATGAAAACGGATGCCCCGACCGCAAAACATGAAACTAGAATTGGTTTTTGGAACGTAAGAACTATGAATGAGGCAGGAAAGCTGAGACAAATCACAGCAGAGATGAGGAACTACAAGATACATATCCTGGGAATAAGCGAGAGCAGATGGACAGGTAAGGAGAGAATAAAAACAGCTACAGGGGAAACAGTACTTTATTCTGGCAGAGAGGATGGTCAGCACAACGAAGGTGTAGCCATTATCCTGAAGAAAGGAATGGAAAGGTCTTTACTGGAATGGAAACCCATCAACAGCAGACTGATAAGAGCAAGACTGAGAGGGAGGTTCACCAACACCACAATTATACAATGCTACATGCACCAACAAACGACAACGATGAAGAGATCAAGGGCGAGTTCTATCAACAGGTACAAAAAGAAATGGAAACTACACCCAGGTACGATCTCATTATAATAATGGAAGACCTAAATGCGAAAGTGGGAGCACACAATAATTATAACGAAAGAGTAATGGGGAAATGCGGCAGTGGAACAGCAAAGGAGAATGGGGACAAATTAATAAGCTTCTGCAGTATTAACAACCTGGTCATTGGAGGAACACTTTTTCCACACAAGGAAGTGCACAAGTTAACATGGGAATCACCAAACGGACGAGACAGAAACCAGATAGATCACATAATGATCAATGGCAGATGGAGACATGCACTACAAGACGTGAAAGTAAGAAGAGGCGCAGATGTGGGAAGTGAGCATCACCTAGTAGTAGCAAGACTGAAAGTGAAACTCAGAGCTGCTGGACCAGTTGCAGTCAAACAGAAAAGATACAACATCACGAAACTGAAGGATCCCCTCACCAGAAAAGCTTTCGTGGTCAATGTAAAGAGAAGATATGAGATTATCAAAAGCCAGGAAAGAACAGAGACCGATGATGTTGACCAGAAATTCAACACCACCTCAACAATATACAAGGAAAGCAGCAAGTCATGCTTGGGATTCCAGGAAAGAAAGAGCCAAGACTGGATAACACCAGATACGCTAAACACCATAGTGAAGAGAAAGGATATGAAAAGAAAGAAAACAGAAGCTAAGTCTCCCAGGTTAAAGGCAATATATAGTGAACAGTACAGTCAGCTGGACAAGGAAGTTAAACGTCAAACCCGTGCTAACAAAAGGACATTTCTGGATGACCTTGCAAGACAGGCAGAGGAGGCAGCACTGAGAAATGAACAAAGCACAGTATACAAAATAACTAAAATCATCAGTGGAAAACGAGGTGCAAACAATATTACATTAGTAAGAGATAAGCATGGAAATCTCATCACGACAGTAGAGGGACAGGAAACAAGATGGGCAGAGCATTTCAGAGAAACTCTGAATAAGGAACCACCAGAGAGACAATTGAATGTTCCTGAGGCTGAAAATGATCTAGATGTTAATACAGACATCCCACGAAAAGAAGAAATCATCACAGCAATCAAAGGGTTAAAGAATGGAAAAGCTCCTGGTCATGATAACTTAAATGCAGAGCTATTTAAGACAGACCCAGAGCTAGCAGCAGAACTATTAGAACCACTATTTGCACAAGTCTGGAAAACAGGGACAACACCAACAGAGTGGAGAAAAGGAATAATTGTCAAATTGCCCAATAAGGGAGATCTTGCAGACTCCAATAATTGGAGAGGAATAACTCTTCTCTCAGTTCCCAGCAAAATGCTAGGCAGGATAATTATACAGAGAATCTCAAAAGCAGTAGACCATAAACTGAGGAAAGTACAAGCAGGATTTAGAAAGAACAGAAGATGTGTAGATCATATATTTACCCTCAGGAACATTATAGAGCAGTGCTCAGAATGGCAAAGACAGCTGTACATTAATTTCGTTGATTTTGAAAAGGCTTTTGACAGTATACATAGGGACAGTTTATGGAAAATACTGAGGGCTTATGGAATTCCAAGCTGCATAGTGTCAATCATAAAAAGCCTTTATGCCAACTTTACGTGTAGCATTGGGCAGAGCAACCTAACCTTTGAAGTGAAGACAGGAGTACGACAGGGATGCCCCTTAACAACCACTCTATTTTTAACAGTCATAGACTGGGTGATGCGCCAGACAACAGAGGGCAATCCAAGAGGAATAAGATGGACTACATTTTCTACATTGGAAGATCTGGAATATGCAGATGACATTGCACTACTAGCACATTCACATCAACACATCCAGGAAAAAACAGATAGACTTAATAAGTATAGCCAGCAGGTGGGCTTGAACATCAACCTAAAGAAGACAGAGGTCATGATGCTCAATGTGAGCAACCCTGAGCCCATATCAGTAAGGAATCAGCAACTGGAACAGACAGATGCCTTCACATACCTAGGATGCATAGTAACACCAGACGGCGGAGCAAGCAAAGACATCAACAACAGAATGAACAAAGCAAGAACAGCCTTTTTTAGTCTAAACAACATCTGGAAGTCCTCTCAGTACAGCAGAAGCACAAAATTAGGATTATATCAGAGCTGTGTGCTTTCTGTGCTTCTCTATGGCGCGGAGAGCTGGAGAGTTACAGAGAAGGAAATGTCGAAATTGTCCTCTTTTCACACAACATGCCTAAGAACAATTCTCTGAATCTTTTGGCCGAATACCATCACCAACCAAGATCTGCTTACTCGGAGCAAGCAAGAGGACATGCACACCATCATAGCTGGCAGACGCTGGAGCTGGGTTGGCCATGTCCTCAGAAGAGACCCCGATGCCATCACAAGAACAGCTTTGCTATAGACCCCTGAAGGAAAACAAAAGAGAGGCCGACCAAAAACAACTTGGCGGAGGACTGTAGAGGCTGAGATGCAAAGAATGAACCAGAGTTGGGGCACTGTACAAAGGATGGCCGCCGACCGAGCAAAGTGGAATCAATTTGTTGTTGCCCTACAAGACGCCACCAGGCATAATGGCCACTGACTGCTTTGATGGTCGGCGGCTAAGGATCAAAGAAGAAAGAAGGAAGCTGAAGGGAGATAAATGATAATTAATGTCATTGTTCTTACCTGGTCATGGAAATATTTTATTCACAATAGAGAGTTGTTGCATGCTTGCTTCTGGAGGAAAATAAAATGTTTTATGATATAACCAAGAACCTGACAAGTGCCAGTGGAACAAGAGATGAGAAGATGAAGGAGACCGGCATGACACACATTGAGGAAACCTATTGATAGTATTACAAGGCAGATCTTAGTCTGGAATCACCAGGGTGAGAGAGGTAGAGAGAGAGAGACCAAGGACCATGTGGAGAAGAGAACCGGAGGCAGACATGAAGGGCATGATGAAGACATAGAAAGCTCTTGAGATGATGGCACAGGACAGTAAGACTTGGTACTAGTTTGTTGAAGGCCTTTGCTCCGGGGGGGGCTGAAAAGTCATGAAAATACTGCAGTCTTAGAAAATATTTTGTTGTTAATATCGCCATAGTAAAAAAGGATCCCGTTACATGCCCATTGAGGCATATTGGGAATATGGTGTTAGGCCCATATTTTCTCGACTGGGGCACACTAGGGGGTGATGTGGTCAGCATCATGCCGGCCGCCTTAACCTTCCCAGAAGTTGCTCTGGTACCCTATTGGGGCTGGGTCGACCCAGGAGCCGTTTGTGGCCTAAAAAAATCCCACCTCAACTGGGGATCGAACCATAGACCACTGAGCTAGGAAGCCAGTGCACTAACCACTATGCTACCGCGGCTCCCTAGTAGGCTACCTAAAACACAAAATATTAGTTAATTAGTTCTACAGCCTTCCATTGGCAGAGGGATTCGAATTCTCGCTTCTCAAGACAAAGTTGCTGGGTTTTAAACCTGGTAGCATCATGCTCCAGCCTACCCAGCTGTATATGAGTATCTGCTTTTGAATTAGGGATGGCAAAGGCCATGAATAAGAGTACTGGTCACCCTACTTCAAACAGCTGAGACCTAGTATAAGTGAAACTCTACTTTACTCCCCTATGGCAATTATCTGCTGTCATCGTCATTTTTCCTTCACACTCCTTACAGAGCACAGAGCCACACCTGCAGCTGGTCCCCCCTAGCAGGAAGCATGCACCCAGCAGTCACATGATCTAGCAGCAGTGGTTCCTGTGACAATTAGTTTTCTGTGTCAAGGTTGCCAGCCCGGTGCACGTTCTCATATTAGTTGCCTTGTACGACCTACCTAAGGGTGCAGTAGGCAAGTTCTTTTTATCTTCAGAGATCTCTCCCCCCCCCCCCATGAACCACACGGGCTATCTGCTATAGTAAAGGTAGTCCCATAGCAGATACTGCCGTAGGGGAGTGAAGTGTTAGAGACTTCACTATACTAGGTCCAGCATCAAGAGGTGGGGTGACCAGTTCCCTTCCTCGCTGCCTATTCCTTCCATAACTCAGTGAGCAGAGCCAGGTACCCATTTACAGCTGGGTAGACAGGAGTGTGCCGGTACTGTGATTCGAACCCGGCACCTTTGTCGCAAGAGACCAACGCTCTAACCACTCTGTCAGTTGGATGCTCATCTGCTAAAGTTATTGTTAGTGTTGAACAGAATCAATTGCACTCCGGGCAAACCCATTGGTGCTCAGTCTTCCTCAGTATATATCGAAGAATGTGAATGCTTATTGTTCCTATAGCTTGCTGGTTGTGTACACGACACATGCATCTGCTATAGTACAACCACATAAATTCAGCACAGCAGACCTTGAAGCAGGAAATAGTTCCTTAGAGTTCATATTTTAGTTATCTTGAATGTTCATATATAAATCTAGCTGATGACATGGGCATGTGTTTTTTCAGTTGCATGAGGCAGTAGCTGAGGCTGAGGAGCAGAGGAGACTGGTACAGGTTACTAAGAAGAAAGCCCAGAGACTAACGGCAGAAATGCAGGACCTGAAACTCCATCTCGAGGAACAGATGTCGCGCAATAATGAGCTTGAGAGAAAGCAGAGAAGGTTTGTTGTTTTTATTTTAAACATCCACCCTGTTGTGTTGCAGGGGGCATTAAGGGGAGCAAAGAATAGTAACACTGTGCCCTACCAGGCATGTTGTAATAAGCAACTAAGGAGGGTTGGGAATAGGGGTGGTTACCCCATCCTGTAAAAAAATAGTTAAACCACAAAAACTTCAACAAATATGGACAGGTCAAATATAGAATATAAGTCAATTAAGCTGTCCAAGACAGAAGAAGGTCCTCTGGAAAGGAGGCTCATGAGAATAGAACTTTAAACAGAAGTGAAAATGATGGGAAGGAAGTGGAAAGAACTTGAGATGATGGCACGTGACATTACGACGGCATGTGTTTGTTGAAGGCCTATGCTCCTTGGGAACTAAAAGGTATTGATTGATTTTAACCCTATAGCTGTCATAACGGCCGATGATCGGCCGTCATTTCTCATTCTGTGGTGTTACGGCCGGCCAAGTCGACCGTCAGAAAAATCGTAATTACAAATGCGAATCGAAGTTTTTCCGCGTGGAAAGGGGAAATAACAACGATAAATAGATTTCCCTTCAATTCTGGTGTTTCAGCGTGGTGTAAATATGCGTTAGTATCCCTTTGATTCGCGTTCAATCGGATCGAAATTTTTTTCGACTGCAATCATGTCTGACGCTGTTGGAGGTTATCAGGACTAGGAAATAAACCTAGACCGTCATTATTTGAAATTTTTCAAATGGAAAATAGTGAAATGCGATGATGACGTTGTAGACATCCCAAGTGCTAGTGATGAAAAAAAGATCGAGTAGTAGTGAAGATGAAGCCAAACCTAGCCCTGGGTCTAATGTTGTGACAGACCAATTTGGATGGCTTAAAAGGTGGACATTGAAAACAGTAGAATACGATCTGATCCAAATTTTATTGTAAGAAATCCTTACAGCTCCCAAAATATAGGCTTGAAAAGGTGCACAGAGCCTTTTAATTTTCTTTTCTTTGATTTTTTTATGCTGAACTTATGAACAATGTGCTGTGAGAAATAAATTTCAAAATGCTCAACGTTTCCTGACACTGTAGGCTAATCCACAGTTGCATGGATGGAGGCACACCCTAACAGTCGGTACCATAAGATGGTATCACAATGGAGCAACTGAAAAAATACCTAGGCCTACTGCTAAATATGGGTCTTGTTGGTTTAAAAAAAAACTCAGTGATTACTGGTCAAGTAGGCCTGCACTGATGACTCCATTCTTCAATGACACAATGAGTTTCAATACCTTTTCACTCTTTCATAGAATGCTGCATGTCAATGACATTATATTAGAAAAAGAGAATAAGATCAGGTAACTGTATCTGTTGTGTTCATATCGTGAAGAAAAAGAAGTAGTCAGTTGAAACATATAATTTTCTTTTGTCATTTTTTGAAGTGAGTAGAAAGGCTTTTTTTAGGTCGCGATTGAAAAAAAATTCACCAAATTTACAGTTTTTGTAATAAAAGCTTATAACTGTACATTTTCTGAAATAATATTGTTTGCAGTGTCTGAAAAACTTATTCAGATGAGAAATAGAACCAAACAATCAATGTGGGGGTAGGTTGAAAGCTGATGAAGAGTTACATAATAAATTTTATTCATTGTGTAAAGGTCAAAGTCACCATACATAATGCTCAGATACATTGAAATTAGTACCATATGATTCCTTATCCAATATACATTTCAGAAAATGTATACTTATTTGGACCTCTGACTTCATTTTCTATATGTTTCTGGAATTTTATTGGAACTAGTCAAAATTCTCAAAATAGCCATGACACCACAGTACAAATGCACTTTTAGCTATATTTCTTCGGTAACTGAAATGGGATTATCTTATCAGTGTGGAAGTTAATAAATCAGTGATTTGACTGCAGTAATGCTGAAAAACTATATTATTAAATATAGATCGGTTAAGTATGTGTCAGAAATAAGCAGCTTCAGAACACATTCACAGAATAAGGTAAGTATATATCAGATATACGTTGCTACAAAAAAAAAAACATTCACAAAATACAGTACTTAAGAGTAAGACACCCACCAAAATATGGCGGGAAATAATTAGGTTGTGCTGTTTCTGCTGCATGCCCTGATGATAGCACTACAGTCTCCTATGGTCATTTAATTCATTTCCATTTTGCTTTAGAAGTATGGAAACAGGGTGGCATGAAGGCATAGAAGCTTCATCTGTGATGAGCAATGAGGCTTCACTGGCTTTAGATATATATATATATATATATATGGTGGTTGGAAAGCTGGAACCTTACTTACTTAGTCGTTCCCCTTCTACCGTGAGGTGTAAAGGTTTGGAAGAGAGAGCGCCAGACTATCCTATCGGCTGTCTTCCTCCTGGCCTGGTTCCATTCTAGTCCTCGGTCCTTCAAAGATTGTCTAATGTTGTCCTCCCAGCGGACTCTGGGTCGTCCTCGGGGTCTGGATCCTTGGCTCTTTGTTTCCCATGCTTGTCGTGGTATCCGATCTTCTCCCATTCTGCAGACATGGCCAAACCATCTTAATTGGGACTGTTCTACTTGGGTCTGCAGGGGGTAGGATTTAAGGCCTTGACGTATCGTCTGGTTGCGTACCATGTCTCTTCTTGTTACTTCAACCACCTTCCTCAGATACCTCATTTTATGAGGTTTGGATCTGGCTTTTATGGGTTGTAGTCATTGCCCATGACTCGCATCCATAATGTCAAGACTGGGACATAGGTGGAGCGGTATACAGCCATCTTCGTTTTCTTACCAACCTCTCTCTTGCTGAGGAATCCTCGATTTATGGCCTGAAAAAGTCTCCCAGCTGCTGCTTTTCGAGTGGCCAACTCTTCTTTGATGCCTCCCTTTCGGTCTATAATAGCTCTGAGGTATTTAAAGTGGTCGACCTGCTCCAGGACCTGTGGAAAGCTGGAACCTTCTTGACAATAACCAGGCAGGCTTCAGACGTAACTGCTGCACAGATGACCCCCTTTTCAGGTTCACACAGAATGTGATGGATGGTTTTCAAGAGGGAAAAAGCATGATAGCTGTATTCATCGACCTTGAGCAAGCCTATGACAGAGTTTGGAGAAAGGAACTTTTGCTGAAGATGAGAAGAATGGGAATAGGAGGGGAAAATGATTAGATGGATACAGGCCTTCCTAACAAATAGAACCATAGCTACCAGCTATGCTGGTGCAATTTCACGGAAAAGAACGCTGGACGAAGGACTGCCTCAAGGCTCTCCTTTAAGTTGCACCCTTTTCCTCATCTTCATTAATGACCTTGCCAAACATCTGAATGTGTCGAAGGCGCTGTTTGCTGATGACCTTGTCATCTGGACTACTGATAAATATTCCATTCTGGCAAAAGCCAAGATCAACAAAGCTCTCCTTACAGTTTCAGTTTATTGCGAACGGTGGAAACTTAAAATCAATACGCAGAAAACTGTATACACCACTTTCTCCCGCAGCCTTAAAATAGCAAAAAGACCTATCAACATCAAACTGAGTGGGGAAACACCAACAAAAGAGGAGTCCCCAGTCTATCTAGGAGTAAAACTGGACAGACAATTGAAACTAGATGGACACATCTACAACCTCAGGAAAAAAGCATGTAAGTGCCTAAACCTCATCAAATGGCTAGCTAGTACAAATTGGGGAGCGGATAAACAAACCGTTCGTCAACTGTATCTCAGCTATGTGAGATCAGTGATAGACTATAACCTCTCCCTCCAGACCATTGTGAGTACTAATACCATCTCATCTCTGGTCCATGTGCAGAACCAAGCTCTCAGGTTAATTTGTGGAGGGATGAGATCAGCACCCACCGCATAATATAAATATGGTAAATTCCAGAAATTTTATCTCCGAAGAGCAACAGAGGCAGGAATATTTCTATTAAAATAAAAAATTCTGCACCCGATATCTGATTTAGTACACCCGGGTAAAATTAAGACTCAAAAGTACATTTATCAAGCCTGTATAATTTTCTTTTAAATGTTCAGACCATCCCAGGTTGACCTAAAATTGTAGCATGACTCATTACATTCTGTTTGATATTACGATCATCTCCTTTGTTTTTTATGATCCTTATAAAGCAAAAGGTACCTCTGCAGATCTCCCCCCCCCCCCCCCCCCCCCCCCAACCTCTTTGAGTAAGCCTATGTCAGAGCACTTGCTGTTACAGCAGTGGTTTGTTTAGAAACGTGTTCTACATTATGAGATTGTCAGCCTCATACACAATCTCACATCAGTCGCCTTTATTGACTTGCCTGAAGGATCAGTAGACATATTCTTTCTTTTTGCTTGTTTGGGATTATCATATCATCATCCCTAATGGAGCTACCACTGTAGTTGGTGTCCTTGCATCATTATCATCATCCCTAATGGAGCTACCACTGTAGCTGGTGTCCTTGCATCATCATCATCATTCCTAATGGAGCTACCACTGTAGCTGGTGTCCTTGCATCATCATCATCATCATTTTTCAGCTCCTTCAGGTGCATAAGCCTTCATAAAATTTATGCCTAGTCCTGTGCCATCCACTTAAGTCTTTCCACATCTTCTATATCCCTTTCATCCTGGGGGCTGACTACTCCATCCGTGTAGAAACTTCTGCTTACAGGAAGCCTGCATCCCAGCATTCATTGCGCTCTGACAGTGGTGGCTTCTGTAACAATTTATTTTACAGGATGAGGTCAGACACATGCACAATCTCATATTAGTTGCATCTTATGACATCATCATTTCCCTGTTTTTGTTCCCTATGGAGCATGGAGCCACAACTGTAACTGGTCCCCTGGGCAGGAAACCTGCATTCCCATGATCTGTCATTCATGGTTTCTGTAGCAATTTGTTTTACATGATGAGGTTGCAAGCTCAGTCAACCAATCAGTACCCTTTAGCTCCCCAAGGAGCATAGGCCTTCAACAAACACATGCCAAGTCTTCCTGTCCTGTGCCATCTGCTCAAGTTCTTTCCATGTTTTCCCTCATCATTTTCACCTCTGTATCCAGTTCTCTTCTCCATGTGTTTCTTGGTCTACCTCTGCCTCTCTTTCCCTGTGGATTCCAGAACAAGTACTGTCTTGTAATGCTATCAACAAGTTTTCTCAGTGTGTGTCCTATCCATCGCCAGCGTCTTCTTCTCAACTCTTGTTCCACTGGCGCTTGTCTGGTTCTTGTCATCAGTTCCACGTTTGTGACTTTGTCATACCATTTCAGTCCTTCTATTGTACTCAAGCACCCGTTTATAAAAGTCTGTAGCTTTTTTGGTTGTTGTTTTAGTTGTTCTCCATGTCTCAGAGCCATACAATAGGACTGACTTGACATTTGAGTTGAAGATTCTTATTTTTGTGTTGGACTTGATTTCTCTTGTTCTCCATATGTTTCCCAATGCAATGAAAGCTCCTCTTGCTTTTTTTATTCTTATTTTGATATTTTTGTCTGTCCTTTCAACATTGTCTATATTACTGCCATGATATGTGTACGATTCTACATCTTTTAGTGGTGTTTCTGCAAGTTCAACCTTGTTATCATTTCTTGTATTTATTCTCATAATCTTTCTGCCAGCTCCGTACACAACCTCATAAAGTACTATTCTTTCTCTGTCTGTTAAGAACTACCCCGTGCCTCTTAGGACATTGCATGACATGCCTTGTTCAATATTATAGTTGTTTATGAAGATGTTAACGTCGAAGGATCATCATTACTGAACCCTTCAACATCTTTTTATAGATTTGACAATGAACTGAGTATGGCTCATGAGGATGTCAGGGAGGAGAAAGCCGTGAAAGAGAAACTTCAGAAGGAGAGAGACGAGCTTCTGTCAGAGAAATATTCTCTAGAACAATCTTTGCAGGTAGAACTCATGTCTGTGTTTAAAATTGCTGATGTTGACAGAAAGAGGGATGAACAAAATTTTTATTTCATCAGGGTAAATAAATACCATAGGCATTATTGCCTTTTTACATTTCTTAGATATAGAGGTTAGCTGTGAATACCGAGTAAACAGCCGTGGACAAACACAGATATTTCGGGCAGATAGGATTCATGATCCTTGGTTGGTGGCCTATCTACGAGAAGGTAAAACTGTGATTTCAGACCACTGCTGCAGGTGCTGTCACATGCTGGACTTCGAAGCATGTATATGCTGCTTAGACAGCGCAGACTACGATGGCTTGGCCATGTCCACCGCATGGAAGATGGTCACATCCCTAAAGATATCTTCTATGGACAACTTACAGATGGCAAAAGAACAGTCAAACAACTGCAGCTGAGGTTCAAAGATGTGCGGAGTTAATTTATGTATGCTATATAATACAAGTACAGGTCTGTATATTTTTTTAATCCAAAATAATCGGCGGTAGCTGTTTTTTGGAAACCTGATTATTTTTTCCCGATTTCCATATGTCGCCCAAATCACATTTAAAAAGAAGCCCAAAATTCTCAAATGTCTGCCTCCTGTTGGTGTCTTTTCTTGACTGCACTGGGAATTGAACCCACTCCACTTTGGTTACGACTTTCATCTTCAACCCTGGTTTTATCCATTCTGCCAGCTTGAGGCAATTGTAAAAGCAACCATTATGTTCCTCAGTGTGTACTCTATCCATCGCCAGCATCTGCTTCTCATCTCCAGTTCACTGGCACTTGTCTGGTTCTTGTTTCTTGTTCAACATTCATGATCTTAAGTCAGTAACCCAAATACTGTATATTCATGTCTTTTTCTTCGTTTGCCCTCAGACTTCTACATTATTGACTCTAATAAAGGCAGTAGTCAACTCAAGGTTCCTGACATCTCCAAATAGTTTTTCGTTGAGAGAAGTGGGTTGTTGCCATATGCCAATCCATTTGCTGCTATAAGTTGGGCAGGACTGGAGCAGATGTTTGGCTGTAATGGGGCTGGGTCCACAGGAGCAAGAGATCTGTTGGACCAATCCTGTAATTATGAAATAGATGGTACCTCAACCAATTGTGACCAGTATGTATGCAGAAAATGATGACCCGGTCTCTCCTAGATAGCTAATGATAGGCATCACATTTTATGTGACCTGGGTATTCTCTGTCCCATTTGGACTTTAAATGGCTTTTATAGTTGCTTTAGTTATTTCATAAGTTGTCTCTATACTGTTTTGTTGCAGGGCTTCCCCTTCATTAGCAAGTTTGTTTGCCTTTTTGTTGCCTGGAATGTCGCAATATTCATTTAACTTTCTTATCATATTTTAGACTTACAAGAGGCAACAGTGAGGTCAGTTTAGTTTTTTTTTCTTTTAATGCAGTTTAGTTAACTAGATTATAATGTTAATTGTAAACTGAAGATGTTAACTACATTCTATTGTTGATTATTAACTGAAGATGTTAGCTACATTCTTCTTCGTTCGTCCTGAAAAGGACGTTGGTTGCGTTGTGTCCATTTACAGCGAAGCTGCGATATTTGCGCTTTTCGGTAGCCAGACTGCAGTGATGCAGCCTGTTTCCAGGACCACCACTTGGAGGTGGAGTAGGGTCTTGGTCAGCTCTGGTTCGCTGACCCTGGCGCAAGCAGTCTAGCTATGGGTCGCTAACTGCATTTGTCACTGTTGACGCGTCTTAGGTCCCAGCTACGTTCTATTGTTGGTTATTAACTGAAGATGTTAACTACATTATATTGTTGGTTATTAACTGAAGATGTTAACTACATTCTGTTGTTGATTATTAACTGAAGATGTTAATTATGTTCTATTGTTGGTTATTAGCTGAAGATATTAACTACATTCTATTGTTGATTATTAACTGAAGATGTTAACTACATTCTATTGTTGGTTATTAGCTGGAGATGTTAACTACATTCTATTGTTGATTATTAACTGAAGATGTTAACTACATTCTATTGTTGGTTATTAGCTGGAGATGTTAAAGGTAAAGGATCCCGTTACATGCCCATTCAGGCATATTGAGTATATGGTGTTAGGCCCATATTTTCTTGACCATCGGCGCACTAGGGGTGGTGTGGTCAGCATCAAGCTGGCCATCTTAACTTCCCAGAGTTGTTCTGGTACCAAATTCATGAGGTTCGGTCGACCCCAGAGCCATTTGCGGTCTAAAAATTCCCACCTCAACTGGGGATCGAACCACGGACCACCAAGCTAGGAAGCTAGTGCACTAACCACTGCGCTACCGCAGCTCGAGATGTTAACTACATTCTATTGTTGGTTATTAACTGACGATGTTAACTACATTCTATTGTTGGTTATTAACTGATGATGTTAACTACATTCTATTGTTGGTTATTAACTGAAGATGTTAACTACATTCTATTGTTGGTTATTAACTGATGATGTTAACTACATTCTATTATTGGTTACACTGACAAACAACATTTTTCTTTCTTATATAAGAATAAGTGTTCTTAGGTCAGTTTCTTGCGCTGATTTCAAATTTGAAATCCGTTTATCTCTATCACGTCGGGTTCTTAAGATATTTGTGAATAAATATATTTTTGGGAAACCGTTATTTGCTCCGTTTCATTTTTACTATATAACTTTTTAAAAATTAATAAAATGCAAAATAATTCTACTTTTTATACTGCTAAAAGATGCATGACATATGTTACGTTATATTTCAAATAGTTACTGTATTTTGAAATAATTCTGAGTGAAATATGGCTTCTAGAAGTTGTAGAAATTTGGCTGATCTGTTCTGTTACGTGTGCGGATATTTTACCGATCGTGTTCACCAGAAAAACTTTACACCATTGCTAAAGAAAGCATATGAACTTTATTTCGATTCGAAAGTTGATGATGCAAATAAATCTTGGAAGCCAAATGCAGTTTGTTCGACTTGTGCAAATACATTGGCAGGTTGGTTACAAAAATCGCCGAAGCATAAGTCGATGCCTTTTGGAGTGCCAGTAATATGGCGTGAACCGACAAATCACGCTACTGATTGTTACTTCTGCTTGACAAATATCTATGGTTTCACTTTTAAAACTAGAAAGTCTGTGGTTTATCCAAATATTGAATCGGTTTTGAAACCAGTGCCTCATGATCCAATCACGTGCCCGATCCCAGTTCCACCAGAACAATATCCGTTGGACGTGAATGAACCATCAGAAAGTGATAGTTTACCTGCTTTAGAAACTAATTCTGACTCTGATTATGTACCGGTGAATGATGGTGTTCACTTAATTAACCATTCAGAACTTTCAGATCTAATACGTGATCTCGCTCTCACCAAAGGACAAGCGGAATTACTCGGTTCGCGACTCAAAGAATGGAATCTTTTAGCGCCCAATACTCCGATATCTAAATTTCGTCATAGACACAGAGAACTTATTCATTACTTTGAGATGGATGATGACATTTGCTATTGCAAAGATGTAAAAGGTCTAATATAGTTTTTAACAAAGGTCATTGCAATTCTCACGGGCATGCAGACTGGGTATACTAAATTTTGTTGCTTCCTATGTGAATGGGACAGCCGCAACAGACAGGAACATTATGCAAGAAAGGTGTGGCCTATCAGGGATCGTATGCAGCTCGGGCATAAAAATGTAATACACAAGCCATTAGTTAACAAAGACAGCATCATTTTACCACCGTTACATATAAAGTTGGGGCTCATGAAGAATTTCGTAAAAGCGTTAGATAAAACGAGCAAAGCTTTCACTTATCTTCGAGAAAAGTTTCCGCAAATTAGCGATGCAAAGATAAAGGAAGGTATCTTTGTAGGACCTCAGATTAGGAAAGTTATTGCAGACAAACAATTCGAGAACTTGTTACATGGTAGTGAACTTCGCGCATGGATGGCATTCAAATCGATCGTCGATAACTTTCTGGGAAATCACAAATCTGTCGACTATGTGCATATTGTTAAGCAGTGCATAGATGCATACAGAATTATGGGCTGTAACATGTCCCTCAAAATCCATTTGCTCAATTCGCATCTTGACTTTTTCCCTGACAACCTTGGCGAAGTCAGCGATGAACATGGAGAACGATTCCATCAAGATATCGCCGTAATGGAGTCACGTTATCAAGGACGGTGGAGTGTGACCATGCTTGCCGATTATTGTTGGATGCTTGTTGCTGAGTTATTTGCCGGTTGAAGATCATGTGCTGAGTATAGTTATTTTAGTGATTTCTAGTTCATTGTGCTTGTTTTATCATTACGCGAATTAGGGTGAAGCGTTCATACAACTCAGTAGCATGGTATGAAGAAGTAACATGTAATACTTGAACTCAGCAACATTTAGTGAAGTAATTAATGCCTTCAGGTTGAGTCCGTAATATTTAATCACATGTACACACAGGATGATCATTTCAAATATGAGCAGAACATAAGTCCGTATAAGTCATGCATAAATTAATCAATAACGTAGACTGCTGGTTTACGTGTCAATGTCCGTTTAAGGATACAATGCAGTATTGTCGTCAGAACATCACAGCTATATGCACGCGCAGATAGACATGGCTACCTGCCAACAGTGAGACTGCGAGTCTGAATATTTCATACGGATTGGACGATTATTCTCCTCCTTCTGAGGATTCTAGTTAAACACTAACCTCCATAAGTTTCCTCTCATATAGAGTTCTAGGACTGACCCTGGTCCATCATAAATGCACATATAAATGGCTATATCATGCCATTGAATTGGAAGGTTAGAAAACGCAGCTATTCAGCTTGGCGGTCAAGTAACAAAGGGTAGCGTCTCCTAGTTACCGACTGTGACCCAAACAACGCTAGACACGTCATAATCGATCGTGTATGGAGCGTTCAATAATTGAAACATCTATCGTAATATATTAAATGTCTTAACCTTCACGGCGTTAATAACATATACCGTAACAATTCCCTGTACACCGGGGGAAAAAAAATCGATAGATTTTTTTTCAAGATCTATCCGACTTAACAATTTTTCAAAAAAATTTAACACAATTGTGACATATGGCCGACGATGTTCTTAGTAGAACCGTGTCGCGGTCATGTCAACTAACTATTTGTCATAGTCATCTAACATTAATCACATTATATATCAATATTATACATATTATTATATCAACTAAATAAAATGTCTAATGTCAATAGTGAATGATAGAATTAAATTAAAGTAAGGTCTGTCGTATTAGTATGTCATATAGGAATTAATTTGACTAATTAAAATTAAATTAATTAATTAAACTAAGAGTTAAATTATTAAGATTCTAATGTAACGCGATGTTATGAGAGAAGAAAAGACAAAATAAGTGAGAAGAAATAGAAAGAAATTCGAATATAAGTTTAACTTAATTGTGTGTGTTAAGTGTTAGTGAATAATAACTATCTAATTTAACTAACTAAATAACGTATAGGTACATTAAAAAAAAATATTAATCTAATACTTGTGTGAGATTTATTTTCTCTTTTCATAATTTCTTTTCTTCTTTTCATATTTCGTTCTTTTTTTTTTTTTTTTCATTTCATTTTTTCTCAACATTTCATTTTATTGATATTAATTCAATTAAGAAGTTTAAGTTAACTAATTAATTAGTATAGATATGAATGATCCATCCGTAGTCCTGATCCTGATGAATTCTTTTAGGCAAAAATGTTCAAACGTTTACGTTGGAAAGAAATGTCAATTATCCTAGGATCCAAGAATTAAGTGCACATAGGATAATAAGTTCGACTTGTCGTCAGATATTGTTCCATGATTGTTCAACGAATATTCATATATTGTGTATGGTCGTTAGACGAAGTTTCAATGTCAATATGTATACCTTGATTGTCTTTAGTTCAATTCTGTGATGCATATAGTGTTTATAAATATTAAATTGAAGTCAAGGTTAGTTCCCTTATAGTTGATACTTCGTTCTATCCAATGTAGTGATGATTGACGTATTTTTAGGAATGTCAATGTTGATTATTCGTCGTCCAATAGGATTACATGACAAAGCATTCCGCCACAATGTTTTCAGTGCCAGGAATATGTTTCAATGGAGAATTCAAATGGCTGCAGGATGATCGCAAGTATCTGGCGAGTTTTGGACTTTTGTGGTTTGATCTACGCAAAGATGCTAACAGCACGCTGGTCAGTCTGTATGGTGAATGAAGCACCAAGCAAGAACATCTCTAGTTTTCGTGATTGCCCATATAAGTGATAAAAGTTCCTTGTCCACTGTTGGAATACTTTGTTTCTGCCGGCTTTAGCTTTCTTGAAATATATAAGGTAGGATTGTAAGAAAACGCCATCATGGTTCTGGAGCAGGCATGCACCAATCCCGTAGTTACTAGCATCTTTTCGTAAAGAAAAAATCTTTTGAGAAGTCACGCTCCGGGAATGTCTTAAAATTGGTTCATGCGAAAAACAAAATTTATAATTTTTGTATGAAAGTTTCATTGCATATACCAGTCCATGTCACCTTCACCGCATGTCTTTTTTTAACAATGAAGACAATACAGCCGTGGATGGATGACAAGTTTGGTATGAATCTACTGTAATAATGAACAAGTCCTAACAAACACCTTGACCTGTTTCTTCGTCGTCTGAGGAACTGGCCTATGTTTAGAATTTTGGAGACCGTACTAGTAACGTTCGGCACGATATCCCCACCCCCCACAACCACAACCAAACTACCTACCCCCCGCTCCAATGATATGTCCCAAAAAGGTTATCTCATTACACGCGATTTGCACCTTTGTAGGTTTAGCAGTTAGATGATAATTCCTTAGAGTGTCGAAAACATATTTAAGTCCCGAAACATGTTCCTCAAACGACGAACTAAACAAGCATATGTCGTCAATATATGTAATAACGTCTGGTCTACCTGATAAAATTTGTCGCATCAGGCGAATGAGGGTAGCTGGCGCATTAACAAGCCCAAAAGGCATCACATTCCACTGGTATAGACCTTGTGGAGTGGAAAATGCGGTGTAGTACTTAGCCTTTTCGGTCAGTGGTATCTGCCAATAACCTTTAGTTAAGTCTATCTTACTAAATATAGTTGCGTTGGATAGACGTGGCAGTAAGTCGTCGATAAGTGGATGTGGCTCGCTGTCAACTATAGTCTTAGCATTTAATTTTCTATAATCAACACATAGTCTGATGTTATTGTCCTTCTTCCGGACAATCACTAATGGAGAAGAGAATGGCGAATTACTAGTCTCAATGATTCCCAGAGACAACATCTGTTCAAGTTCCTTAGTAGTTTTAGCAAGGAAATGTAAAGGAACCGAATAGGGAAGTACACGAATAGGTGTATCGTCATTGAGAGTAATGTCATGACTGATAGCCGATGTGCGACCCGGGACGTCGGTCAACACATCTGGATAAGATTGTAATAGATTAGCAATCTGTAGACGCTGTTGCGGTGTAACCGTTTGAAGAAATAGTTACATCCCGCCAAGATTCAGTAGGTTGAACTACTGTACCGGTATACGGTAACTGTACCTCAGAAAAGAAGATTCTTCTTCCTGGATGACAGATAAGTTAGAATAATAACAAGTAGATACTGTGTTGTCATCTAGTTCATGAAAAATTGACTGTAAGTGTTCAGGACGTGTATGAAATTGCTTGAGCATGTTAATATGAAATATCTTTTTGTGTCCCTTGATATCTAAGACGTAATCAACGTCGGAAATTTTATCAATGACTTTGTAAGGACCATTCCAAGATATCAATAATTTATTGTTATTGTGAGGAAGTAACACATAAGCTTCGTCGCCTGGGACTGATTGTAGTAGTTGTCGAGGCCTATTTTGTAGAGATCGAGCCTTAGCTTTTGCAGCCTCAGAAGAAGCTGTTGCCAACTGGCAAGACTCAATAATGTTCTTCCGAAGATTAATCACATACTCGTAAGATGACTGAGTGTCCTGAGTCATCTCCGCGTCAATTAATAAGTCTTTTATTAGTCCCATAGGACCTCTTGGGGAGCACCAAAAAACTAATTCAAAGGGAGAGAAGCCAGTTTGTTCATGCGGTACCTCCCGATAAGCAAATAGAACAGCTGGGAGTGCTCTGTCCCAGTCATGAGGGTGCTTAACAGTAACCTTATGTAGTAGTTGTTTAAGTGTACGGTTAAGTCTTTCAACTGCACCATTACTCATAGGATGATAAATACTACTTAAATTCCTATCAATGTTCCAGGTTTTCATGACTTCCTTCATGGTGTCAGATATGAACTGTGACCCATGGTCTGATAAAAGTTTTCTAGGAAACCCTATTCTAGAAAAGATGAGATGTAGTGCATCAGCTACATCTGTGGTAGTGGTGGTCTTTAATGGGATAGCTTCTGGCCATCGTGTGCACAAATCAATGCACGTATGTGCACAAATCAATGCACGTAAGGACGAATCTATGTCCTCTGGCCGATGGTAGCAATGGACCAATAATATCTATGGCCATCTTGTCAAACGGTCTTACTGAGATATCGCAAGCCTGAATAGGCGCCGTGTGAAAAGCTCCACGTGCTTTCAATTCTTGGCATGTAGTACAGGAACGTACATACTGCGAAATATCTCTTGACACTCCTGGCCAAAAGAATGAAGACAGTACTCGAGATCGTGTTCGAGTATATCCCATATGTCCAGCACACTGTGAGTCATGCGCATGTTGAAGAATGTACCGTCTAAAAGTATACGGGACCATAACTTGTTGTTTCATTTGTGATTTGTCATTAAAACATCTAATCAATATGTCATTTTTAATAACAAACCAATGTTTGTTATTATTACCTGAGGATAGATTGTCAACTTTATCAACCAGCTTTAAAATTTTTTTTAAAGATTTATCCTCTTTTTGTTTGGTTGCAAATGTTTCCCTGTCAATAGGTGAATTGACTACAAATTCCTCTTGGTTGTCTGCATCCATTTTATTATCATCAACTTTCTCCATGAGTTGAGTCTGCGCTCTAGTCGTCACGGAGTTTCCAGTGCATAGGTTATGTTTCTCCCATTCTATGATCTCATCTGGAGTACAATCTTTACTGCCGTGTATACGACCAACCATCAGATCAGCTATAGGCTTTTTTAGCATACATACTTTTACATTCCCTGTGAAAAAGGGTGTTCTAATATGAACAATAGCTGTTGGGTCGAACTCAATAGTTTCCACCAAATGTAATGCAGCCTACCTATTCTCTTGTCGAACAGCTAGGATGTACCAGCGACTGACGTACACAAATCGTTGTGGATCCTGACTCTATCAGCACTCAGACGACGATCCATTAACGATTCCCCTGTTAAAAATTAGTAAGCCTGTTCCATCGTTGACTGCAAGACCTACCTCTGGTGTAATATGTCCGCAGTTAAGCACTGTTTCTTTCGCCTTCTGAAAAATAAGATTGCATTGTTGGCAACTATTTGCCACATTATAATTAATAGCAAAACATGCAGCAGAAGACTGTGTTGTATTATTGTCAAGTGGGACCTGAGCTATAGGGGTAGTATTATTTGTAACTGCCGCCCCTGTATTATGGTTGTAATGAGATGATCCCCGAGAATGAGATCGATTACGAGTATAATTGTTAGAATTATCTCGTCGTCCTCTATAGTAACTATTATCTCGATGTCTCGAGCCATGATTATTACCATTCCAGTTATTATTATTATTGGGGGTATGTGATCGATTATAATTAGTGTTATGTTGACTATTGTGGTAGTTTGTTTGAGGTGAATAATTTCTATCTCGTGATCTACCTCTGTTGAACTCATTTTTATTGTTGAAATCATTATTATGTCCCTTCTGAAAGTTAACATTGTGATTTCTTTGGAACCTACTTCTGTCTACACTGTGATGTCTTTGTTTGTTATTATGATTGTAGGCCATATTAGACGCCACAGGTAGAGGTTCTCTTAATGAAGAGTTAGAAATGTTCGCATTCGGATGTGCCGAACAGTAGTTTAAAGAAAGTTTTTCTAACTCGTCAATAGTACCTGGTTTACGCTCCTGCAAATATGCAAAGAATGGTTGGCTAACCGAAGATAATACCTTATCCCGTAGTAGCAAATCAACTAATTTGTCGTACAATTTGTTGACTTCTGCCAGTTCAACCCATCTATTAAATGTATTGCGTATGTTCGCAATGAATCCTGCAAAATCTTTTGGAGATTCAGGTAAAATTCCCTTAAATTTCAACCTACAGTGTTCCTCGTCCAGGTGAAACCTTCGTAAAAGCAAGGACTTAATAGCACCGTAGTTATTTGCTATTGATGGGTCAGCATTTTGAGAAGCCGTCAATGGTTCTCCAACCAAGAATTCATTTAACTTGAGTACCCATGACTCTTCGGGCAAATGATTTGTTTTGCAAGTCTGTTCAAAACGTGACAGGAATGATGAAAGGTCGTCCACGTTTAAGTTGAAAGTGGGTAATTTAAAGTTGTAGAAATGTTTAGTTTGGCTGGATGACGATCCATTTTGTGCGTTATTATTCTGATTTGCATCAGCACTTTGTGCTTGTAATCTTGCTGTCTCCAATTTAATACGCGCCAATTCCATTTCTTGTTGTAAAATAATTTCCTCTCGTTTCAATTTATTCTCTTCTTCCTGTCTGGCAATTGCTCTTTGCTCTTCTCTTCCACGTTGAGCAATCTCTCTTAATCTATTTTCCTTGGCAATTTTGCTTCATCTCACGTTCTGCTTCCTTTCTTTCACGTTCCCTCCTCCTCTTTCTTAATGCAACCTTTTGTTCCTCTTCCTCTTTCTTTAATGCAGCCTTTTTTCTCTGCTTCTTTTCTTTCACGTTCCTCCATTTCTGCTTTATGTTTTTCCAGTTCTGCCTCAGCAAACTGACGAAGTTCTTGAGATTTATAACCATATTCCTTACCAATTTTAACGAAATGGTCTATAGTAAGCATTTTGACTTTTATCTGGTAAGTAATTATTGATAATTACTGATTAAAATAGTCAATAGTAGTTTCAGAGTAATTATTATACTTACTAAACTTAGGAATATTCAATATAAATAATCACAATAGTACTGAACTCTTATGTCTAAGTTCAACTAATAGACAATATTTTGTAACAATATTGTATCTAAGTACTAACTATATCATAAATAGTTATGATATCTGTTAACTATAATGTAATTACATCACACAATTAATCTTAATATCCAATAATGTTGGGTATGATTCCTAGTAATTATATTGTTCAATGTACTAAGTCACTCTCTTAGTACCAGAAAAGTATATTAAATAATATACAATGGGTCTGTCACCTCAAAGGTAGACTATAAGATTATTTTATTTGGTCAATATATATATTATATTATTATGCCCTAGGCATCTCTTATAAATTGTAGTGCTAATTTCTTGGACTATCACTGCATAATTATGCAAAGTCCCATATTAACCTTAAATATCAGAAAAAATTAATTAAATTAAATTACAAGTGTATTATTGCATATAATATCATATTATTAAATGTAGTAATAATATAAATCATGAGGACCAACAAAACAATGATGCAACTAAAGGGTACAAACAATGTCAAGACGCAAACAAGACATTTTCACAATTAACTCTTTAAGTCCCAATCGACTTTATAAATCCTTAGGGTTAGACGCGCTGTTCCCCAATCAACTTACAAAGCGTTTTTAGTATATGTGCCTCTGGTTGAAGACTATAATTTCTAATTATAACTGGACACACAAACCACCCCAAAACTGTCATTTCCGAACTGGCCAAGTACATTACTTGCAAAAAATACCGCATGTGTTTCAACTAGGAACTCGGTTTTTGTACCCTTCGCGAAAATATTTATTTAAAAATTGCATCACGGGGTGGCCATTTTAACTTGATGGCCAAACCAACTTTTTTGCTTGCAACATGAAAAGCAGAGTTAAAAATGAATTTATGAACTAAATAAAACAAGCGGAAGTGTCACAAGCCAAATGAAGGATCAAGGACTGACCCGAGGTCAACTTATATACAAAGTACACAAAAAAAAAATGAATGCAAAAAAATGATGACATCACATGGACTCATAACGGACAAACAATTAACAATTATAAAATAAATTGATAGTTAAGAAGTATAACTTGACAGGACGAAATAGTTATAACGAACATGATACAAACTGAATAAAAATGTGAACTTAAGTACTAAAATAAAATTAGTGCCAGTATATCTACGGAACGGCACAGCTAACACAAACCGTCGAACTATAGCAGATCTGGCACAGGCAGTACCACCGGCAAACCTCAATGGGGTCTTCCAAAAGGTGCAATCGTTAACTGCCCTAAGACCGACGACTGAAATCAAGGTTGTCAGCTGTTCGCGACATTCCCCAGATATTTCAGTCCCCTCCAACCAGCCCGCTAATTAACAACACATTACAACAACCAAAAAATACATAAAACACATTCAGAAAAAACATGCCTATGCAGGCAAAAGGCTTGGACTCAGTATTACTGTACATGTGCAAATGACGACAGTTAAAACAACTAGACTTATCGGGCTTTTCCGTTGCTTTAGATCAGTGCTAGTAGTCGTCAACAGCTAGGCTAAAGCCCCTGACTGTCTGCTCCTGTAGTCCATATCGTGTGTTTGCTTCAAATGGCTCATGTTTTCCCCCGGTTAGACTTAGAAAACGGCTCCGTTGGTTTCTCCGACAGTTCACCTACACGACCTTCGGTGACTCACGTTGTGTTAGGCATTATAAACTAGTACAACGTCATCTTCGACTGATCATGTGATCGAAACTTGATCATAAAATATTGTGGTTAACAATGTGCGTAAGGAAACAGAAGTTTGTAATTTTCTTTTTTTCTGTCGTTCCCAACAACTCGGCCCGCCCACTCGTTTTGTTGCTGAGTTATTTTGCCAGTGAAAGATCATGTGCTGAGTACCTGAAGAACAATCGTTATAGTGATTTCAGTTCATCGTGCTTGTTTTATCATTACGCGAATTAGGGTGAAGCGTTCATACAACTCAGTATAGCATTGGTAATGAAGAAGATAACATGTAATACTTGGAACTCAGCAACAATTTAATGAAGTAATTAAATGCCTTCAGGTTGCGATTACCGTTGAGAAAATACCGTTATTTAATCACATGTACACACAGGATGATCATTCAAATATGAGCATACAGAAACATAAGGTCCGTATAAGTCATGCCATAAATTAATTCAATAACGTAGACTGCGGGTTTACGTGTCAATGTCCGTTTAAGGATACAATGCAGTATTGTCGTCAGAACATCACAGCTCTATGCACGCGCAGAAAGACATGGCTACCTGCCGACAGTGAGCCTGCGAGTCTGAAAATTTCATACGAAATTGGACGATTATTCTCCATTCTCCTTCTGAGGATTCTAGTTAAACACTCCAACCTCCATAAGTTTCCTCTCATATAGAGATTTCTAGGACTGACTGACCCTGGACCATCATAAATGCCCATATAAATCGCTATATAATGCCATTGAATTGGAAGGTTAGAAAACGCAGCTATTCAGCTTGGCGGTCAAGTAACAAAAGGTAGCGTCTCCTAGTTTACCAACTGTGACCCAAACAACGCTAGACACGTCATAATCGATCGTGTATGGAGCGTTCAATAATTGAAGAAAACATCTATCGAAATATATTAAAATGTCTTAACCTTTACAATTGCCACGTCTGCTAACCTTTAGCAGACGGCGTTAATAACATATTACCGTAACAATAAGACATTCAGACAACGCATGAGTTGTAACCACATGCCATTCACCAGACGAAAGTCACACGACTGCAAAGAAATTCAAGCCTACATAACTGTTATATACTTTCTAAGAATATACAAATATAGTTGTTAATTACTGTGATTCGAGTAATTGTTAGCCAAAAACTTCAATTGCGTATTTCTAGAGATCCCGACCTGATAGAGAAAAACGGTTTGCAGATTTAAAAACAGCGCATTAAAATTGACCAGAAAAACATAGAAATGTTAGAGAAAGAAAAAAAAATTTTTTTTTTTTTTAGCCATCTAGTTTATTTAACATGCTGATCTGAGCCATGCTATAACATACATCTCTATTGTTTTGGCTTATTAACTGTACGATTTTAGTAACTACACTTCTATTGTTTGGTATATTAAGCTGAATGATCGTTAACTACATTCTATTGTTTGGTTATTAACTGAAGATGTTAACTACTAGTCTATATGTTGATGCTGTTAATTAACTGAAGATGCGTTAACTACATTCATATTGATTGGTTCTTAACTGAAAGATGTTAACTACATTCATAATGTTGGATCTTATTAACTGACGATGTTAACTACATTCTAATTGTTGTGGTTACAATAACTGAATTATGTTAAACTACATCTATTGAGTTGGTTATTAGAACTGATGATGATAACTACATTCCTAATTGTTGGTTTATTAACTGGATCTCATGGGGATTAAAACTACAGTTCTATTGTTTGGTAGATAAACTGGCCTGACAGGATGCATACTACAACATATCAACTTGTTGGGTATATTAACTGATGATGTTAACTACATTCTATTGTTGGTTAATTAACTGGCGATGGGTTAACTACAATGTATTGTCTTTGATTACCCATAACTGAAAAGAGTTGCGCACCCTTCTGTAGATTGATTATTAACAGAAGAACATAACTACATTCTATTGTAGGATTATTAACAACATTTTTCTTCATAAGATACACTATAGCGGGTTAATACACAAGAGTTAAAATTTCTAACAAAAGATTACTGGGTAATAAAACAAGATTGCTTGACTTTCTACATAATATTCATATTTGTTAATTGCAATGAGAATCCTCATCTTAATGCCTAAAGTATTGCTGTTATTAATACACAAGGTTGTATCGTGATTTCCGCAGCTAGGGCCAATTATCAACATATTTGCAGCCTCACCCTGAAGGCAGTAAGCTCACTGACACCGTCGAGATCTGACAAGCCTGAGCCCATTAGATGAATATCAGAAGTGATTGCTTCAGTGAACGAGTAAGAAGAACTCTTGTGATGACCAGCAGGGCAATACAACATCTGGAACATGTAACGACAGAAACAATTCAGCAGACGTAGTTCCTAAGTATTTGTACAGTGCTATGGTTGGTGTGAATGTCAGAAGCATGTTGTGGTACTTGCCAATGCAGCTATCTAATAAAGGGTATCTTACTGATGAAAGTAGACAAAATCAATTCTCACAAATTCTAGGATCGTCACATTCCAGGAAACTACGGAGTAAGAATGTGAGATGGCATTCTGTGAATGCTAATTACCCGCGTATTAATGTATTCAAAACATATGCAGACCTGTCAACCTGTGTACTGAATTCTAATGATGTACTTTAAAGCAATTGTTACGGCCGTAAACAGATCGCACGACTTGCTAGCTGATTTTGGTTCTCCCCCTCAAAAAAAAAAAAAAAAATTCTAACAATATTTATCCAACCCAAGTTTTTTTAAATTTTAAATCAAGCAAAATGATGCTTTCTAGCCCAGGTCTGGATTTTTTTATCCAACCAATTTTTTTTTAGTTTTTAATTCCGGGAATCTCGGCGTCTGTTTAATTCAAACTGAGGGTCTCTCCCAGCAACCACTACAAATCCTTGTTATACGCAAACAATTACGGTCAAAAACTTTGAATTCGGCCTCAAATGAACTTTCAGATTTTCAGCGAGACATGACTGTAGTATTTATAAAGTTACCTGTTTATCAACGAACCACACGTGCTATCTTGCCACCTACATACATTGAAACCATCTGCTGCAGAGCAATTAAGTATTTAAATATGACTAAGTTACGTATAACTTGCTTAAAATATTGCAGTTGTTTTGCTTTGTTGGCAATTTAATTGTCTGTCTTAATCTTTCCAATATATCTTTCCCTTCAATATATTTCCGATAAATTATTCATAATATTTTGTTTTAGGCCCTACATTATAACTACAAAAAAAAAAAGTGATTTGTTTTGCATTGAAGTATAGGCCTACATATATTCAGCGCTTACAAGATTCGCTGCTTTATTTTTTGTTAATAAAGTAGTTGGCAAATCATGGTTATCACATGTCTAGGCATCGACCAACTCCTTAAACAATAATTTTTGTACATTGATTTGGTGGTAACGTTTTGAGGTCTAAAAAATCCTACCTTAACGTAGGTGTGAAAAGATATTCATGAGTTAGGAAGCCAGTGTTCTAATATATTTACTGAGTAGAATTATGCGTCATGAATATTCTGTGTAAGGCCCTACAATAACTACAAAAAAAAGTTTTGTCCCTGCTTTTTGCGTTATGAGTAAGGCCTAACTTTATAGCCATCGCTCGAGATAATCGCATTCTTTTATTTTTTTATTAAAGTATATGGTCAATCTGTTATCACTGGTCTAGGCCTTCATCATCATCATCAGTTTGCCATCCTCCACAACGAAGGTTTGCTGAGAAATGGATCTCCAATGTCATTCTGTCTCTCTTGTCTTGGTGAGGTGCACTCTGATAGACTCTTTCCTGTCCATCTCTTGATGTTATCTTCCCACTTATAGCGCTGTCTTCCCCCTTGCACTTTTGCCTTCAACTCTCCCTTCTGTTATGGTCTTCTGCAAGGTGTTATGCCTTTTTATGTGGCCAAAGTATTTTAGCTGCCGAACTTTGACCTCCCTCATTAGTTCTCTTTTCATACCTAGATTTCTAGGACCTACTTTATTTGTTTTCATCTCTTTCCATGAGATACGCCCCATTCTTCTATATATCCACATTTCGAGAGCCCTCATAATTCTTTCTTCCAAATGCTTATTCATCATCGTCCAATGTTTCTGCACCATACAGAAATGCAGAATATATATAACACTTTATGATTCTCAGTTTTAATTTGTGAGATAACTGTTTGGATGTCAGTATATGTTTCATGTTGTTGAATGTAGCTTTGGCCATTCCTATTCTCTTCTTGATTTCTGTTTCACATCTGCCATCTTCCTGTTATTTTATGACCATGATATACGTAGCTCTTGACTTGTTCCAGGATTTTCCCATTTACGCTTATCTTTAATGTGGGCTTATCGTCTGTTTTGCTAATTATCATAGTTTTTCTTTTTTCAATATTAATGTCGAGTCCATATTCATGTCTTATACTGTTCACTTGCTTCACTAGTTCATGTAAATCCTGTTCACTTTCAGCTAACAACATGGTAGATGGTCATCTGCCATATACTAAGGTTGTTTATTGGCCTATTGGCTTGTAAGTACTAGTAGACCAGAGAACTAGTACTGGTAGCCGATCCGCTTTCCCTAATTGAAAGTCCATCATTCAGCGACTGCATGGATACTCCCTCACAGCAATGCTGACTGCGAAAGAATAATCCTATTAATATGATGAAAAAAATCCACACAGACTTCAGGAGGTCCAAGTAATTGCGGACCCCTACAATGCCACTCACTTCTATTTTTACGAGTGTATAGAATAAACTATTGAATACAATTGCGTTGTTCAGTACTTTAGAGCCCACAAATGCAAATTCCTGCAAAGTGCTTAAAAGAGCAAATGTTGAATTTTAAAACTACAAACACTATAATACATCTAAAGAATAGTTTACCTTCAATGATCACTAAGTTTTTTATAATGTATAGAACTCGCAAATGAGGACTATTAGCATGTTTAATATCACAATAAATTCAAGATGCAAATAGATTTAGGATAATATGTCATATTCTCATTTAAAACTGTATTGCGTAATAATTTTATTAGAATATTTTTTGCGTAAGGATTATTTGGGGTGTTTTGTAAGGATTTTTTGGGGTCCGGTACGTACAGATTTTGTTTCAGGAGGTTTGACATGTAAATGCCAAAATGTGTTTGTGATCTGTCAGGCTGGGGTTCAACCAATTTTTATATGGGTTCGAAAACCCCAGTTTCTACAGGGAAAAAAAAATAAACACAAGATGACATTTAAGATTCATAAAAAGGGTTACTATGTTTAGACATGGTGTCTGACAGACGAGTTTTATTTTTTTTTTTTTTTAAACAAGATTGTGAGACAGACAAAGTTTACTTTTTTACTTTATGACATGATGTGTGACATAACAGATAAAGTTTACTTGTTTTTGACATGGTGTGTGTGACAATCAGTTATATTTTATTTTAATTTTGTTTGACGTGTTACACAGTTATTCATTAATTTGACAATTGTCCCATGTGACAGTCCAGTTACCTATTTTGACGATGGCGTGTCCACAGGCATTTTACTTTTTTGACATGATGTTGTGTCCAGAAAAAGTTACATTATTGACATTGATGGTGTAAACCGACAGGAGATTACTTTTATCACATGTTGTAGTGACAGACAGATTTACTTTTATAACTACAACTTTTTTAGACATTGATTGTGGGTGACAGACAGAGTTTACTTTTTGACATGGCATGGTGAACAGGCAGTTTACTTATTGACATGTAGTGTGTACAGACAGTTTACTTTTTATTCAGCCATAGTGGTGGTGACAAAGTTACTTTATGGACATGTACTGTAAGGTGTGATGTTTGACAATCAAAAGTTACTTTTTGGACCATCAATGGTAATGTGTGGTGTTTGAATCAATCAAAGTTTACTTTTTGGACATGAATGTGTAATGTTGCTGATGTTAGACAGTGGAAAGTTACTTAATTTTGGTACATGAAATGCATGGTGTGATATGATTGACAATCAAAATTTAACCTTTTTGACGACCGGTGAAATGTTTGTATTGTTTGGATGTATGAGACAAATGTTAACATTTATGACATTAATGAATGTGTGGTTTTTTGACATGTAATTTAAGTATGTGGAGTTTGACAGACAAATGTAACTTTTTTACCCAGCAGACATGTGTAGATTGTGGTGTAAGACAGAACACAGTTACATAAAGAACAATGACATGTATGTTGTTTGTAGTTGTTATTGACAGCAAAAAGCTACTTTTAGAACATCAATTTAAGTGGTGGTGATTGACACTCAAAGTTACTTTTATTGACAAGAATGTAAATGTTTTTGAGTTAGACTATACAAATAACATTTTGACATGAATTGTAATGAGTGGTGTTTTTGACAATCCAAGTTACTTATTGAGACATGAATGTGAATGTGGTATGATGATTTGAACAATCAAAGATACTTTTTGAACATTAATGCATAGTGATGGTGTTTATGACAATTCAAGATGTTACTTTTTCTATAAACATGAAAATGCATGTGTGTTGATTTTTGACAGACAGTTACTTTTTTGACATGGAATTGCATGTGTGGTGTTTGAACCTAATGAAAGTTACTTTTTTGACATAAATGTGAATATGTTGATGTTCTAAACAGTCAAAAAGTTGAGGCTGTAAGATGTAATCCTTGAAAAAGAGAAAAACAGCAGCACTCAGAAAGAAGCTGGAGGAAAAAGATGAAGAAGATAGAAGAAAACGAGTACACAAGACACAGAAAAAGTGGTTAGACTCCCATTTTTTTTTTTGTGCCCACAAGCGTCCTTTAATTCAGGATACGCTGTCCTATATATTAGAGCAGTTATGCGGTCAATTTTTTCTTGTTAATGTGTTGTATTGTCATTTTGCTTATAGATGACACTGTTTATCGGTCGTTATGCTTGCTTGATGACATGTTTTTATGTAATCATATTGCTTGTTAGAAGATATATGGTCGTGTGTTGTATCATTTGCATGTGGGTGTGACATGGTTTGAAATTCCATTTTAATTGGTGAGACACGGTTATGTGTCATGTTTTTTTTTTAATTGCTTTTTTTTTGATTTTAAGTTATCTATTTCGTTTGCCTTGTTGATTGGCATGCATGAATGTTCAATTTGCCAAATATTGATGAAATGTTGTGTACAATTGCTTTGTTGATTAAAATGTAAGTATGTCCAGTTGGTTGATTATTACAGATAACTAGTGTAATCAATTCACGTGAAAAATGACAATCTTGTTTTATCATTTGCCTTGTGGAATGACATTTAAGTCTACGTCATTTTTGGCTTGTGTGGTTGAAAAAATGTAGTATGTCATTTAACTTTTTAGGATAATAATGACGTTAGGGGGTGTTGGAGTGGAGTCAGGGTAATGGTAGTACCGCATTCTTCTGGAGAAGGAAGCTTGGTCATGGGCCTTTTTCAGGGGCAAGCTCGGGCCACCGTTGGTCCAACAACTGTGCATCCCAGCTCTCACACCTGTTTGCACCCTCGGTGAAGGTATCTGACAGCATGCGACAATGGCGTTCCACACCCCCTGTGCAAAGGCATAGACAGGCCTGTGTCATAAACTAGGTTGAGGGAAGCCGAATGTGTTTATTAAACCATATCGGTGAGTATAGGGTCCCTGCCTACCCATCAGGCATGCAAAGTGACTTGGATACCGATAGATACTCTGACGCGGAAGAAACCACCGTTGTGGTTATCAACGGGCAAGACGGCGATTACCCAGCAACTCGCTGTGTGCATCTTTTAAGGTATGGCACAGGTCGAGGCTCCTAAGAAAGCCCAGTGACATCCACTTGTCAACAGCCCTTACTTCCCATCTCCAGTTTCCGTCCTTGACCTTAGTTATCTTGCCACTGTGATTCCAGATGGGAACGCCCCAGTCGAGAAGAGTGTGGCGGGTCGACGAATTGCGCAAAATTAAACTTTTCCTCACTAAAATTAATCCAAATCATCTACCCACGCAAAGTCACGATCTTTTATACTTCTTATTTGCTTACTCATATTCTTTTATTCAATCTTTTTCCTAATTACCTCGTTTTTTTTTTTCTTTTATTATTTTTTCTTTTTATGTGTCTTTTATACTCTTTTTTTTTTGTTTTATTGTATATTCACTTTATTAATTATCATTTATAATAATTTTTTTTTTCTTTTTATTAGATACTTTAGAAATTATATATATTTTTTTGCTTCTTATTTAAAAACCCGTGGGACAGTCCCCAACAGCTACAACCGGTCTCACCTCGAAGTCATAATCACGCTAGCGTCCCAAAGTTGTGGAGACGCATAAACGAAATTGGGGTGGCAGCCCTAAGTGGATTACAGAACATTACAACACTGCTACAGAGGTCCTGGTCCCCTTCCATCAAGAGAACAAAATGACTGGGTTATGATGAGAACTCAGATGATATAAACCAGATGTTGGCTGAGAAACACATCTCCATATAAGCATATTTAAATGATCTCAAAATCTACATCCAAGAAAGAGAACGCTTTTCAAACAACATGCATAGAAGAATCGACCAAACGATAAACTACGTACTCCAAATGCGGGATTCATAGGCGTGAGTAATAAAGCAGATGAGCTCCAAGGCTTTGGCTGACATGCCAAGAACTTAAAAAAAATTTTAAATACCTTTCACTCAAAAGCGTGTCTATGGTCCAACATCATCATGATAATTTTCACCAGCGCTGGGTCGAACCAATTTTAATAATAAATTCTGAACCAGCCATCATCTTCTTAGACTACGAAGAGCCATCAACCGACATTGGCCGCCACAATTCCCTATAAAATGAAGCAATAGATGAATGTACCCAACTCTGGAGGGAAACTAAAAAAGTGATTCGTACAAAACAGTCTAGTGGAAAAGTAGCCCCTGGCTCCGATTCAAATTCCTGTTTTGAGGTTTTATAAAGAGGCGGTGCGCAGTTTTCTAGGATAGAGAAACGTCAACATGATCTTTCGTCCAGCAAAATGTGGCAGAGTGAAACAATGTGGGGGGCGCAGTACGGAGGAGCGGGTGCTCTAACCACCCCATCACCACACGATCACTCAAAGATGGCATCAATTATACAATCTAATATAACGTACAGGTAATCCGCCAAGACTGTAACAATCATCGAGGCATACTCACTTTTAATCAATCGCTGGAAGATATTTGCCAGAATCCTTTTGAGATCCCCTTAACGGCTCATGGGGTGCCAAAGGATCTTTTTACCTGAAAGTCCATGTGTGGATTCCCGGAAATAAACGTGGAACCACAGATTATGGTGTGTTCGCTGTCAAGACAGCTAAAAGAAAAAATGTGGCCAAGAACAGCATTTGTTTACCTGTACAAACAGCTTTCATTGACTTGACAAAAGGCGTTTCGAAGCACGGTCCAGATAGAGAGGGAGGGACCAGGTGTGGAATATCATGGTGGCCAAATACGGCTGCCCAAAGAAATTTTAATCCACAATATTGCATGCAACTGCATGATGAAATGCAGGCTAGAGGTTTCAGGAAAAACGTTGAGCTATCAGAGCCTTTCCCCGTCACCAATGGAGTTAAACAAGGGTATTGAGCGATAGCTTGCACCGACTCTGTTCAGTAACATGTTTACTCTGCTATGCTGACCTGATGCTTTTAGAGACGGGGACACACAGGAATCCGACATTAAGATATCGTAATTGGAATGGAAATTTTGTTTAAACCCTTAGGAGGCTTTCAAAACAAGCAAAACCAAGGTCAAATCTACACCCACACCATCAGAGATCTGTCTTTTTTGCTGATGATTGTGCCCCTCAATGCCTGGCCACTAGAGGCTGATCTGGCAGAAAGGATAGTGTGGATATATATCTTCTTCTTCCGAAGCCCTGCGCCAAGCAAGAAACGTTGGGGCTTACCATCGAACACGAAAGAAAACAGAAAATCAATGAAAAACCAACCAGCCTCCTGGCACATTATTTATAACTGACCAACTCATCCAGGGAAATGGTGAGAGAAACAGAAATGTTTGTTGAACAGAATCACATCGAGACCAAGGTAGCACACTACATTCTCCAGAACATTGGTTGTCCATTTGATGAATGAGGTGAAGGCACCGGATCTCCAAAGCCAGCAGGAAGCATCATTTGGCAGACAATACAGCCAACGTTTGTGTGGCCAATCGGAAGAGGCATTGTCCAACATGACACAAGCAGAAGTTTGTACGAGAGCTGCGGTGGCTTCCCATGTATGCCTGCTATATTAGGAATGCACAATGTGAAAGCATGGACAGTATACCAGGGCCGCCAGAAAAGGGAAAAGACTAAAAAACCACTTCCAAAGCAGTCGCCCTGTCCTCATTAGGGGAAGATTATGAACATCAAATTGTGGCAAGGTGACAAGACGGGATAATCCCGGTTAAAAAGTTAAGGCAGACTCACGGTACTCGCATCTCATGCCCCACTCCCCAGTCCCCCACCGCCCTCCTAAACAATGCCCGCACGCCGCAGTACCACACCTCTACAATATCCACAAACATACTGCCGACCCCGGGCACCGAGCACAGACTCAGTGACGGTACGCAGGACTTTAGCCGCCTATCCGACCTCACAGACCAACGACATCCAAAGGAAACTCAACTTACAAATTAGTTGTAGAATGCCAATAATTGACAATGAGGTAAAAAGTCTCATAAACCCGTGGGCCCCTCCCTACACCCAAGCGCGGTATCTCCGCGCCGTCACCCTCCGCCCGATCCACACCCCCGCCCCACTGCGGCCCCCCTGCCCTCATACCCCATTATTCCCCCTTCCTCTAAACCCCCTCCTCCTAACCCTACGACCCAAACCCCCCCCAAATCCCTCACCCCCCCATCCCAAAGTTGTCGCATCACTGCAGCGCAAGACGACGACCAGCTTTGGTTCCATCACCATACCGTAACGTAGCTGAGTCCATCGGTCAAGCTGGCACAATCATACCAGAATAAGCAGCAGCAGAACAACTTAGATGAGAATAACAAAGCAAAGAAAGGGAACCTGTAGTAAAATAAAAACCTGTCTTTCCCAATATAAAGCACAAGACATACCCTCGCCCCACACTGTCCGAGATCACTCCTTGCTCCGACCTACATCGTGCCCTCGGGCCGTTTCTCCCTTCCGACCCCCGCAACATTCGTGCACGGCCGGGCGCAAAAAAAAAACCAATAGGCCCTCATGCGGTCCTCCTCATCACCTTCGTTCGTTGTGGACCCATAATAGCGAATGAAGACGCAAGACAAATTCCTAAAGTACAAAATTGTACATGTGTCCCACGATGTGTCCAAGAACATCACACCTGCGGCCTCACGAGGTCATGCCCGCCCCGATCCGACTGATTCCATTCTCTATTCACAAGAACACACACCTATTAAGGACGAACCCTCACCTCAGTCTAAATCATTACTAAATCCCCGCCCCCCTGCCCTAACGCAATAATCAAGTCCCGCCCGGCAGCCTTAAGCAGCCAATTTGCCTTGAGTTGATAAACAAGGATGACCATGTTTAATTGTTGATCCCCTATTCATATGATAGCAAAATGTTCAGAGTCATCTACCTTTCTGTCCTTCAAAAATTTTTTAGGCATTTAAATTAAGTATTTAACTTTACATATTCATCAATTTAAGAGAGCGAAGAGAACCCGAGTAATGTTGATAGATACTAAAGTTCCAGCACCAAACACCCCGCATCATACCTCGAAAACTGTCAAACACACCCCATACCCATGTGGCTCAGAACCGGATGCAGAACGATAAACACTGATTCGAACGGCAGTCCCGATCTTATTTACCTCCCCCCCCCCCCAATATTTTTTCCACCCCCCCCATTTTGCCAAGGTGATTTTCTTGTTCTAAATTTTTTCGTTTATTACTTTCATGCTCCAAACTCCTATTCTTTATCTTTTTTCTTCTGTGAAATTTTGTGGGGTCTTCCTTTTCCCCTCTATATCTGTTACCCTTACCCTGGGGTGGGGGGGTTCCAAGAATCAAGGACGACTGCCTTTGTTAAAATGCTGCCCAAATTTGTTGTAGGACAGCAGTATAAATGTTTCTATAGTGCTAGCATTTTGGGGGCAATTTTTTTTAACGTTTTTTTTTTACTCATAATTTGTCTTTCTTTAAATACGAATGTTGTCATATAATTATCTTTTGTTTGCGCTACAAATGAGGCTTGGAAAAATAAACATAAAATCTTTTGGTGCGCAATCAGCATTTAAAGGAAAATGGTGCAAAAGGGTGCAAGTGGTAGAAGGATATGAAAACAGAAACCTACAAGAGAAAGATTTGTCAGTTGGCCGGGCTTTATAGAACTGATATTAGCATTTTGATCGTGCACTTTTTAGGGTCCACTGATTTGTAAGTATTGTTTTAAAATATTCCAAAGGTAGTAGGACTTGCCATTGATCCAGCCATATGGTTATTTCTACAAATAAGACAATTTTTGCTGTTGCTATATGAATTTTGTAGATTGTTCACTTTCTCGTTGGTTATTAAAAGAAAGGGGTGATTGTGTCAGCACTCCTTTTGTGGTTAACCTTTGGTTGTGAATAGCGTTACAAGTAATGTGATTGTGTTGACCTACTCGCAGTTGGATACTTATCATAGTATGCAAAAAATGGTCATGAAGGTAGTAATTTGATATACTACTTGTGACAATATTTTGGGGCTGTGGCCCAACTATACATGATGTATTTTATAGCGTTCCACAGTATGTTAGTTCCTGGTGGTAACCTGGATATTTGGATTATTGGATCATAGTACGGTACTCCCAAATCAAGATTACCAGTTCTCGTGAGGGCTTGTATTTGATATAGGCGATAGTTGAAGAATTCAAAATATATATGTGCAATTGTGTTTTATTGTCTGAGTTGAAGACAATTTGCAATGGGTTTAGTTGTCTTGCGAAATAGCAAGCTACAAGGTTCGTGGATTGACACATTTTGCAGTTTAATACAACGAAGCTAAGGTTTAAATGAGTTCCTGTTCAGGCCTGGGGCGACGACTGACGTAAACCGACCCTTATTGTATGGATTATACCATTGTCAATGATTTGGAGACTAATTGTGGTTCTCGTCGTAATTGTTTGGTGGTAAAATAATGAGGATTTAAGTTCCATCCAGGCTTAGGTGAAATGTTACTTATTTTTTGTCTGTAGTTTAGATTTGCCTCTGATTTTGGGGTTATCGTTTGTCCATAGGTGGACTACCTAAAAACACCGCCTGCTGAGTGCACGAATAGCGTCGTCTACATTGGGATTTTAGGTACAAACTGATTAAATGGTATACTGGCACACGTGAAATACCTGCCCAGTACACATCTTTCAGCTCGCCTGTTACCAGTGAATTAACATTGCCTTTCCTGTGCATGCTTATTGCCCTGACTCTGCTTCACTGAATGTTTTGCAGTCATAATGAAAATTTGTAAATCTGTTTGTGAATACTACCGACCTATCCTCCCCCCGTTGTTGTGCTGAGAACTGTTCGTGATGAGGAACTAAAACTTGATTTGCTTGAACACCAAATCCTGAATGCTGATGCTGAATATATATTGTTATGAAGAGTGACAGTGAACAATGGTAGTCGTGCTGATAAAATGTACATAAATGGCAATCATCACCAAGTAACACATTTTACTGTACAGCGGGTCCTATGGTTAACGAGCTGACAGCAGAATAAAAGACGTTGATGAGTATCTTATCTTAACATATGGACGTTAGAATTCCAATATCTAAAGCTAAACAAACTGTAGTCATGCCTAATTCTTCCTCAAACCAAAATCTGATATGTATAGTGAATGACGCAGTTATGAATGGTACCAAAAAGTTATCATTTACGAATGGGTGCTGGTGTAATCCTTTTCCCTTTCCATTTTAAACAGACATAAGGCAATGCCATTTACATTGGTTGAGGTATTTTTTAGGTATAGTGGCGGAACGATGGATTTAAGTGATTAGACTAAGCCAATTGATGAAATTTTCTTATTACTTTGGGAATGACTTCTTTAGCGGTGCCCAATGACTTACTCACTGTGAACATGAGAACCCATCCCAGGATCTTATTGACACTTACTTACCAAACTTACGTAGGGTCCACCACAACTATGCTTAGCAACAGCAAGAACATTATGAACCCGCTAGCGCCTCAGAGCCCCGCAGGATGCACGTAACCATCGCTTCCCACTGGCCGCCCCACCCACCACACACCCAACCATTGGTCCCAGGCCACCTTCATCGTCGTTACCATTGGCCGACACCACTCCAATCCACCAAGGATCAAAAACCACACCCATTCACCCACCAACCATACAGCCCACACGAAATGAACTCGCATAATCACAAAAACCAACCACACCCACACCCCACACTCACACACCTGTGTTTGTGGTGCCCACACATCAAGAGGCTCACCAATTCGCTCGCCGACACTGACCCCTACTAAAATGAGGAACACAAACACCCACCACCCTCCCAACACCAAACCAACCCCCCTCTCCCAAACATATAACTCTACTCACAACATCACAACACCCCACCCCCCAGTTCCCTGACCCACCCACCCAATCCAACAGAAATAATCCCCCACCCCCGCAAAACCTACGACAATCCTAGAGTGAGTTTCATCCACCATGATCAGTCAGATGATACTAAAAACACACAAACACTGATCCACCCCAAAAACAAGCCATGAAGAAACCCCACCGTCCCACATCTGTCAAACTACGACCTATAACCAACTCCCAGCCTTACATATTGTCAGAGACTGTTGGTCCCACCCCCACCTCCCCCCCTCATGTCCCAACTGATGAGATACTAAATTAAACAATAAAATAGCCTATATATGACCGGTCAAAGTATTACCTGCGTACGCTCATGAACTCACCAGTCAGCTACGTTACACTCGCGGGGGGGACCGAATGCCAGGGGAGCCGTACTCAGGGGTCCTGGTGCCATTGTATGCCAGACTTGAGAGTTATGAGAAAGCGGGGCACAACCCCGACGATAAGCATTCAGTCCCCAATGTGTGGTGGGGGTGTGGGCCGAAGAGGGGGGGGGTGATGACCCGAGGGGGGAGAATTATATAATTACAAACCATGGTTCTTGGCTAACACTGACACAAAATTGAACACAATTAGTGGATATGGATGATAATTGATGGTAAAACCCCCCCGATTTAAAACTCTGTATAGTTAGCATGTCGACATCCCACAATATGTGGATCTGGGACAGGGTCGATCGACGAGAGTGTTAGGTGGTCCTAATACATGTCACATCGACACAGATTCACAACGCTACTACATTGCAGTGTATCCTATTGCAGACCCCCAGTCTATACGGCAAACCGAAAGACCCCCCATAACCTAGGGATTACGCCCCGAGCTCTTGAGGAGTGACCCGTCCCACCCTGATGGTGGACAAATCATCAATGTCAAGGCGAGGGTCGGCGCACAGGCATGTACCCGCTACAGAGTATGGTGAATGGCACCCCACCGGGGATAGACGGTCTTATGTGATCGGTACCCCCCGAGGCGAAAAGAAACCACACTAAGATAGATCATACTTAATATTGAAGCTAGACGGGCAGATGACAGTCACATGTGTATGGGAATATAATTCATTTTCCCGAAACTTCATGTCTAGTAACCACCGTCAGTGAGATGTTCATGACGATGCATAATCTGATGGAGACCCATTACAACGGGCGTGGCGTAAAATCAATATGGTATTAATAAATATAATAAAATTAAAAAAAATTAAAAAAAAAAATAAAATAAATTAAAAAAAAAAAAACGCCTAAAAAAAAAAAAAAAAATTTTTAAAATAAATAATAAAAATGAAGTAAAGATCTCAGTAAACATAAAAATTATGGTAATATAAAAATTAAATATAAAATTAAGAAGATAAAAAAATAAAGAATAAAAATAAAAAGAGTAAAAATTAGTGAAAAGAGAATTTTTAAAAAATTATAAATTTATAAGTCTAAACCTATTTAAAACTTGTATTATATAAAAATAAAATATAGAAAACAGCAAAAAAAAATTAAAATAGAAAAAGAATGAAACCTCTAATACTATTAAAGGTAACAAAAATAAAAAAAAAAATATAGTAAAAATATATATTATAAAAAAAATTAAAAAGTAGAAAAAAATAAAAAATTTTAAAAAGATAAAAGAAAAAATGAAAATTAAAAAGATTAATAAAAACTTTGCAATTAAAAAAAAAAAAGTAAAATAAATGAAATAAAAAAAAATAATAGATGCGTCTAAGTGTTATAAATAAAAAAAAACAAAAAAAAAAAAAAATTTTAAAAAAATAAAGAAAAAAGAAGAGGAGAAAATTAAATAAAAAAAATGACAAAGAAAAAAAAAAAAAACAAAAACAAAAAAAAAAAAAAGAAAAAAAAAAAAAAAAAAAAAAAAAAAAAAAAAAAAAAAAAAAAAAAAGAAAAAAAAAAAAAAAAAAAAAAAAATAAATAAAGAAAAAACACTAATCAAAAAATTATATTATTATAGGAAAGATTAAAAAATAAAGAAATAAAGAAATTGAAAGAAGAAAAAAAAATATAAAAAAAAAAACAAAAAAAAAGAAAAAAAAAAAAAAAAAACAAAAGATTTTTTTTTTTTTGGAAAAGGAAGGCAAAACAAAAAAAAAAGATAAAAAAAAAAAAAAAAAAAAAAAAAAGATAAAAAGGAAAAAAAAAAAAAAAAAAAAAAAAAAAAAAAAAAAAAAAGAAAAAACAAAAAAAAAAAATAAAAAAAAAAAACAAAAAAAAAACCAAAAAACAAAAAAATAAAAAAACAATAAATAAATATCCCCCCTCCCCCCCCCCCACCTCCCACCATCTCCCCCTCCCCCCACTCCCCCCCACCCCCCCCCCCCCACAACCTCCCATTCTAAGACCCACCCCCCCCACCCTCCGCCAGTCCCTGCCCCCCCCCCCCCCCATTCGGCGCCCGCACCCAAACCAACCCCCACCTCCTGCAAAACAGCCCCTCCCCCCACCCGTCCCCCCCCAACGCGCCCCCATCGTCCCCGCCCTTGCCGCCCCCACCCAACACACCCAGCCCCGCCACCCACCCCCCCCCCTTCCCCGGCCCGCCCCCCCCCGCCCCCCCCCACCCCATTGATCTGCCCCTACGCCCAGCGCGCCCCCTCCCACTAAACACCCCGCCGCCTCCCACGCCCACGGCTACCGCCACCCTCGCCCGAACCTCACACTCTTTAAACCGCCCATCACCCCTCCGCCCCCCGCGCCCACCCCCCCCCCACCACCACTCCCTCTCCCCCCCCCCCCCTGTCCCCCCCGGACCCCTCGTCCCTACACACTCTCCCAGCACGACGCCTAGCCCCCACCGCACCTCCAGCCGCCCGCCCCCCCCCCCACCCTCACCACTCTCCGCCCCCCCCCCCCCCCCACCCCCCCACAGCCCGCCCCCCACCCCCACTCCCTGCTCCTCCCCCGCCCCGCCCCCCCCACCCCTAAAACCCTCCACTTACCCACCCCCTAGCCCCCCGCCCTACTCCCGACCCCCGCCTCCCCTACTAAACCACACCCGCCACACTCGCACTCCCCCCACACTCACCTCCCGCACCCACCCCCGACCCCCCCACCCCCCCCACCCCGCCCTTCCCCCCCCGCACTCTCGCCCCCCTCCCACCACCACCCACCCCCGCACCCGGCCCCCCCCCCCCCCCCCTCCCCGCCCCCCCCCTCCCCCCCCCACTCCCCCCCCCCCACCCCTCCCACCCCCCCCACCCGACCCCCCCCCCTCCCAACACCCCCCATCCCCCACCCCATCTAAGCCCCGGCACGGGCCATGCACCACAGACTCCCCCGATCCCTCCCCACTCCCCCGAGACCCTGGCTCCCCACCTTGCCCCCCCCCACCCACCACTATCCCCCCGCCCCAATCCACCCCCCGACCCCCCAACGCTTCCCCCGACCCTCCCCCCCCGCCCCCCCCCCCCCCCTCCCCCCCCCCCCCCCCCCCCCCCCCCCCCCCCCCCCCCCCCCCCCCCCCCCCCCCCCCCCCCCCCCCCCCCCCCCCCCCCCCCCCTCCCCCCCCCCCCCCCCCGCCCCCCCCCCCCCCCCCCCCCCCCCCCCACCCCCCACCCCCCCTCCGCCCCCCCCCCCCCCCCTCGCCCCCCCCTCCCCCCCCCCCCCCCCTCCCCCCCCCCCCCCCCCCCCCCCCCCCCCCGCCCTCCCCCCCCTCCCCCCCCCCCCACCCCCCCCCCCGCTCACCCCTCCCGCGCAACCCCCTCCCTCACCCTTCCTCCCCACCCTCCTCCCTACCCCTCCCCGCCCCCCGCGCGCCCCCCCCCCCACCCCCCTCTCCCCCCCCCCCCACCTCCCCCCACCCGCCCCCGCCTCGCACCCCCACCCACCCACCACCACCCCCCCGTCACCACCCCGCCCCCCCCCCCCCTTAATCCGGAAGTCCCACGCCCCCCCTCTCTTATCCCCCACGCCTTCCCCTCTCCCACCGCCCCCGCCCCCTACGCTCGCCACCCCCCCCCCCTCCCCCTCCGCTTACGCCCGCCCTCCTCCCTCACAGTTCCTCCCGCATTTCCCTCTTTTACACTCCCTCGCTCCTCATCCACCCCTCAGCCCCTCCCTCTCTCGCCCCCGCCACCCCTCACTTCTGCCTACCCCAACCCCCTCCCACCTCCCCGCCCCTCCTTTCACCCCGCCCCTCGCCCCAGCCCCCCCCCCCTCACCCATCCCCTCCCCCCCCCCACCAGTCCTTCTCACCCCACTACCCTCCCCCCCCCCCCCTATGCCGCCCTCCATACTTGGACACGGGCACCCCCCACACCTCCATACGCACAACCCCCCTGCTTACCACTCCCCTCCCCCCACGGGACCCACATAAACCACCCCGACTCCGCTTACACTACCTCACAACACGGCTCCCCATCTTCCGACCTCGCCCTACCCTGCACGCCCCCACTCCCACTCACCCACTCCGATACGCCCGGCCACCTCTCCCCACCCACCGAGCCAATCCCCCCCCTTCAACCCACCCTAATCCCACCTAAACCCTCCCCCCCTTCCCACGACTCGTGGATCCCACCAACCAGTCCCCGCCCAACGTACCCCGCTCCGTGCGCCACGGTCAATTCATCGCCCCCCCCTCGTCTGCCTATCACGATCCCCACTCCCCTTTTCCCCAGACAAACCCCCACCCCTACCCGCCACTGCCCACCACCTATATTAAACTCCTACCCCCACCCCTCCATCGCTCAATTTCTCCCCACTCTCCTCCCCCTCCCTCCCTTTTCCTCCCACTCCCATCCCCCAGCCTAGCCCCCCACCTAACCCTGCCTCTTCAACCCCACACAGTCATACAACAACCCCCAACCACCACGCCCCAAACCTCCCGCCCCCCCCCCTGACTACCCCCCACCTCCGCCCCCCTCCCGCTGCTGGCCCCGCGCCTGCCAGTCCGCCCCCCCCCACCCCTCTCCCTCCTCCCCCCGAGCCATATCACACATCTACGCCCACCACATACTCCTTCAGCCTTCCTTCCCTACCCTCCGTCCCAGCCCTCCCCCCCCCCCCCCCCCTTCCGACCTCCAGATCCCACCACCACCCCAACGCCAACCCCCCCCTCACCCCGCTAACTCCTCGCCCAGCCTCCCCCCCTCCCCCTCCCACTTTTCGCGCTCCTTCCGCCCCATACCCACACCCCCCTCTAACCCACCCCTACGATCACATCGATTATCGGCCTCATCGCCCTCCCAATTAGCCACCTACGGTCGTTCGGCCCCCCTCCCCCACGATCTCTCGCAACCCTACCCCCCCCCCCCACGCCGCGCTCACTCCCGCGCCACACTCCCCCCCGCACCCCAACCCCACTTCTCCCTCCCCCCCACCCCCCTCCACCCAACCCCCCACATCCTCCCTTCCTCCCGTCCACACCCACCCCATCCCCCACCCACTCCCTCAACCAGCAACACCTGCCCCTCCCCGAAAATCCGCGCCTCCATGCCCCAGTATCCCGTCCTCCAATGACCCCAACCCCGCCCCTCCCGAGTCCGAACCAAAAAACACTACGCCAGCAACCGCTAGAAACCGCCGTTCACCTCGTGCTAACTCCGTACCACCACCTCCCTACCTAACCACTCCCCACCCCCATATCCCCCCCAACCACCCCACATCCCCCACGTCCAACTCCCCAACAAGCTCCACCCCCCCCCCCCTGGCACACATCCCCACCTCCGCCATCCTCGCCCCACCCTACCGCCCCTCGGCCTACAAGCCCCTACCCCCCACCAGCCCAAAATCCTCCGCCCCCTCCTCCACCCGCCGACCTCCTACCCCCCTACCTCCCGTCCTGCCCCCTCCAGGTACTGCTTCCAGATCCTCGCCCGCCGTACCCCCCCTCAACCCACCTCCCTCCCCTCCCATCACACCAGAACCAGCGTTCACCTGCTTCCTCCGGCACCTCCCCTCTCACCATCCCACCCTCCGTCGCCCCCCCTCCTCCTAAGACCCCCACCTGACCACTCCACCGCGCCCCTCCCCACCCACCTTCCCACAAAAAAAAAAAAATGACCCCCACGTCAAGCCGGTGAACGCCCCTATTTCCCGATAAGCACCTATAATTGTAATCAACTTCTCCCCCTGCACTCCCTACCCAACCGAAACCCACTCACACTCACACCTCCTTATACACCCCACATCGGTCCCACCAGTCCACACCCGCCATCCAATTCCGCCACGAAACTCACCACCCACTTCCAGCAAAAACCAAAAACTACCGCCTCCCAGTTAACCTCCAATATTACGACAAACCCCTCCATCACACCTATCAGACCTCCTACCCAATCCAAAAAAAAAAAACCCCCATCCCCTCTAACCTTCCCTCTTGCATCCCCCCAACAGGTGAGCCCCCCGACCCCATAAGATCCAGTGGAGCTCCCAAGACAGACCGCCCAATACCAGCCGCCCTACAGTCCAGCTGCCTCGACCACTCCAGAGCCCACCGCCGTCCGCGAGGTTAGTCAACCAAACCCATTATTGCCGCCACCGCCACCCCCAAGGCAGCCACTGGGCTACCCCACCGCTACCTACCGGCCCACCGCATACAATACGCTTCCTCAGCTGTAACCAAAACGAAACGACCTTACCCCCTACAAAATCCAACCACAAAGAAGCCAGGCGAATCCGGGTAAGGACGATCCCAACAACCGAGTCCCCCAAACCCAAGCCCGTAGGCGCCGGTCACCCGCAACATCCACAACCAACCGCACCCCCTCCCAAAAACCACAATCCCAACAAAAAAACCCCAAGATCTTCCAAGAACAAACGGATAACCAGCCGTGAACTGGCTCGCCACCACCCCCCCCTCCCCCCCTGGGACCAACCTGACATCCCTCCGCCATGAATAACCCCCGATCCTCCTCACCGAGCATCCTCGCGACCCTCAACCCTGGCTCCAAACCCACCCACCCTGGCTTACTCCCACCCATCTTCCAAATATCTCGTATCTCCACCCCTCCCCCCACCATCCATATCTTACCCCCTCCACCTCCAGCATACCTCCCTTCCACCCCCTAACTCCAACCCACCACAAAAAAATCACCAGGCATTCCCGACGAAGGTCCCAAACCCCATCAACCGCCCGTAATACCCGGCCCGCAAACCCAACCCTCCGCTCCCCCCACATATGTACCTCCCAGCATACATGACATCTCACGCTCGCCTTCCGACATCCTAGCAACCAGCCCATCGACCTACCACGACCACAACAAACAGTCAGCCTTCCCTCCAAATTACCCATCTACAAATATTTATGAACAATACAACACAACCTCCACCCCATCCAAACCTAACCCCACCCCCTCCCCGAGCCACAATCCTCCCAGCCATCCAACCCCCATCCCTCCACCCCGCCACCCCCCCCACCCCCACTCCCGACCCATCCCCTCGCCACCTCCCCCCTACCTAATCAAATCTCCCAACGCAAATACACCCCACAAAAAGCCCATATAAGTCAACTTCCCCATCCCCAACCAAATCCCCACATCGACCCTGCTAGCCCAAATCCCGGCCCAAATCCCATCCCTGCTCCAACCCAACTCCGCCCTTCCCCCCCCTCCATCACCATCCGGCCACATCCCACGAACCTCCCGACACCTTAAACAGTTTTTAAGTCCCTCCCCAGCCACCCCCCATTCCCACCCACCCATCGCCCTTCGCCTTCCCCTCGACGCACATTCCACTCCCTTACGTCCTGCCCAGTACTCCACCTCCCCCTCCTCTTCACGCCTCCCACAAACTCCGACCCCCCCCACAACCCGCTCACCCGCCCAACCCGCAAACCCAAGAACGTTGCCTAACCACTACAAAGAAAGTAGGTCCGTCCTGTACAGACCCAACCCCCACCCCCCCCAACTCCCACCTCCCCAAAACCACCCTTCAACCCCCACACCCACAACAACCACACGATTACACACAAGTACCCCCTCTCGCCCACTCCCCACCATATGGTCTCCAAACCCAACGAAATCCCCCGTCACCCCCCCCACAAAACAAAACCAACCACCCCCCACCACCCCCCCAACCACCTCTTTTCCTCCCACTACCCTCCAATTCCCTACCCTCCAACAACCCACACCACCCGCACCAACTCCAACGCCCCCAGCGGGTTCCCCCCCACATAAAACCCTCCACCAACCCAAAAACAGTCAAAATCACCGCATCCACACCCCACCCCCATACCCCCCCCATCCTCCCCACCCACCCCTTCCGTCCGACCCCCCACATCCACCTCCTCCCTATGCCCACCATCTTCCGTGCGTAAGAGGACCCCCCCCATCCCCCTCCCCAACACACCCCCTCAAAACCCTCAAACCCCCCTCCCCCCAGGTTCCCAAAATATTTGCACCCCATTCCAAACACCCCCCAACCCCCCCACGGAACACCCTCCATAACCCCCCCAACCCGCACCGCAAACCCCCAACCGTCAAAGAACCAAAAAACGCCCCCCCCCCCCCTCACCACCAGACAGAAAAACTTAGTCCAAACACCCCACCCAATACCTTTCCCCCCCCTCCCCACTTGCCCCCCCAGGATCAGATTCCACCCTAAAACCCCTACCAGCCCGATCCCCTGGACCCCCCCCCAAACCCAAAGCACCGAGTGAAAAACCCACCCCACCCCCCCTACCAGAATATCCCCCCCTCCCCCACAACCTCCCACCCCCACCCTCCCCCAACCCCAACCAAAACACCCCCCCCCCAGACCCCGCCTCCCTCCCATATACACCCCACCCCATCCACACCCGCCCCTCCCCACCATGCCATCCACCACCCCTTCCTGAGCCCCCCATCCCCCCCCCCACCCCACCACCCCCCCCCAGCCCCCCCCCTCCACCACGTCCCCCCCAGCCCCCCCACCCCCCCCCCCCAGAAACTTCCATCCCCAAAACCGCAAACCCCCCCCCACCATCAACAAACCCCGACAAGCCCCCCACAACCCCAACCCCCCCTCCCCCCCCCCACCACCACCCAGCACCCCACCCCATCACACACCCACTCCATTCCTCCACCCCACCCCATACCCACACTCAACCCTTCCCCCAATCCAACCACCCTCCCACCCCCATCCCCCAACAGTCCACCCCAACCCATCCCCCCGCAACCACCACCACAAAACACTACCCACCCCAACCCTCACAAACCACCACCCCACAACCCCCCACTCCACCCCCCCCCCCGAACCCCCACAACCCCAAACCCACCCCCCAAACCCCCACCCCCCCCCCCAGACCCCACCCACTTTCCCCTCCATTACTACCCACACCCCCGCCCCTCCCCCACACCCCCCATACCCCCACCCCCCCCCCCCCACCCCCTACCATCCGCCCCCCCCCCCCCAACCCCCAACCACCCCCCAACACCCCCCACCACCCCTCCCCCACCCTTCCGCCAACCCCGACCACGCTACCTCCAACCCCAACGCCAAACCAGCCACACCCATAAAGACCTGGACATACCCCACCCACAACCAACCCCCCCAACCCCCTCCCCCCACGCCACCAATCCCATCCACACAACCACCCCCAATACACCCCACCTCACAACCCACAACACCACCCCAACCC